>CAIGQQ010006052.1:4462814-4488089 GCA_903798035.1 Danio albolineatus | reverse complement strand
CATATAAAAGGTATGTAAAGAGTTTTTAAAATAAAGCTACAACAATATTATTTAATAATAGTATAAAAACATTCATTTGATGAAATAAAATAAAGCTTTGCTGTCTTACCATCTGCAACATCAAACGTATATTTCTATGGCTAGGTATAGTCATTGTTACTACAGCAGGGGGCGACATTTGTCTAAGAAAAACCACCTATTGGTCACATGGCTCAGTTGGCATTCTTAATCCATGATGCAAGTGTTATGATTTTACACTATGCCTGTTTGCATTCATTCTTGGCTCTATACCCAACACAAAAGAAACTTTAGCCTATAGTGGTCCAAGTAATTCTTATTTTTATGTTTTTAATAACTTCATTTGCCTACGGAGCCGATTAATGAAAATGCTGCAGATAAAATTGTGATGACTTTGCCAAGGCTGCTGATTTGCAATGCACAAACACCCTATGCATAATAACTCTACAGCCAATATCTACTGATACAAACAGCTGTATGATTACAATAGACTGGAATGTTCAGAGTTGAGCTGAGATGACGCTTGCGTTGGGAGAATTGTCATGGAGGACAGGAAATGAAATTGCTTAAGAGCACAGTGCATCATTGGTGGAAAGAACGAGACATGCTTTCCAGATTCTGCATGGTCTCCATCAGACTCTGCAGCCTTGAAAAGAAAACTGATGACTCCCCTGTGAGAAGTGTTAACACAGAACAATAATAGTATTCATTTTATTTTCATCTGCTGTCCTGATGCTTCTTATATAACAGATTTTATGTGTGTGTGATTTTGGGGCGTTTGAATATACAGAAACTTTTTAAGTTGGGAGAAATTAACATTACTAAAGTGTGAGCAAAGATTTGCCTGTTCATGCCTTGGTTATAACAACTATGGAAAGCCGTATAGACCATTTTGAGGCATGTAAACAAAAACAATGGTCCCCACGTATTTTCCTGTTTAACATTTTTAACTTCTATAGCTTCAGAGAGACCAAAGAGAGCCACATATTGATAAATAATGTTATGATAGCTGTTTTAACAATAAGTTATGATTGAATTGCCTCTTGTTACAGTTATGGAATAGTTTGATAACAAGCAGGAAATGTTCAAGGGCCAATGATATGACCACATTGAAATGGTCTATAATCTGCAATGGTTTTAATAATTATAATGTTAATTGGAATTTATTTTAATATAAACAACACTCCCTCTAATTCTAGTCATTTTAATATGTTGTGAAACTTTCCTAACACTGTTCAAGTGACTAGTTTTAATAGTTAACAGTTAATGGTTAAAATGTTTGTATTGGTAATTGAAATAGAAACCATTAGAAATTCTGTGATGGTTTCTATAGTTGTTGTTTTTTTTTTTGCAGGATATCTTACAGTACATAAAAATGTTGAAGTTGAATATTTTAAAGGTTGATAGTTTAGTTTTAAGTTTGACTGTCATACAGATATTGTAATCTAGTTAGATATTGCTATAGATATTGATCTAGCTAGAATGTTGCTAGCATAACTGTGCTTAAATAAATAAATGTTTCTAACATACTTTCACATTTTTCTCTAATATATTTTAGCATGTGAGGCGTCACGGTGGTGCAATGGGTAGCACGATCACAGCAATAGGCTTGCTGGTTCGAGTCTCGGCTGGGTCAGTTGGCATTTCTGTGTGGAGTTTGCATGCTTTCCTCCGGGGGCTCCGGTTTCCCCCATAGTCCAAAGACATGCGGTACAGGTGAATTGAATAGGCTAAATTGGCCGTAGTGTACGAGTATGAATGCAAGAGTGTATGGGTGTTTCCCAGTGTTGGGTTGCAGCTGGAAGGGCATCCACTGCCTAAAACATATGCTGGATAAGTTGGCGGTTCATTCCGCTGTGGCGACCCCTGATTAACAAAGGGACTAAGCCGAAAAGAAAATGAATGAATGAATAAATACTTTAACATGTGGCTAGTGTAATTTGATTTTGCTACAAGTCATTTGTAACATCTTTTAGCATATTATGTTATAGCATATAGCATATTCTATAATGTTATGTTATATAGCTTATAGCAATGGTTCTCAAGCTTCTTTCACCAAGTACCACCTCAGAAAAACAATGTCTCTCCAAGTACCACCATAATAACCGGTATTGAAGTACAGTAGCGTAGTAGGCCTAATTAAACAGCTAAAGCACAGTTCAAAAACAAGGCTGACTAATTCTTCTAATTAACAATATTTATTATTGTCAGTCTCTTAAATAAAAGCTTTAGCCTATTAAAAATAATTTTCTGATCACACTGGTGTTATTGTACACATCAAAGGGTTAAAAGTGTGTTAATTTTTTTTACTTTAATTATTCAGATTCCTCCACTGATTCCTCCACTGAAGGAAGCTTGTGTACCACTAGTGGTACGCGTACCACAGTTTGAGAACCACCGGCTTATAGCATATTATGCTATAATGTTTTAGCATTCCGCCAGTACAATTCAGCATTTACTAGTATTTTTTAAAAGCATATTTCACCACAAAATGACAATTTACTCACTATTTACTCCCCCTCAATTGGTTTCAAACCTACGATCATTCATTCATTCACTTTTTGGCTTAGTCCTTTTATTAATCTGGGGTCGCCACAGTGGAATGAACCACCATCTTATCCAGCATATGTTTTATGCAGCGGATGCGCTTCCAACTGAAACCCATCTCTGGGAAACATCCATACACACTCATTCACACACATGCACTACAGTCAATTTAGCTTGCCCAAATCACCTATACCACATGTTTGGGGGAAACCGGAGCACCTGGCGGAAACCCACGCGAACATGGGGAGAACATGCAAACTCCACACAGAAATGCCAACGGACCCAGCCGAGGCTCGAACAAGTGACCTTCTTGCTGTGAGGTGATCATGTTACCCACTGAGCCACCTTGTCGCCTCTTTCAAACCTTCATGAGTTTATTAATCCTGTTTAACACTAAAGAAAGTATTTTGAAGAAAGCTGAAATCCTGTAACCATTGAACGACAAACAGATTCTTTGGAAGTCAATGGTTACAGATTTTCAGCTTTCATTAAAAGATCTTATTTTGTGTTCAGCAGAAAAAAAAAAAGTCAAACATGTTTGGAACAAATAAATGAAGAGTAAACAACAACAGAATCTCTTCATCTTGCAACCTCACCCCTATAGGAAATGTCACAAATATAAATACACAGCACACATTAGTATTGTAATTAAACATCAGGTTTAATAACCACACCACTTCTGACGGGTACTATAAATACAAAAGCATTCTCGTTTACTTCCTTTGATATGCTGATGTAATTAGGCTGTGTTGATCCGTCATGCATGTTCCAAACAACAGGTGCAAACGCTGCACATGTGGGAAAATGTGAGCTCTCCGAACTACAGTTAAATGTTATGATCCAGTGATATTCTTTAACCAGAGGACATCACTCTGTCATATGGCAGGGATATATGGGCCTGCCCACACCCAGCCTCAACAACAAAAAAAAGCTCATCACAGGCTCCTTGAAATGACCTCAATCAAGCCTACTGAGGAGAACTTCACGAGGCTCTTAAAGCTGCTGATTGTATACTTAGAAATAAATGAATGCTTGTGAAAGTGTGGCTTCCAGCGTTGGCAACTTGACACTATGGCTGCCCACAGTGTGTGTCTGTTGTTTTTGTGTATGTGTGTGCATGTGTGAGCGTTGCTAATAAAACCGAGCAGTATCATATTTTACACACGATGAAATTGAACCCAGAGGCGCGGCCACCAGGTGTCAGAAAGTGTGTGTCTGTTGAGAGATCATTCTGGCTCGGACCGCTTGGAATGTGTGTAGCTTAAAATGTGTTACGGACACACCCTTTAGGTCAGACTTAGGAGCAGCACATGGCGGTGTCAAACGCTCATGCAAAGATGGATGGAAATGTGTAAACGCCTTACATGCGTAAGCAGTGACATCCTTCACGCCGCTTTGTCTGTCTTTGTATGTTTATGTCATGTATGTGCTCACCCAGAGGAATATTTGAACGCTTAAAGAGTTTGTTTTTCATTGTTTTGAAATAATTATTCAATCAAAAATGAACACTCCTGGGGTCTGATTTATATATGTAGCCATTTTTTAAAGAGCCCATATTTTGCATTAAAAAGGTCATAATTTGGTTTTGGGGGTCTCCAACAACAGGCTGATATGTGTGCAAGGTTTAAAACACTTTCATTGTCTTATAATAAGCATTTATTTTTACCTAACTACCCTAGTGATTCCGATATGATTTGTTCAGCGATTCATTTGTTTCCAAACCCCTCCTTAGCGCAAAGCTAATCTGCGTTGATTGGACCAATGACCCAGGCTGTTTCTCAATTCCAAGAACGCAGAGAACGGATTTGTGTTCTTGTGTAGACTGGTCTTGCCAGGTCACATCAGAAGAACGAACTCAGGAGACCGCGAGGACATATAACGCGTCCTGTGAGAAATGAGATGCTGCGTTCTTCCTGATGGTCACATGACCCTCGCGTGTATTTAAACGAAAATTATTTAAACATTACAGCATTTATACACTGATTTATTGTTTTCCCCCATTTCACAATATATACTCTGCAAAAAGACTTCAGTAATATACGCTGCACATCACAAATAAAACTGATTTTAATACGAATTTCAACAAATTAACACCCTTAATGTGTTTATGCCTTTATTAAGATGTTCATGGTAATATTTACTTTCACCGTCTCATTTAGGGAAACTCCTGAGGTAAATAAGTATATCTCTGAACTTTAATAATGAATCTATATAAAATGCTGCGCTTCCCACCTCACTGAAAAAAATGATTCAATGCTGTTTTCTTGGGTTTACTCAATTTTTTTACTGTAAACAATTTATTTGGGCTGAATTTAAACAAACAAATTACATTTAATAATGTTCAACTTAATTTGTTTGTTTAAATTCAGCCCAAATAAATTGTTTACAGCCACTTAACGTAAAAAAATTAAGTAATCCCAAGGAAACAGCATTGAATAATTTTTTTCAGTGCTCCAGTCACAATGACTTATGGGACTTCTAGAGCGAGTTCGGTGCTCAAGTCTGCATCGGTGCATCCTCGATATCAAGAACACATCCGGGAACTTTCATGCGTCCTCTGTTCTTGCGGTCTTGAGTATTGGAACTGAACTTCGGCGGATGATGATGACGTTACACGAGAACAAGAGGACGCAAGACCGCTGAAGAACGCATATTGAGAAACAGCCCCAGTCTGTTGTGATTGGTCGACTGCGTTCAGTGCGAGACAGAGAGAAATGCCCACCACGGCTACAGTATGAAGTAGCAGAAAGTATATGAGAGCCCAGTGCAGGAATGCAATAAGGCAATGCAGTTAAACAACAGCATATTACTCTACTCTTAAACCTAACCCCAAGTAATATCGACACACATTCAGTATTAATCCACACAGTGGCAAAAGTTGAACTATTTTGAACATTGACCGTGCCGCGCGTGTGAGGAACAGCTGATGGTGGTCATAGCGAAGGCAAACAGCAGAGGATCACGAGTTCAGAAACGCATTTAAATCGGTAAAGGAAGAAACACGTGTCATGTTTTTAACCTACAGAGATACAGTACTAGCACTGATGCATAATAGATACGTGATTACAAGCCGTGCGGGGTGTCGATTACAACTTATAACACAATTGAACATACACACACACACACACTAGGGCTGTGCAATATGGACAAAATAATCATATTACTATTATTGGAACGAATATTGCGATTGCGATTTTTATTTGTTTTTGCTTTTTCAAACGCACTACATACACACATTCTAAATGTATTCAGTGCACAAGAAGTGCATAAAAAACATTTCAGAATGAAATAACATCGTATTAAGTTTAATAAATAAAACTGCAGTAAAACTGTCCTTAAAACAGACATGAAAAAATAAAGATTAACTAATCTCAATTCCAGTCAGAACAATAAATAAAAACTAACATAAATCAAAACCACCTATTCGGTTCTCCTGCTCAACTTCGTCGTGCGCGGACTAAGCTCTGATTGGTTAACATCCTTTTCCTGCTCAGCTTAGCTGTAATTGCCCGATGAGCTGCATCAGCTCTGGTTGGTAAAATTGCATATTAAAATCATGCGCAAAATAACGTGAACAAAAATCTAAATATATTAATAGATAAAATTGAAGCCTTTGCGATTTAGAAATTGCATGTGCTTAAATTGCAATTTTTTTGCGATTGTGATTAATTGCACAGCCCTAACACACGAATATATACATATGGATGGATGGATGGATGGCTGGATAGATAGATAGATAGATAGATATTTCTATCTCTATCTATCGATATATATATTTATAGAGGGATAACTCCTTAAACTCCTTATCATTTACTCCCACTAATTCTAAACTTTTTGGAATCTATTTATGGTATTGAACACAAAAACAAGATGGAAAAAACAGCCAGTGACTTCCTCAGAAGGAATGAAAAATACTGTTGAATAAGAAAGAATTACTTGGATGAGTAAAGGATAACAGGAGTAGCATTTTAGGGGAACTATCCTTTTAATGAGCTATCCGTGGATCCAAATGATAATGATCAGTCTGGCCACAAAAATGAGCATTATTTACTTTTGATTCAGAGTAAATGGGGCAAAATGATTCACACATTTGTCTATGTAATCGTTTAACGATGTAAAGCATACACTATTATATAACTCAAGTATTCAGTGATGATATGAAAGGTTTATGTGTCTAAATCATTTAATGTGAATAAACTAGACACCAGCTCATCTTTTTACACAAACCATGAGAAAGCATAAAAAATTAGAAATTAAAATTTTGCTTTGAGAAAGTTAAAAAGTGCTCGGTCCACTCTTTGGTTGTCAACAATTTCCTCAATTCTTTCACCGCTGAAGTATTTGGAACAAACTAATGAATATGCAAACCTAACATCACAGTATCATATTCACAGTAATAAGTAGTGATTGTCAGGAACTTCCAAAAGTGAGTTTTGATTAATTGAGTTTGAATATTGAGTTTGGTTCATTACGTTCCCTACAAACAAAACAAAACAATGGTTCAAAAGGATGAGTCATTCATATACTGGACATCACTTCAGACCATTTGACTATTCTGGCAATGATGTTGTAAATAGTGTTCAGTTTCTTGCACAGACATTCACTTCAAAAGACCTTAATGCATCATTAGGAGCCTTGAGTATTCATTTTCTGTTCCTGGATTCTCACAGTGGTGGTTACCATTGACGTACATCATATGAATCATCACGGCTTCAGCTAAAAATCATATTTATTGTTGCACTTATGATGTAAAATGCTCTGGGTGAAAGAAGTACAAGCAAATTACAATCAAACTGTAATTTTTGGAGATGTCTTGGATAAAAAAATCATAAAAATGTTGATTTATTGCGACCTGTTTTTCTCTTTAAATTAGTATTTTACAAGTAGTACAAGTTTCTTTTAGTTCTTAGAACCTGTGTCACAATGTTGATTTTGAACCAAAATTAAGATCCAAGATCAAATAACCTTTCAGTGACTGTTTTTTTCCTTTTGTGAAGAACATTTGAACAATTGAAAGAGACGTTTACCACTTATTAAGACACTTCTATGTCATTTTAAGATTCCACTGATGTTAAAAGTGCTTAGTGGAACCAAAGGTGTTAATAAATAACCTTTATTTCTGTATATAAACAAATAAAATTGACCAAAAATAGATTTGCATTGTAAGATTTTTTTTTTTTTTTTGCAAACTGTTAATATTCTCACTCACTCTCCTTAGTTTTATTCCCTTTTTATCATCACAGATACTCACAAGATTATAACCAGTGTGCAAATCTATTTTAGGTAACTTGTTTTGGCTGAGCGCAAAGATAATTGATCTATTATTTAGTATATTACATGTACACTGATTCTGCACATTTGACAGATTGCTTGCCTTTATTTCAATGTATAAACCTATTGTAAGTTTTACTTTTATAATGGCCATTATTGATTATAAAACTGATATTCAGCAAAATAATATATTTCTTATTTTTTAATAAAAGTGAAAGGAGGCAGTCATGTTATAGGCTCTGTTTTGTTATAAATATGCATACAGTGAAGATGACGGTCATGTAGATATGCAGCTACACAAGGCCTTAACAGTTTTGGTGTCTGTTAAGTTGTTAATACCAACATGAAAACAGGTAGTTCCTTATTTCATGTATTCATTTTATTGTTAAGATAGTGAAACAACGCAGCCAGGGTGATGTGAATGAGGTTATAAAGTACACCATATTAAACTTGCAAAGTCTGAACTTACAGGGAAAGGATGCAAGACTGAACTTTGTGTAGGCTATTAAATTTTGAGGAAAAAGTCCCAATCAGATGTCTGCAGCCATGTCAGATGTCTTCGTTTTGCCCATCCACACTGACATGAAGCAGCAACGTTTTTAAAAGCATTTTAAAACCAAAACGCCCTTGTCAGCATTTTTAAAACGCTCCGTTTTCAGTGCTCGAAAACTTCGGCTAGTGTAGACTGAAGGCATAACCGTAGCAAAACGTATGTGTTTTAAAACTGAAACGTATTGGTGTAAATGGCGTCTTACTCTTGTAGTTTGTGGTTTTTAATTTTTGTGAAGCACATTGGTCAACTTGAGCTGTTTTTAATTATTATCTATATAAATAAACTGTCATTGTCATATTTATATTAACTTATTGTTCTTTTTTTTATATTATTTAAATCAGTGCAAACTATTTAAATGGCAGAGCCCATCTTGTTTTGAAGTCTTTAAGCATAATTAAGCATCATTAAAGGGGTCAAAGACCTCCACCTTCTCAGTTATTCACACCTAGATCATAACTGAGGCTATTTTTTTTGGGCAATATATGAAACAATCTTAATTTGACCTCATTATTGTCTTGCTGGCACAAAATGCAGAAGAAATGAACTATTTTTAGAAAGATATACTGAAGAAATACAGAAGTTTTCATTTATACAAAACTAATCTGTAAAGCTTTATATTCTTCTCCATCCAGATTTTTACAGTGAAATTTGGAGCGTCCTGTAAGCACACTGTTTGACTGCGGTCAGTCACGTACTGTATAGTTGTGGATTACGTGGCCTCTATAGTGTCTCAGCACACCCTCTCACTGCCACAGGACATTGATGACAGTATGTGTGTATTAATAACTGTCTGCTTTGTGACTGGAGGTGTAGGGACAATGGAATGAGCGAGAGGGAGAGATGGATTACCCTCAAAGGCTAAACAGTCATGGCGTCCCAAGCAAAATGCAGCTGCCTAGAGGGCTCTGTGTTAGTTAAAACTCCTTGTCAGTGGTCTAATGTGACGTGATGCTGATGTTCATTCCTGAAAACACATATTGCTGAAAATTCTGTTGCTCTTCTTGAAACAAATATCTTTCCTGCTTTTAAAAGTATTGCAGATTTGAAAGGGATTCTGGGTGAATAATTTTAATGTTCTATGGGAAGTGATGATAATGCTGCATCTTGCTTTGACAGTTAGGGTTGCAGAGGGTTAAAACAATAGAAAACACAGGATCAGTATAGTTTGTTCTTCAGCTACATTGTAACAAATTATGGTTTAAAGTTCAATAAATAAAATATAAATTGTTGTAGTGTGCTTTCCAAGAAAATACTACTAATTCAATTGTATATTAGTTTCAATAGCCACTTATTAATTGTTTGTGAATTTTACTAGCAAAGTTTTCAAAAGTAAATTTGAACTTCTTTTATCAAATATTAATCTAAGTCGATAAATAAATCTTTGAATCTTGTAAATAAATCTTTGAATCTTCGATATGCTTGATTCCTGTCAAACCCTGTGTTTTTTCCCCTCACACCAGCTCTGTTTCCATTCAACTTCATGCTCATTTTGGATATGCACATAAAAAAAAAAAATTCAGTTGATGGAAATGCCAAGATGCGCTTAGATTCTGAAAATGCGCATAAAAAACATATGAGCATAACTGAGGATAAACTTTATTCGATTAGAAAAGATGCGCATAACTATGATGGAAACACTTTTACTGAAAAAATTCCAGTATGCGCAAAAAAAAAATCCTGTGATTTTGTTATGAGATCATGTGACGATAAAAATGTGTGTGCATCTCAAATGTTGTTTTGGTCATTCTAAAACACCTTAACCATTTCAGTATTAGTGTTATTATATTATTAATTACTCTAGAACTGTCAGGAGCAACTGTGCTCCGAGCCTCACGCTTTGAAATGACACCAAGCATTCATTGTGTGTCAGCATGGTCTTCTGAGGCGCAAGTAATGTATTAAATAAAGAAATGATTCACACAGCTTCTCCTTCCACAAATTCAGTTTTTACTGCTGATATCTGGCGCCAGTTAATCAGGAAGTGACAATTTTGATCTTTGACTTATTGGATGGAAACACTGCTTTATTTGCACGTCTTTTATGTGATATTACGGTTTTGCGCAAAAAAAAAAAAATCACATCTTTGGATGGAAACATAGCTACTGACATTTTTTTGTTCTTCTAAATAGTTTTTCCACCTACCTGGAACAGGTCCATTTTTTAACACTCATATCTTTAAAATCCTCTTTTGTATAAAAGAAATAATTCCGAATTTTTTAAAAAAGTGTTTCCTTAAAATCTTTTAAGAAACTATTAATTGTTGTTTATTTTATTTTTTTTAATATCAGAAGCATTTCTTCTTTGAACAAATAACTTTTTTTGTGCAAAACACTGTCTATCTCTTTTTTCTATCTCAATTCTATCTTTTTAACAATTTAATTTGAACTGATTCTTTTTAAATAGAATTAAATCTGTGCTTTTTAAAACGCTATCGGTTGGGTTTAGGGAAGGAGGAGGGGTCAGCCGACAGCTGCCTCTGTTGGATTTATGTGAAAACAGCAGGCACAAATGGCACTTGCAAGAGAAATTTGAGATCTTAAAAAAGCATACACAGTAGCTTCTGGTGGATTCGCGATTAAACAAAAACAAACAAACAAACAAACAAACAAACAAACAAAAAAAAAAAACTTACCTGCTGGGACATATTTTGCTTTCTCTAGAAATGTATATGGGGTGGATAATCCAAATGGGACTGGGGTTGCGTAAAGTGCTTTGAAACGTGCATTTTTATTATCTCAATCGAAACACAAAGAGAGGGTGGGACATAGTGTAGCTCCTCCCTCTCGGTTGAGCTCAAGCGCATCAAATGAAGCATCTTGAAGGGGGTGGAGCATGTGAGATACAAGAGAGCATTTGATTGGTCACGATTTTATGAGAAACTGAAATATGAGGTGAGGTAAAACGAAATCCATTTAGGCGGGAGTGACAAACTACAAGCTTTACATGTTTATATCAGTTTTATATCTTCCAAATGGGAATTTTGTCACTGTTTTGGAGCACACTAGCTTATAGATATCTTAAAAACTATTAATACTGATACTAACATCTAAAAAACTTTATTTTCATTTCATTGGACCTTTAAACATCCATAATTTGTAGAGCCACTATGAACCTCTGTGTGTGTGGTATATACAAACACATATGCATGTGGCTTTGTGTGTGCTTTTTCACATTCTTGTTTCTTTACTCTACTGAACGTCAGTCGTATGTTTTGTTTCCCATACTGTTGAGGTTACGCTTTGTGTTGGGTGTGGTGAGGATGTTTTATTAGCACATGGAGAGTCCTCCCTCCTGAGATAACTGCTAAAGTCAAACATCTGTATACGCTCCACTCACACAACAGGCCATAAAGAAAGAAAAGGAGAGAAGAAATAAGGGAGGAGTTTGAAACAAATGAAGGGGATTTTGGACAGAGAGCAAGAAACACAAAGCTTTGTCTTCTCAAGCCTTCACTGCAGTTCATGAACAATCTAGCCCAATCACTTCACAATGATCAGAGATTAAACAACCGGCTTGTGTTATCTACAGGTTGCAGGTGACAATTACTGGCATGTTATCAGCTTCAACCACAAATCACAACCACAAATCAGTTCAGGTTGAGTTCTTGTGTTCAAGACAGATTAAACAGGTAGAGTGGTTGCAATGCCACAATCCTCTCTTTCAAATACAGTACGTGTCCTTTTTTATCATAAAGTGATCAAATTCAACCATACAAAAATGTTGGAACCATGAACATCACTCTTATTGTCATGTTGAGTATTTTACACAAATAGAAAAGGGATGTTCCACAAAAAAGCTAAGCATGGAAAACATCCACATCATGCACATTTATTACATATTCAGTCTACTGGCATCAACAAGTAATTGACAACCAATATAACAATGATGGATTGCAGAGCTGAATCTGTTCAGAGGCACATTGTTTCTTTAAAAACTGGCCTGCACTGTCAAAATTATATGTTAATTTCCTTATTTTGTGATTCACAAGTGTTTTCCGTTTATTTATGATTGTGAATTGCATTATGGGACGCAGATTTCTGCTCTGTCGGCTTTTAATGTTGAAAATTCAACTCTACAGTATAACAAAGGGACTTTTATTGATATTCTAGTGTCTTAAATAAAATAATGTATAAGAAATAATATTATATCGAGAAATAAGTGTAAAATAACAGAAAATAGTAGTAGTAGTTTATTAGAAGGTTTTGGTGCTGTATTAGACAACACCAACACAGAAAATATATCACTTTAGACCATTAAAAATGGTTAAAAGTCAAATTTTTCAAGGTTTTTATTAAAAAACTTTGGTAACACTTTATTTTGATGGTCCATTTGAGTACTGGTAGACTGTCTGCTCAATATCTGTTGATACAGACATTCAACAGACATTTAACTGACTATAAGAAACTTTGCAAGTACATGTAAACTTACACGAACCCTAACCCCAACCCCAACATAAAAGCCCAACCCCTACTTATAATCTAATGAGAATTAGTTGGCATGTAGATGCAATGTAACTTAAATTCAACAAATGGACCATCAAAATAAAGTGTGACCAAACCTTTTCTATAAAAAAAAGTTCAAGGTCCTATAACGCAATTTAAAAGCATAAAGAACGGGGGGAAAATAGAAAATAAATAACTAAAAATAAATAAAGAAAATATTAACATGAATCGCAAATTATGGAAAACTATTGATATTTTCTACAGTGTAGCTATGTTTGCATTCAAACATGTGAATTAGACTTATGCAAAAAAAATTAAAAATGGAATATTGCAAAAACATTTGCGATTGCGCTATTGGAGAAGCCACAGCGGGTCTTGGCCTTATACTGTATTACAAATTACTTGTGGCTCAGAATATGAAGGCGAAATGCAATGAACGCGCAAAGGCTTTTGGAGAAACGAGACTGATCTTTGGAAGCTAATAATACTGAACCACTTTGATGACCACTTTGAAGGCCTTTTAGGATAACCAAAACAACATAAAAAAAATGTTCTACCTGGTCCTGTGGTTTGTCCATTAATGTTGTCCCATCATGCCTATTTTTGTTATCACATGATCTGAATTATGACTTTTTTTATGCACATGGTGGAATTTATTCAGTAAATGTGTTTTCTTCGTAGTTTATGCACATTTTTTCTTATCAGATAAAAAAAGTTTATCCTCCTCCATTGTGTGCATGTGTTTTCATGCAGATTTTTAAAATTTCCATTAAGCATTTTTTTATGCCATATCCCAAAATGTGCATGAAAATAGGCGGATGTAAACATGTAAACGTAGCTTGTGTTTATATATATATGTATTTATAAGGTAGCCATGCCGATGATGACCAATGCAGATACATTTCAACACGGTAACTTGAAATATTATACAGCACCATATTTCACAACAAATACGATATGCAACTACTTAAATATCATTTTATATTATAGCCATATTGACATTCACCAGCCTTTAAATGTTTTTCTGTTTTTTGTTTTTTGATGTTGGACAAGGCTGTATTTATGCTAACATGCTTTATATAGTTATATATGCTTTAAATGTTAAAATACTTTAACAAAAGTTTTTTGTTTTATTATACTGTTAAAAAAGTAAACATCATCAGCATCATTTCAGTGTCGCATAATGCTACAGAAATCATTCTAATGTTATAAATTGTTGCTCAAGAAAAACATAATAGTAATCATCATCATCATCATCATCATTATTATTATTATTATCATCATCATCAATGTTGTATACAAGCGTGTTGCTCAAGATTTTTGAGGAAACCTTTATACTTTCTTTTTTTTTTTGTTTCATTCGTTTGTAAATAAAAGTATTATTTTCTTTTGGCCATCACAGTGAAATGAACTGCCAACTATTTCAGAATATGTCTGACACAACGTATGCCCTTCCAGCCGCAACCCGCTGGAAAACACCTACACTCATTCACGCACACACAAACTACGGCCCTGGAGGAAACACACACGAACATGGGGAGAACATGCAAACTCAAGACATTTGGCCAACTGGCCCAGTCTTGACTCGAACCAGCAACCTTCTTGATATAAGGTGACAGCGCTAACAACGGAGCCACCCTGCCACCAAGTACTATTTTATTTATTTATTTACCTCACCGAGCTCTACATTTGTTAATAGGCGTTAATGCTGCATACACAATAAAGAAATTATCATTAACTTGCATATAAGTTAATAGTAAGTTATAGAGTGAGCAACTGAGCGCAACTAGTGGCAACATATGCAAAGACCACTCCAGTTGGCCATTAGTCAGTCAAACAGAGTCCAACCTTAAAGCCACATGACTAGATGAGCCAAGATTGCTGTGCTCAAGCAATATTTGACAGAGCTACAAACCACAGTTTAAACACATCATGAGAAATGAAGCTACAAATTGCTTGAATTTGTCTCTGCACTTTAAACTGGGATAGGGATCAAAAAAATCCAAAATAATAATAACACATATTTCACCTTTAAGAATTTAGTTGAGCTACGCTGTCTTGTTGTAAATGATCTACGAACCACAAAAAATCCCATTTACACAAAATATATGATACAATAAGTTCACGGATGGATCTGGCAGGAAGTTATAATGCATTCCATCTGGGTGCCCTCTCACTGGACGGATCTTAAAAGAAACTGCAGAAATAAAACCACTACAGATGCGTCACAAACGCAGTTCAAACAACCATATCTCAATCCGCCACACCACTTTCCTCTGAGATCTGTTTCCTCTGTGATTTCCAGTTGATTTTCCCATATGGAAAAGTGCCCACTCTCTGTCCGTCTCTAGTTTGTTTTATGAAGTTTTAGGGTCTGTCTTCTTTTCCATAAGCCTTGGAGTGAGCCAGAAGACAAGTCTACTCCAATAAAACATGGAAATTCAAGTAGGTAATATGTGAAATATTCACTTAAAGGAACTTTATGATCTTTTTTTCATGCATTAGTCATTTTGTAAGCCAATTTGTGAACAACTTATGACAAAACCAATTCTTGAGACACCTTCTCTGAGGTCTTGACCTTCTCATAGGTTGTCTATGAAACATTTAAACAATAGAAAATGATAAGGATTATTGCACACACTTCCAAGAGCCTCTTTCACTATAAACAAATGCATAGGATAATACTTAAACAGCTGTGATGCAGTCTCACTTGGCCTGATGTACTCAAATCTCATGTACACTTCCTAATCAAGCAACTAGTTAATCATAAAAGCAATTGTAATGATCGGTCGTGACAACATGTCAACCATTCACATTGCTGAGATCAGATGCTTAAATTCTTGGCTATTATTTATTCACTGCTGTCATTTGTGTTGTTTGTTTATTTTGTTATTGAGAGGAAAGAATGCAGTGCGTTTTACACATTTATCTAAACATCTCCTTCAGGAGCGCTGAGGGATTTTCAGTATCAGTATATTGCTGCAAAGATATTTCCAACTTCCTTTTACTTCTAAGCAAAAAAGAACTTCAAAGAGAATCACATTGGGGGATTGAACTGCCTTTAGTCTCTTGTACATTAACAAACAGCTTGAGCACAAGTTATTTTGCAATAATTGTTTTGCTTTATTCATTCATTCGTTCCTTCATTCATTAATTAATTGATTATTTTCTTTTCAGCTTAATCCCTTTATTAATCTGGGGTCGCCACAGCAGAATGAACCGCCAACTTATCCAGCATATGTTTATACGCAGCGGATGCCCTTCCAGCTGCAACCCATCACTGAAAGTCCATACAACGAAAGTGAATTGAGTCCAAATTTTGTTTTTTTCAATGGCTTCTTTTGTGCTCCACATTGTTGGTATTGGTGGTTTATGAGGACTCTCTATAGGTGCCATGTATTTTATACTGTCACATGACACCATTAAGTATGTTTGTTAAGCTTTTTGAATTATACTGTAAAATGCTGGGTTCCACACAATCAATTTGTGTTGGGACAAAAAGAAGGAATTAAGTTCACTTTTTACTTATTACAAATTTAATTGGACCAAATATAAAACAATTAAGTGGCCCACAAACACCCCCCCCCCCCCCCCCCCAAAAAAAAAAAAAAACTAAACTGTGTTGTTTCAGCTCATTTTAAATAAGTATACTGAACAAAAAGCAAACATCATTTTTTGAGTGTAAAGGACATAAAGCATGTTCTTATAAACCACCCCAATGTTGAAATACATAATAAGTCATTATACAAATGTTATGTCCTTTTAAATAGCCCAAACACAAGCACACATGCACGCACGAACTATGACCCATGGAGTACATTTCATGTACTACAAACTTAGTTTAAACCTATAACTAGAAAAAAAATCCTCTTTTAGTTGGTAGTTCCGGTTAATCAACTAGTTTTCCAATGATTTATCACTACACAATCAACAACATCATCATTGCACTGAGAACAAAAGCTGAGGATTGAGAAAGCATATTCTAATTTCAGTTCCAGGGGCTAACAGGCACATACTGTAAGTGGTATACCAATAACAACAAATTATGCCATCTGACCAATCAGAGCAGAGTATTGGCCCTCAGATAGTAGGAGAGAGACTAAATCATTTGAGACACTTTGAGAAATGTGGTGATGTAAAATATATATTATGAGAAAATGAAAGGGTGTGTAAACTCAAATGAGGAACTATTAACACAGGATAATGATGGCTGCTTCATGTTTTAGCTCTTGAAGTTAATGTAGCCTTGTTTAAGGACATTGCTAACAATTTTTTTCAATTACACAGTTTTTAACTAATATGAACTGTATTTTACTGTAGGACAGTATGTTACTGTATTTTAAAGATGCATTGTGAAAATTACCAAGTAAGTATCGCTGCAGTCCAGAGACCTCCAAGTGGGAGGTATTACATCACAAGTAAGTTGGGTGAACTCCAAGTGGGAGGGATTTACGCCACAGGTGCAGTGGGTTAAGGTGGTATAGGTGGAGTAGACATTAATACAATACATCAGGTTACTGTGAGGTTGGGTCTAGAGTTGGGGTAGGTGTAGACATTCAAAAAGCACAATATTGGACTCATGCAAGATATTAAATAAATAAATAAATAAATAAATAAATTAGGGCTGTCAAAAAATTAATCGTTTAACATAATATTTGTGTGTGTACTGTGTATATTTTATTATGAATATATAAATACACACATGCATACACTTGATAAAATATTGGTTTATATTTAGATATATAAAAAATTTATGTGTATGATACAAATTTTACATTTGAATATGATGTAACTACTTTGATGTAACTTTTTTATATATAGTTTTGGCTTCTATGAATGTGTTTATCACATATACATAATAAATATATTTAACACACACACATTATGTCAAAACAAACTTTTATTTTGGATGTGATTAATCACGATTAATTCTTGGACAGCCCTAAAATAAATAAATCCAGTTTTGTACAGCCCCCTTGGAGCTCAAGTCCCACCCACATGGAGCTGGCTCCGACCTCCGTTTATACCCTTCTCAAAATTACTGTATTGTACAGTAAAGATATACAATACTGTTAATACACATACAGCAGGATAAATGGTGCTGTAAATGTAAATACAGTACTTTTCCTGTAATTGATTTACAGTTACTGGTGACCTGCTGCCAGTAAACTACTGTAGATTCTACAGAAAACTGTTAATATTAAACATATTAGACTTTTAATGCAGCATAATAGAGGCTGCTTCATGTTTTTGCATCTGAAATTACTGTATCTCGATTTAGATGCATTTATACTGCAAAAAAACATAACAATTATTGTAAAATATAGGCTATTTTTCTTTTGCAGTGTGTTTAACAATAAATTTTTTTTTTTGCATGTGCTATCGCTTTAATACATGACAAAAGAATAATGGCACCGGTGCAACAGAGCGAGCGTGGGACAGTTTCTCTGACCCAGACCAGGGTCCCGAGGGTCATCTCCCAGAGTGATGTCCACATTTAGTCTGACGACAGAGGGTCAGATGGTGGGGGGGCACTATCAACACACATTCACACTCATATATACACACATACAATGAAAAAGAGGAAGCAGCAACAGTTTGAAAGGAAGCAGGGAGTGTTGGTTATTATCACGCTACACAGAACTTAGGCTTTCTGTATTGTTTCCTGCTCTTCCTGGCCAAAACGACTCCAGTCTCATTTGTTCTACAGGAATGTAATCCAGATTCCAGTGAGCTTCTCGGCATCCGCCTATTTTCAGATGGGAACTTGATTCGCACCTCTCGAATGTGCTTGATAGACACATTCAGCGGCTCCAGTAATCTCCATTAATTCCATGCATTACTCAACAGCTGCCTGTCAACGGTGTTTCTTTTTGGCTCTGCATTTGTTTGTTTGTTTCTCTTTTAAGTCCCCATTGATGATATCAATGTCCCATTTGGCATCAGACGCAAGCACGGGCCTGGTCTTGGTCAATCTGACCACTGCTTGTTTGAACAGGCCTTCAGGTTTTGTTTGGACAGACAAGGGAGGAATTCTGTAGCCATTACACACGTGTCGTTTTTAGCTTATTTATAGATTTCCGAAGCTTTTGTCATGACAGTTGTCCAGAAAATGAGCCTGTGTAAGTTATGTTGCCATTTAAAAACAATTTGGGAGTTTTCAGCTTAGCTGTGCTCTTTTATCTGCAATTGAAGCTCATCAATTATTTTGTGGACTTTTAATAAAACTTTGAAGATTCATATTTCCACTTGCGCTATTTATTATTGATGTCTTGATGTGTACAAATCTCTAACCAAAAGTATTAAAGGAACACACATTTTTTTAATATAGGCTAATTTTTCCTTAAAGGCCCACATTTGCATATGATGAACAAAACAAACAACATTCATTCATCAACACAAATATTACATATTTATAAGTCTAAGTGATTTAGCTAAAAACGATTTTTTAAAATGAAGTGATCTAGCTAAAGACGATTTCTTAAAATGATTGTCTCTGCACACAGGCAGCCTGTCTCTACCAAAAGACAGAAACTCGTATTCACAAAATGAAGTATGCGAGGGATCAGCTAAAATTTATAGCAAATAATGGCTAAAAGTGAAATTTCTGGCATGAAACTCTCCAAGCTCCACCTGTGTTTAGATCTGCTACGGGAGTTACATGTATATAATGTTTGCAGTAGCAGTGTGTTAATCTCAGACGGCATGTCTGTGTACTGGCAGTAGCAGGTCTCAATACCTGCTCTGCCATAATAATCAAAGCAGCAGCAGCAGCATAGCAGATCTATACCGCCAAGACCAAACACATCAACATTTTTATATACATACTTATTACCATACTAAATCCAGAGAGTGTTCATGACAGAAATAGCTTTATCAATAACTCCTCCAGAATTAAACGTTTGAGTTTTATTATTTTATAATCCAGCTGATCTCCAGGATCTGGCAGGAGCACTTTTAACTTGGCTTAGCTTAGCATAGCATAGATCATTGGTCCAGATTAGACCCTTACACCCCATTCACACGGGGCTGCAGCGTTAACGTTTGACGGAGAGTGTGTCTGAAGTTGGGGCTGACGCGATCATTATAGATTGTCATAGATACTGTCTGAGTTGGGGTACTTGCATAAAGTGATCTGATTGACTGATGCTTCCGTTAGTGCTTCAAAGTCGAGAAATTCCCAACTTCTGCAGCTAACAACGCCACTGAAGTGGCACTGACGGACCCACAATTCAGTTTATCAACGCTTGACGTCACATATTGAAAGTGAATGGGAGGTGTTGACATTGACGCCCCGTGAGTTTCATTAATTTTTGTATTTGAAGCTTGACATTTCTGTTGTTACAACATGCACTAATCCTGATGGAAAATGAATGGTTGCTATTCTCTGTGGCTAGGAATTATACTCTCATTTGGCATAATAATCATGGAACTTTGCTGCTGTACAGCGGCTGCAGCAGGCACAATGGTATTACGCTGTGCTTAAAAAACAGTTCTGAAGTCTTTTACAAATGTCTTCATGGCTGTAAACGTTTAACTTAAAAAAGTGGAGTATTCCTTTAAGCTTCAGTATATACTGTATGTTGTCTAGTTTTTACTGGCAGACAAAACAAGCAAAGAAACTTCCTGCAGCTTTACATTCACTGTAAAACACTATTAAAATACTGGAAGTACAAAAACGGTCCTGCTTAGGCTTAGTTAAATATATGTATAAAATAATGTTTAAATGTCAAAATCTAGTCAGCATTCTAAATGGCTCATGTTGACTTATACAGTCTTATACAGACAATACTACATTCTGACAATAACAATTCAAGTAATGTAGATATTTAGTGAACATAAACAAACATAAACAATGGAACTAGCTTGAACTCGCATGTGGTTTAGTTATAAGTGATACAAAAGATTGCTCATCCTTAACTAACTTACTGTCATTGAGAATTATCAACGCCAGACAGATGAATAAGAGCTTAACAGAAGCGTCACTGAATAAACAAACCACAAGCCACAGTTTCTCAGCCCGTTCTCACTTCCTTAATGGAGTCAGGGGAAGCTCAAAGCTCTCTTCAGTTAGTGGTGATAAACATCCACAGAAAGATGGAAACACGTCCAGAGCGCAGATGCTGCATGACTTCACTTCATATTTTGGCATTTGGCAGAACTGAAGAATTTTGGATGTGATGTATCATACTGTATGTACATACTAATATAACATCTGAACAGTTTATTCACAATGATTCACAGCAACACAAATAATACTTACTATTACTACAATTTTCCAGTGCTGCCTATAAATGAAAATGCTTTGGTCACACTTTATTTCAAGGTCCAATTTCAGCTATTAACTATGACGTTTCCTTAAATAAACTCCTAATTTGCTGCTTATTGATGGTTATTATAGTAGTAGTTAGGTTTGGTAATGGGTAGGATTAAGAATGTAGACAAAGATTATACAAAATATGTACTTATAAAATGGGTCAGTGACAAATAAAGTGTGGCAAGATGAGAAGTTTTAAAGACCTTTTAAAGTTGATTTAAAAGCATCCATAAAAATATACAGATTGTGTTCATGTTGATTTTATGTAATTAAAACTAATATTTGCACCATTTTTTTTTTCAAATGTTAAGCCTGAATGTGCCTGAAAATGTCAAATGGGAGATTAATTTATATTGCATTTTTAATCAGCATCTTGAACTAATGATATTTGTCTAAATTGGCCCCCAACATAAAGATGTGTAATTGAAGTCAAATGGTGTAACCAGTTACAACGCTTGAACTTAAAATAAATTGACAGGCATTATCAAAACACCTACATGTGTAAGCACATGGTCTTGGTGGGATTATTACAAATGTATTTTTTTTAAAGACAATGCTTATTTTTATAATAATGATCAATTATCAGTGTATATGTATCAGTGTACAATTACCTAAGAAACTCTGACCAATTCAGAGTATTGTCAGATAATCTCACATTTTAAAAAGAGTTAATAACCTTTGCACTTAGCAATTATAGTCTTATCAAGGGTCCTTCTCTGTGGTACAGTTTCCTGTCTCATGGTCTTCTGCACAATATTAACAAAATGGCTCAATAAATGGTGGTTACACCATCTTGACACTTCAGGAATTTGACCTGACTGACATCATTCCCCAAATTATTTATAGTATTTAGACCAATTATGCTATATTTACTTTTATTTATTTTTAAATATTTCTAATATAAAATTATGCCAAACTAGCTGATATGACGTTTCATTGAGAATTTCATATTTTTAAACAAGATAAACTATTTGGTACCAATTTTTATTTATTTTTTGCTTACACCACATTGACATTCTTAAAATGGATTAAATGGACTTGCTCCTAAAAATAGATAATGTATGTAAGTAATTTGCTTATATATTTAGAAACTGCAACCTTTCTGAATTGATTTAAACCACATGGACACAAAAAATGAGCGTCACAACATTAACCCAAATACAAATAAACAGCCAATATCTTTATAAATATGTAAAATATGTACTTAATAAGTACAAATAAACAGCCAGTATCTTGATAACAGGCCACTAGTTAATAGTGAGAATTGACATGTTAATGCCGTCATAGCCTTCAAACTCCAGTTTGATATAATAGAGAACAGGAAAACATGAAAGGTGTTTTAATAGTTCTTGTTTTTTACCATCTGTACACAACAGCATTATAACAGAACCTTAAAATGTATTTATTATGATAAAACAGCGCTTCTTCTTTCCCATGTGATCACAACCACCATAAAAAAAATGTAATGAAGATGAAAACTTCCACAATTCCACACTCAGTCATGGCGTCTGTTTGCTGTGAATATGCGTCCTCTGGTGAATTATATACTGTGCCTTTAAGTCATTATAGGCTGTCATAATTAATGTGCTTGAGTTTAACTTAAAATCCAAATGTATTAAATAACTATTAAATCATTATAGTTTATGTTCCAAATTAGGATGTTCATCACACTGATCTACAATGTGTGCACAACTAAATTACAACCCTGGTGGGTAAAAATTCGATTCTAACCTTTTAACCCAATTTTCTTTCCTTGTTTGCAATTGAGCCCCCTTTATTTAGTCCAATGGTCAAGTCCAGTTTCTTAGTTGGATCTATCAAACTAGCTCACAATTTCATGAATAAAGTTATGACGCATGCAAGTCTAAGACAACTGCAGTGCAGGAGACAAACAATAAATGTCTGTGACAAACCATGTATTCAAGCAAAGACACATTCAAAGTATCAGTGTACTCTATTAAAGTTGAGTGTTCTTACTTTATAAACTATTTATTTTAAATTTTGTTTGCTGTGTCTATTTATTTAATCTTAATTTTGTGTAAGATCTGACTATTTTGCTCATCAATTATTCTGATGGTGTGCTTTGCTGGAATCAACAAATGATTATTAAAAATATAAACAAGATAAATGATGTTTGCTTAATTTCATGATAGATGTGCAATCAACTGCACAAATATATTGTGCTTAATCTCGATTAAAAATAACTATAAATGCTTAAAAGGTTGTGTTTTCTTCACATTGATCAGACGTTACCGCATTTATAACGTCATAAAATATGTTCTTTTTGAACTTTCCATTGACCAAAGAATCATTAAAAAATGCGCCGTGGCTTCCACACAAGCAAACGGTCCTATTCATCATTAATATCCATGAGCATATCTCTTAAGCCTTCCATATGGAAGTCATCCTCCTTCCAGATGGAATGCTAGTAACACTGTGGCAGTTTGTGTAAACCATCCCCCCTAGTTTGGACTGAAAAATAAACAAGGTCACAGTGGGTCAAGTACCCCTGACCGGCACCACCCCCCTTTGCCTCCTGATACCTGAACTATGTTCACTCCACAGTGACGTCCGTTTGTCCTGCGACTGAAGGAACATGTCCTCTTCTGTGTTCTCACAGGCGTGGCCGAACACACTCGCTATGAGGCAATCCCTTCTCAAAACCCCCGAGACTCTGAAAGAAAGAGAAGACGGGGAAGAAAAAAAGATGATTAGCCTTCTCAGTGGTGATTTAAAACAGGTGTCTGAATGTGCAAATGTCCACCAGGGCTGTACATTGTGTATTGAATCATAAATGACAAGGCACCACAGTTTGGAACACATCATTTGTGCATTGATTGACAAATTGAATATAAATAGAGTGAAAACTAATATTCTTGCGTATAGGCTCAGTTAAAATTGCAAATTATAATTGCTGCGGGATAAATTTAAGACTTTTAAAGACCTTTTTTAGGACCATTTTGAATGAAATTTCAGACATATACATGGCTAAATGCTCAGGATTTTCCTATTAAATTATTTATTTCTTAGCCATATATTTAAATTAATGTGTCAAAACAAGCAAACTTTAGTTGTATACATACATGTTTTGCAAGTTTTAAGTCAAGTTCTATAATAAACAAAGTTATGTCTGCATCCTCAGGTATAAGTACAAGACATTTAAACAAATGTAATTATAAGGAACATAACAAAACCAAAATGGTAGATAGAATTATTAAGTACAACTATTGTTACAAGCTTTATTGAGATGAATTGTTTATGACTGGACAAATAGGGTAGCTTTACATGGATATAGTAAAATTGATAATGGTTTAAAACCATTTAAGACCCACAGCACAATATTTTAGTGACTTTTTAATGAGTAAAATTTTGTTTTTGAAATTTAAGTCATTTTAAGTCTTGAAGAGACTTTTAAAGATTGTTCTTTTTTTAAATTACAGGACATGTTTAATTAGCATTTTAAATACTAAATAGTAAAATTTTTACTGGACCTACACTGTAAAAAATGCTGGGTTCCACACAATTTTTGATTTGTGTGGGGACAGCATGAAGGAATTAAGTTAACTTAATAGTTTTTACAAATTTATGTGGATTAAACATAAAAACAATTCAGTTGTCCCCCCAAAAACTCGAGACCTGCGCTGTAAAAATGCATGGTTCTACACAATTCATTCATGTTGTCTCAACACAAATTGATTAAGTTAACTTAACACTTTCAACAAATTTATATGGATAGAACATAAGAAAAAAAGTTGTCCCAATGAAATCTCAGGTCAATTTTAAAAAAGTGTGAATAAACAGTTAATGTCATTTAAGTGTATACAGTCAAATCCAGACAATATTACAATCTTATGAACAAAAACAAAAACAATCTGAGGAACTAGTTAAAACAATACATACTATTAGTTGAAGTAAAAAGGAACACTTATTTTACTAATTTTAATAAAGAAATGAACCACTACCTTCATACTATTAAAAGAGACAAGAACTATTAAGGTAAAAAAACTACATTATTTTAAATCCTTAAACCTGTTTCCTTTTATAATGTGTTATTATTTACTATACTATTGAAGTAACTACATATAGTGAATAGTAACTACATTTGAAAATGGATATAAATATATATA
>CAIGQQ010006052.1:4445431-4462414 GCA_903798035.1 Danio albolineatus | reverse complement strand
ATAAGTTAAAGAAATATTAAGTCATATCTAGGGACCAGAATGGTTAATCGGGACCAATAATGAACACCCAAGTCTATTGTTTTTATGTTATGTAACCTAAAATGACACATTCCATAAACAGGAAAATGACAGGAAGCAGGAAAGGGCACAAACAGGAAATGAGAGAACTTGTCAGTTTTATCTCCCCAACAAGTTCTTTAGGTAAGACTGGTGCCATAATGGCTAAAGACCAGAACTGGTAAACAGAAGTATTAATGATTAATATGCTTCAGTTTGATCCAGAACGAAAAAGAGAACAATTCTGAAAATTGTACAAAAAGTCATGATAACAAATGTTTCGCTTTACACATTTGAATCAGTAAATCGAGTTGCACATTTTTAAAGTTTTTCAATTTAACTTAAAATTATTAGTCAGGTTGATTGATGCAAGTTGAGTTGATATGACTAGAAAAGTTGATTTGACCAAAACAAATGTAATGCAGCAAGATTTTTTTACAGTGTAACATTCAGTAGTCACTCTTTCACACAAGTGATAAATTACAGTAGTGTTAAAGGGATAGTTCACCCAAAAATGAAAAGTCTGTCATCATTTACTTACTCTTTATTTTTTCCAGAGCTGTTTGAGTTTCTTTCAAAAGAAGATGTTTTAAAGAAAGCTGGAAACCTGTAACCATTAACTTCCATAGGATTTGTTTTTCTATTACACTGGTTACAGGTTTTCAAATTTCTTTAAATATTTGTATTCAACAGAAGAAAGAGTCTCATAAAGGTTTAATACCACTTGAGGTTGAGTAAATAGTGTGTACATTTTCAGTTTTTGGAGAACTTTTCCTAAGTATAAGTATGAAGCCATAAATAAATATGGCTTTATTTTAGAAATCAGTCATTTGGTATTCAATGAGTATGATTAAAGGAAACACAGTAAAGGCTTATTTTACCCCAAAATGTAAATTTCATCAACATTTACTCAACATTTCATCATTACAGATCCAGAAAAAAAAGAGGAATATTTAAAAAAAATAATATGAAAACTGTCTCTGACCCTTCAAAATCTTTATGAAGATATCAAAAGATAAATCCATATTATTTAAGCACTTATTCCTAAGACTGCACTGCATAATAAATTAATAAATAAAATATATTTTATAAATATTTTAAATTTGTCTATTTTTTGTTATTTATCCTGTTTTTATGATTTTAAAATACATTTTGGGACCTTTTTCAACAACTTTTTCAAATCACCTTTATTGACATTTTTATTTACATTTAATAAAAATGCACCCGGTTAGTACCTGAATGGGAGACCACATAAGAAAGCTTCATTGCTGCCGGAAGTGGTGTTTGTGAGGCCAACAGGGGGCACTCAACCTGTGGTCTGTGTGAGTCGTAGCACCCCATTATAGTGAAGGGGACTCTATACTGCTCAGTGAGCGTCATCTTTCGGATGAGACATTAAACAGAGGTACTGACTTTCTGTGGTCGTTAAAAATCCCAGGATTTTCATCCCCATATCATAATTGGCTCAAGCATTCTGTCTCCTCTCCATCAATCAGCTGATGTGTGGTCTGTCGCAATATGGCTGCCATCGCGTCATCTAGGTGGATGCTGCACACTGGTGGTGCAAGAGGAGATCCACCCCCATTGTGTAAAGCGCTTTGAGTGTCTAGAAAAGCGCTATATAAATGTAATGAGTTATTAATATTCTTATTCTTATTATTAAGTCCGTATTACAATGTGATTATTTGCTACTTCGCAGGTGCGACGGCAATTAGGAATCACATTTGACCAGGCATAACAGTTTGGAACACATTATTTGCGGATTCATTGAAAAGTGAATGAAAAGAAAGTTAAAGCTGAAAGATGTTTTGTAAGACCCGGAACTGTGTTAAGTGCCGTTCCAAGAGAAATGTTTGAAACTATAACATTCATTAAGATAACATTTGTAAAAGATAAAATCAAGGAAGATCAAGCATGCTTGACAGGAATCTCTCAGTTCTGTAAAAACATCTTAATTTGTGTTCTGAAGTTGAACAATTATCTAATGTGTTCAGAATGACATGAAGGTGAGTAAATGATGACAATTTTCATTTTGGGGTGAACAAACCCTTTAAGCAAAAGTCTCATAACTTGATAAATTTAATGTTTTTCCTTTCGATCTGCAGTGAATGTAATAAGTACTTAGTTACTTTTGATAAATACACATATTAAATGGCTTCTTAAACGTCCCTCAAAAGCACAAGCTAGTTCATTTTTCATCCGTCTGCTTAAGAATAAAAAACCCCATCGACTCTGAAGCAGAAAACAGATGAGTTTTGCTGTGAGTTATGGTCACGCTAAGTGCCTGAATCATCTTGCGTTACAAAACCACAGCCACAGGAATTAATTTACAGATTTGTTCTTTTCGTACAGTGAAGCGGATGCCACATTCAAGAGCCGCTGTTGGCTGTTTGTAACTAGAGTGTCTTGTACAGTGCTGGGCAAAAGTACAGCTCAGGTTACATGCGGTTCCACATGTGGAGTCTTGGCTGTCCCGTCCGAGTCTCCTCACACTCTAGTGTTAGCGCTCCCACTCCACCCACCAATGCTAGCCAGAAACCGGACAGCCCAGGTGGATGTTGTGCGCTTGGGCCTATCAATCATTTGACATGCAAAAATTGACTGAAAAGAGAAAAGGAAATCCATGTTGCTTGCGTGTGTGAGAGTCTAGGTTTCATGCCTGAGAAGAAGAGGTCAAAATGGGGCTACAGTGAGAGTTTCACCCAACTTCCCTTACCTCAAAAAAAGGAGGGAAACGAAGAAACCAGGCGGTGGGAGGGAGGGAGGGAGGGAGGGACACATGTTCTCCGCTCTCTCCCCCATCTGGCCAAAATGTTTGACAAGTAATTTTGCGAGCAGTCCCCAAGAACACACAAAGCTGCTCACACTGCACTGTTTCCAGATGTTCTCCATGCGGCGCCAACACACAGATACATGCGAACGATTCCCGCCCAGTCGCACAGAGGAGAAATGAAAGTTTGACCAGGGGAAACGGGCTTGCGTGTTTAGATGCATGTGCATGTTGGCTTGCCCTCTGTTGTTCATTTCCCGTATTTTGTGTGTGTTTGTGTTGGTATATTTGGGTGGTTAAGGGTTAAAGATGACTCAATGTATTACTCATTGGTCCAGGGACACACAAATCCAGAGTGCATGACGGCATGCGCTTTCACAAGCTGATCAGCTATGAACACAGTATATAGTCTGCACAGAAGAGAAGAAAGGACAGAATGGTTCATAAATCATGGTGCAATACCGAAAACAGAAATATGGAGATCAAATCAGACATGCACAATATATTTTTAAAGAGATTTTAAATGTATTTAGACCAAGGCACCTCCCATGCAAATACTTTTCTCCCCAAAAATTATTTAATAATACAAATGATCATGAATTTAAAACATTAACAACTGACAAATTAGTTGAAATTAAAGGGCACCCATAATGAAAACCAACTTTTGTACGCTGTTTGGACAGAATTGCGTGTATGTATAGTGTGTCCACTGTAATATTAGAGTCACATAAACCCAAGAAGTCACTTTTTTCAAATGTCCTCATGTTAAAATTGGACCCAAATTCCAGTGATTCTGTGGCTCACCATAACCTGAAGTGTATGTGCGGTTTCTCCACCCACTAAATTGATTGACAGGTGCCATGTTTCTATAATACCATTTTTTATTTAAGTTTTAACGTTTTTAAAACAGAGCATGTTTGTAATACTTGTTTACTTGCTATAAATCACCAAGGCAGCATAGTGTCAGTAAACACTAATGTGTGTGTGTGTAACATTTTTTATTTAAGTTTTAACGTTTTTAAAACAGAGCATGTTTGTAATACTTGTTTACTTGCTATAAATAACCAAGGCGGCATAGTGTCAGTAAACACTAATGTGTGTGTGTGTGTGTATACAGCAAACAGCATTTGTGTGAGACTCATCATTTCAGAAAGGCTTGAATAAACTCCACCACAAATACTTGAAATAAACTTGCTTCAGATTTTTAACTAATGAGCTGTATTTCAGCATCATCCAAGTCTGTCTTTGTCAGTGTGCTTTTTATCGGACGTAATGCATGTGGGAACAGTGGTTGGAGAGAAACAGCTAATTTGCATTTAAAGCCACAGGTTACAAAAACAGCTACAATGTATTCAGACAGTAAATGGGCAGATTCTGGAGGCTATAATAAATTATCTGATGGGTATTTTGAGCTGAAACATTACAGACACATTTTAGAGACACCAAAGGCTTATCTTACATCTAGTAAAAGAGGTAAAATAGGCGACCTTTAACAAATATATAAATTTAATTTTATTTTTTCAAAAATATTATATTAAAAAAAATTAAATAAAAAATGTTATGATATGAAGCCACAGTAAGTGACACAGTAAAAATTATTTTTACTTGTTTCCAGCTTACAAATGTACTATAATGTAAAAAAAAACAAACAAAAATAAAATTAAAAATGAAAACTTGGTATAAATGCACAAAAACACCAACCAATAAAATTAAGATGAAATATAATCATTGAAAACTATTAAAACTCATTTATATCTAGTATATTATTGAAAGTATAACTGGGCCTACTTTTTAGTGCATACTTTATATCATAAACAGTGTTGGGGGTAACGCATTACAAGTAGTGCGAGTTACGTAACAATATTACTTTTCTAAGTACCGAGCAAAGTAACACATTATTTTTAAGAATTAAGTATTAATATTTGAGTTAATTTTTTAAAAATGTAATGCAATTTACTTCTTAGTTTAGTTAATTTGCTTTTAAATAAAATGCTGAATTAAAACGAACATAGTCATGTTAAATCCCGCACTGGACGAGAGAACGCAGCAACAGACAGAAATGAAGACGGAAGAGTCTTACATTTCTGCGGTGGAGGTATTCTCATTATTTTTAACACATGGAAGAAAAGGAAAAGAGGATTATCTGAATAGACAGTGATTTTACTTTTTTCTAAGACAAAAAAGTACAAAAATAGCAAACGAATAGCTTTAAACTTTCATTAATCTGTATATACGGCATGTAGAGCTCTGGGGTCAGGAAGTTCTCTAAAGATAACATTATCCTACATTAATTTTTGTGTGTGTGTGTTTTTTTGAGTAAATGAAGGTTATACTGTGTGTTGTTAACTTCAGAGCTCCTCCATTTAAAATAAAAAAAAAACCCTGCAAGTTCTGAAAATGATCAACCTTCAATCCAAAAGTAACTCAAATGTATTGTAACACATCACTTACCACAAAATGTAACTAAGTAACGCAAAATAGTTACTTTTTTTGGGGAGTAGCTTAATATTGTAATGCATTGCTTTCTAAAGTAACTTTCCCCAACACTGATTATAAATGCCCCGTAATTCATTTCTGTAAATACATCTAATATTGAACTCTTGGCCCTACACTTATTACATCCCCAACCATTAAAGTTATCCGTATAAATAATCGTTGGATTTGCTCATAAGTGTTTGGGCTTTCACAAGTGATATTTATATTACACTGAACTAAGCTGAACTCTGAAAACTGGACTGAAGCAGTTTCAATTTACTAAAACTTCAATGTTAAGCTGCTTTGACACAATCATAGTAAAAGTGCTTTAGAGATAAAGAAGAATTGAATTTAATTAAAACTGTGCCTACAGCCTACATCTCAAACATCAACAAAGGTGATTTACAATAACATACGTACACCATAGTTTACCATCCAATTATACAGTAGCCAAAGAAACTTAAGTGACTCCATAAACACAAATAACGTACAAATAACGTGCAAATAACGTGAATAACTGGCACTACCCTTCCTACACTTCAAGAACTGTACTCTTCCACAGTGAGTAAAAGGGCTCGCAAAATCACCCTGGACGCCTCACACCCAGCACACTTCCTGTTTGAACTGTTACCGTCTGGCCGGCGCTATAGAGCACCGAGCACAATAACTGCCAGACACAGGAAAAGTTTCTTTCCTCAGGCCATCTACCTCATGAACAGTTAATATTTCTCTATTGTGCAAGAAATGTGCAATACTTTCTCACACGCACTTGTACACAGCACCTTATAATAATATACAATGCAATACTTTTCCTTACGCATTTGTACACAGCACCTTATAACAATATATAATGCAATACTTACTCTTTTGCACGCAGCACCTTATAACCTGTATATTTATAACAAATCTGTACATACATTTCAACATCCAGATCGTTGGACTGCATCTCTGTTTAATGTCTATTGTCTTTTATAATATTTATTCTGTGTTGTCACTTGTCACTTTATGTACACTGGAAGCTTCTGTAGCCAAAGCAAATTCCTTGTGTGTGTGAAGCACACTTGGCAATAAAACTGATTCTGATTCTGATTCTGATTCTGATAAAAACATAAAATACGAATATACAAGTTTTAGTTCTCCAAAAGTACACAACATGAAGGAGGTGGCCTTGCTTGCAAGAAGAGAAGGACGACAGTTTGGGAGAGAGAAAGAGAGAGAGAGATGTAGGGGGAGTGGAGCGGGGCCATATAAAACCCCTGGAGCACAGGCCATGCTTTATCCTGTGACCCGCTCAATTCTGTCTCAGGCACAGGAAACCCCTAAACTCTGCGAGCCCTGCCCCAGCGCCTGCACACACACACACTCTCACACACCTCAGCGCGCTCAGAGAGGAGAATGGCTGTGCGAAGAATGAATGAGCTCTGGAAATCCATGCCTCTGGCTTTAATGTTCGGCTTGCTTTTGCTGCATGGTAAGTCCTTTGTAAGCTCTGATTTAATTCTCATGACTTGCATGCAATGTTTTATCACTATTGAACCATTTATGTGTTCTTACTTTATTTTCCATGCCATTTTTTTTGTAGTATGAATTTATTGGAATGAATTGGACTCATTGGCACATGTTCTGTCCTCATGATAACAGAAAATCAAAAAATTGTTTCATAAGAAGCATGAGTGTTGATATTTGTAGTTTATTTTACTCAGTATTACTTAGGAGGAGTCTCATCGTGATTGATGTGACAGCCTGCAGTTAAGTGTTTACTCAGGAGGAGATGGGAGTTAAAAAGTAAGCGGGAAACTAAAACAAAGAGCTCTGACTTGGAGTGGAAACATGCCGTTGATCGTAATTGCGGGCTACATCCTGCTCTCTCTCTGGGTGGAGCTGGGTGTATATGTGTGTGTTTAGGGACTGAAGAGGATGGGAAAAGTCTGGAAAGTGTCTGAGGAGTGTGTTAAGCATCTTTATCCTGATTCCTTTGACTGCATGTGGTGAAATTGCTCCTTCTGAAGAGCGGCTGTATATGTAGGACCATAGAGTTTTGGGTTATGTTCTTCTGAAAATAGAGAGATGTTTATGTGACCAGCCGCAGAGCTGAAGACACAGTATGACATGTGTGAATGGTCCTTTCCTTCCAGGGAGGTTACCACAGATCCGTTATTTCAAAAAGGAGTAAAAAAAAAAAAAGGCTGGTTTGTAAGTGACGCCCATGTGGGCAGGGCAGAGCTGTACGCCCATTCCTCGTTCCCAAGAGGTAAGAGTAACACTAGAGTAGGTTTAACGGTGGGAAGGCTTAAACAAAGAGCAGCTTCTCAAAAGTGTTGTGGTTAAACCAAACAAACTCTGGCAACTAGCACTGTTGAAAACAAAACCACAAGACTGCAGAGACGATCAAACTAAGATTTTATATGAGGAAAAAGTTAGCTCCATACCAAACAAACACGTAAACAGCACATAAACAGTTTTAAAGCCAAATGAAAAAATTGAATCGGGCCGCCAGCCTACTTGTTTAGCAAAGTGAAAGCATGTAGCTTGTCAAATCATGTGTGCAATTTGAAATTGGTTTAAAATGTACTATATTCCTGTAGTTGTCCTCAAAATACCACTCTGGTTTTAATAAAGAGTGGTGTTAAACTGTAAACCAGCTCATTTCATTAGGCTGTAACAGCCATGCTGCCATTAAGACTTTGGAGGTTGCAAGAAGACATTGTTAAAATGAAGCCTCCCCCACCTCCCCACTTAGAGACCGCAAAGCACTATGCGTTTCCATTCCCACCATTCTGTTAAATGCTTGACACTTTAGTGCAATTGGCACTCCTGTGAGACCTCACCAATGCATAGTCAGAATGTAGCAGCACTTTTCAGCCAACCGTGGAAATATGTGAGGATCAAGATGGATGATGATACATCATTAAACTTGAAAACTGCATTAAAGTTTATTACTCTGAATTGAAGATATCATAAATCCATACTAAAATGATTTATGCAGCCAGATCTATGCATGTAAATCTTAAGTTAACGCAGATATGCCATTTTAAAAATGTTTCTTGTTAATTAATACAAATTCAACCAATTATTTTACAAACAAACATCCCTATATTGGCTTCAACTTTAATGAGCGATCGCTCTTGAACTGTGTTTACATTGTATTTTGGCCTAGTTTACACCTGGGATGGGTTTTCTTCAGTCTGGCGACAATAGGATGACTATAAATACAAGTGTAATTTGTTTAAAATGGTATTTTCATCCATTTCCAGATGTAATCAAAAATCCCACTACACTGTAAAAACATCCCATAATTAACCCTTTCGGCTTTTTGTGATTGATGGTTGTTTCCTATTTATTTACAGTTATGAATTGCATTATAGGACCTTGATCTCTGCTTTGTCAACTTTTGATGTTTGATGCTTGAAACAGGTCCATAAGATAACAGAAAAAGTTCTGGCAGTTGTTTTTACCAGGCTTTTGTACTTCAAAAGAGCAATTTACAACACCAATACCAAAAATATATCACTTAAAACTAATAAAAGACTTTCAAAATTTTTAACATCAAAAGTCATTGGAGGAAAGGGTTGTGGTCCCATAATGCAATTCAAAAGCATAAATAGGAAAAAAAACAAAAACAAATCACATATTACAAAATACAGATAACTTTTCATTTATTGATATTTTCTACATTGTAGTTTTCATTGTTTAAATTATAACTATAAAGTTGAATTCATCCAAACAGCCACAAAAGATGAGCTAGTCTTTACCTCTTGACCTCACATATGACCATAATACAAAACAGGGTATTCAGGCTAATAGCAACACACAGATTACGATCATAGTTGCATCCACATCCTTGTCATTTGCCTGCTCATATCATAGCCACAAACTTGTGTTTGTTCATCAATAATACAAATTAAAAAATGAGAAGGACTGACCAAAAATACCCTTCAACTGTGATAACCAGATCAGTGGTTTCAGCCATGTGGAAGGTCAACTACACACTACAGTTGCTGCAGAATTAAATTAGCTCAAGCTAAGTGGCTAAAAAGGGTCAAATTACATGGCATTTGACGGAAAGACTCAGAAGATAGAAGTCCTGCATTCCATCCGGCCACCCACAGTTCAAATGTGACAGCGACCTCCCTTAGCAAATATAGATCTTTTAGGAGGTACATCTCCTGCCCTGATGGATGAAAAAAGGCCAAGGATGAACAACTCTCTATGACAGCATTTCTGGAAAACTGGTCAAGTTGAGCTCACATTCTCCCCATAGTTACATATGACACATTGAATTTCAGTCACCACCTTTTCCCATGTTCTGAGCTCAGTTATTATACACCCTGATTGCCATGTGGCATTTCTGTGGACAGGTGCCAAGTTGATGGTTGGTGCCGCCCAAGCATCATGGAATATTATTGAATTTGGCTGCGGTTTGAGCTCAGCGGCGAGTGAGAAAACACCTTCACGCGTCTTTAGTTCCCTGGCAGACTTTGCATCCCAAGAGCTGATCTTTTCCCGGTCCTACAACTGCTACTGTGGTGTATTACAGTTAGATATTTGGATAAAATCCATGGCCTAGATCAACTGTACCAACAGGAGCCAATTCATCCACACACACCGATCTGAAGAAACACATGGGAATTCCCAAACTGCATAACACAGATGAGGTTTAAAAGCATTATTTCCCCACACATAAAGTATTTTTTTATCGAATTGGCAAGTACAAGCGTCACTATTTAGCAGAGAGCAGATGCAGATTTTTATGGGTTCATCCAGACAAAGGCATACAGTCAAAGCACAAAGAACAGGAAATTCACGCATGCCAGTGAATCACGCATGATAAAAACAAAATGGATGGCAGGGGTCAGGTCGAACAAGGAGAGAAATGATAAGCTTGTGGACTTCATATCTAAGTGCCTTGCTTCTGAAACGTTCTCTTTGGCTTGCAGTGCTCTCTCAGCCAAGGAAAACACAGAGTTTCCAGTTTCTCATGGCCTTCAGCTATTGCCTGGCATTCCTGTAGTCTCAGGCCACTTTGGTGAGGTTAACATCGTGTACCCTGGGGTGGGGAACCTATGCACAAATGCTGTAGGATATCTGACATCACTCAGATTTGGGTGTGTGTTGGTCTCACTGGGCTTTTCAGTGATGTATATTGAGTTCATTCCCTAATTATGTGAAAAGATCATCTGAGCAAACAGCAATTACAGCAAGTTGCATGTTTAGACATTTATGCCCATCAACCCAGTTATAATTAAGAAACACTGACAAAACAACTATTATGTATTATATTACGAACAAATGTGGAGTAACAAGTAACAGTCATGTTTCGGCGAATGAACATCATTTTAAAAAGAGAAAAACAAAAGGATCTGAATTTGTTTTTGCTCTTGTGAGTCTGTTATTCTGTAGTTCCCCTGGCACTCCGATGCAGTTTTTCAGTTATTGCATCTCTCACAGCTGGCATACAGCTTCCAACTGCTCTCACTTTGACACAGCGCTGTGGTAACACGAGTATCCAAGAACCTGAGTCCAAGCATTAGTGTGTAATTAGCCTGTGGTTCAACAAAATCTGTAATGAGCGGAAACTGCAAGGCATCAGTTTGGACTGGTCTGATGGTTGGATCATCGTATTAGTAAAACAGCAACTTAGAAAGTGATGAAGTTTTAGTTTCACAAGAAACTCTCATAGTAAAATGTGAAAATAAGTTATGAGAAATGCGTGAAGTCATACAGTACATTTTGTGAGGCAAGTGAGGTAAAATAAAAAAATAACTCTTAACCAATGCTTAAAGTGATAGTTCACCCAATTTTTTTTACTATTTACCCATTTTCCACTTGATCCAAACATGTTTGAGTTTCTTCTGTTGAACACAAAGAAAAGATATACTGCACTGTAAAAAAATCCAACTTACAAATCGTTAATTCAGTTTAAAATTGTAAGTTAGGTGGACGTATTTTTGAGCTCAGAGTTGAATTTACTCATAAAAATTATTTAACTGCATGTTTGGAACTGTTTTTCAATAAAAGTTAAAAAAAATCTGTTGAGGAGACTTTAAATTTTGATTTCTCCATATCTTCAAAAGTTAAAAAGTTGAGTTAACTTAAAATTTTACAGCAACTGGCTGCAAATATTTTGAGTTTATTAAGCTTCAGTGGTTGAAGTTAATGATACATTTGAACTGTTTAGCCTGACATGTTTACTGCTCCAAAATATTTTAAACGTTTCTCAAAATAGATGTATTGGCTGTGTCCGAAATCACCTACTACTCAATAAGTCATACTTTTGAATTTGAATGTACTATTCGACTGATAGAAAAGTGTTTTATACAGTATAAATGTGAGAAGAATGGAGCTCCGATGTACTATGGATGCGATTTTGTCATAATCATGTGACATACTCGCTTCTCTCCCATTCATGAATTCTCTCATGGTGCATCAGGGAACAGCTTAGCATCCATTGGATGCACACTTCAGAATCTCACCGGACGTAGTAGGTCATCCGGGTAACTCTCGCATACTGTGCTTCGAATTCTATCAATTCAGATATACTACTCGGCTCGCATACTGTTTTTAGGCTACTATATACTGTAGTATGGAAGTATGTGATTTTGGATGCAGCCATTGTGTTCAAAGCTGAAAAAAAGTTTGTTTTAAACCTAGCCATTTAAAAAGAATATATTTTAGAGCATTAATCACAGTGATATTTTTACCCAAGGTTATCTTATCATTAGAATCTTATACCGGCCCGTACATATTCCATAGTACTTCTTGTTCCTACTACAGTATGGATGTCCTTGGCAGCTTTTTTCTTCAGAATATCTTGTTTTCTGTTCAGCAGAAGAAAGAAATTCATAAACGAGTGAACTATCCCTTTAAGCAGAAACAGATATGTAAAAATCAATCAAATTTGAATCAGTAAATAATGTTGATTATAAAACTATTTTGATAAATTTTGAGATATATTTTGAGGTTTAATTAATTACACACAAAGACCGAATTACATTTTTGTAATAATTGTTACATTAATGTAACTTTCTGTAGAAGTTTGCACTTCAATGATGGTTTCTGCCATTTTGCCTGAGGAATAAACAGAGTTAATGTGGCTTGGCTGTGCGTCTTTAACCGGTGGGGTAATTGCCGGGGTAATTAATGTTCAGCAAGCAGTACAGCACTGGGGCAATTCTACCTAATGTTCCCTAATTGAAAACATAAGATTGTATCCTTTGCTTGCCATCAAAAGCACGAGGACTTTCTCATGGCAGTCTTTCCTCCTTAACTACACTGTTACAGAGCCCAAGGGATTTGTTACGGTTAGCCAGAAAGTGAGAGAGGGGGCAAAACCCAACTCCAGTATTTCTTTTGTGTTATGATAAGTTGCAAAAAAAAAAAAAAACATTTGCAAAAAAAAAAAAAAGATAGTCACTTCAATACCCCCACACTCGCCATTCTGTTGTGGCCTTTTTGTCCAAGAACTGTAAAAGCTGAGCATGGCAGCGGATCAAACATTTAGATATCCAATTACAATGTCTGAATTAATCTGCGCGATGATGTCAAAGAACAAGAGCTTGGAAATCATCCACGGACATCTGCAGCCACGCAATGCTTTTGGTGCTGACAGTGAGCTGCAAAAGGAGGAGGCAGCTGGCAGCTAGAGGGGGGTGACGAGATGACGCCTATTTGGACAGTGGGGGTGCTCTTTAGAAAAAACACCAAAGCTGAAACTGAAGTCTGTACTGTATGAGCTTGGACGGTTCTTGTAATGAACACAGTGAATGAGAATCTGTGGTAGATGAATAGTTGAGGAATCCTTTAGTAGGTGGGCTGTGTTTTGAATATAAGTCTCGGATTTGGTCCAGGAACGGGATCATAATTGTGCGTATGGTAAATGCAACCGTCTATAGTTTCTATCTGAGATATACCTACATCCTGTCTGGTAGGGGAAACATTCCACGCCTGACACTAATTTGATTAATTCCTTCACCCCGTTTATGTTTTGTCAGAAAACAACTGGGCTGTGGGCTCATTGCTAAGTAAACTCTCAAGATCAGCATGCGCACAAATGGAAATAGTTCTCCCAGAGTTGGGGTAGATAGAGTGACCACTGGACTAAAACTGCCCGTGAAGTTCTTTGACCTTTTGAGAAATAATATTTTTTAAATCACACCAACAGGGGCTTCCACTTTTTTAGAATAAACTAAAAAATACAAATACTATTTTAAACAGCTGTAATGAGAAACAAATGTGGTAACACTTTAGTTTACAATCCACTGTATTAACAAACCATTAACTAACACCACTAGCAAGATAACTTGATAATAGGCAGGTAATAAGCCAGTACTTAATAGCATGGATTGTCACCAAAACTAAAGTGTTACTAAAAAATGTAATGTTTGCTCGGCCCTAAGCCTTGTTTGGTAGTTTTAAAACTTTCAACTTATTCACAGATAGAATGAATAATCAAGAAAAAGCATGGTACAAGACACAAATACTATTGTAAACAGCTGAAATGAGAAACAAATATGGTAACACTTTAATTTACAATTCACTGTATTAACAAACTATTAACTAACACTACTTGCAAAATAAACTATTCATCAGCTGTTTAGGAATAGTTAGTAAAGTAAAGTTGGGGTTAGGTTTTGGTTGGATTAGGATGCAAAATAAGATCATACTTTATAACTACTAATAAACAGCCAATATCTTGATAATAGGCAGGTAATAAGGCTAATAGCATGGATTGTCACCTAAACTAAAATGTTACCAAAAATGTAAGGTTTGCTTGGTCCTAAGCCTTGTTTGATAGTTTTAAAACTTCCAACTTATTCACAGATAGAAAGAATGATCCAGAAAAAGAAAGGTCTAAGACACAAATACTATTTTAAGCAGCTGAAATGAGAAACAAATGTGGTAACACTTTAATTTACAATTCACTGTATTAACAAACCATTAACTAACACTGCTAGCAAAAGAAACTACTCATCAGCTGTTTAGTAATAGTAAAGTAAAGTTGAGGTTAGGTTTTGGTTGGATTAGGGATGCAAAATAAGATCATACTTTATAACTATTAATAAACAGCCAATATCTTGATAATAGGCAGGTAATAAGCCCGTAGTTATAGCATGGATTGTCACCTAAACTAAAATGTTACCAAAAATGTAATGTTTGCTTGGCCCTATGCCTTGTTTCATAGTTTTAAAACTTCTAACTTATTCACAGATAGAAAGAATGATCAAGAAAAAGAAAGGTACACGAATAGAACTGTCAAACAAGTTATAACATCAGAACAATAGATATTAATGTAAGAATGATGAGTAAAATTAGTATATTAGAATGACATAGAACATTTGAATAGAACAAATAACAGGCAACTATAGTTAGAAGAATAGAACAGTAGATATAACGCAAGAATAAAATACGGTCATACTTTATTTTGATGGTCCGTTTGTTGAATTTAAGTTACATTGCAACTAATTCTCATTAGATTATAAGTAGACTTAGGTTGGGCTTGGGATTAGGGTTAGTATAAGTTGACATGTATTTGCAAAGTTTCTTATAGTCAAATATAGTTAAATGTCTGTTGAATGTCAGTATCAACAGATATTAACTAGACAGTCTACTAATACTCAAATGGACCATTGAAATAACGTGTTACCTAAAATAAGAGAACAAATGAATAACAGAGAGGTGGAACAATGAACAGAACACTACATGCACTGTAAAAAATATCCATAAATTAGCAGTTTTCCATATTTTGTGAATCATGTTTTTATTTGTCCCTGTTTAATTATGCATTTAAATTGCATTATGGGATCTTGAGTTTTCCCTCAAACAAACCTTAATCTTTAATAGTTTGAAAAAGTGACTTTTATGAACATTTTCAATAGTTTAAAGTGATATATTGTCTCGGTTGGTATTTTATATTATGACACAAATACCTTGTCAGTACATTTTGTTATTTTACAGACTTATTTCTCGAAGTATTATTTCTTATATATTATATTATTGCAAACTACTAAAATGCCACTTTGTTAAAACTGTAGAGTTGAATTATTAACATCAAAAGGCAACAGAACCGAGATCAAGGTCCCATAATGCAATTCACAACCATAAACGGAATCAAATCATAAACGGAAAACACTGAATCACAAAATACAGAAACTCATAACAGATATTTCGCACATTTGCATACATACTTTTATGCAGATCTGAAAGTTCATATTTGCATAACATCCCATCAACAGCAAGGCAATGGTTTTGGGGTATTTTAAGTGAACGTAGCTAAGCATATACTGTAGGTCCTGCTTAACAGACGGGACAGCACTACAGCTGTCTCAGATCACCAAGACAAGCTCTCTCCGGCCTGGGTGGAGAGGTGATGAGTCCCAGGCTGCCGTCCAGCCACTTGGCTATAGACGTCAGAGCCTGCTGTTCAAGCACAAAGCACACGGGGAGGAGAGGGCTTTCCCTTGAGATCTGTGCATCTGGTGATGGAAAAATGGACTCCGCCCTGCTGGACAACGCATTAGCGATTATTAGAGTGATTGCAAGCCCTTTTGAGTTGGTTTTATCTGTCAACACACCGTTTCCTTTTTAGCTAAGCTGTTTATTTAGTTTTCTTCCGCTTCACCCAGAGCCAGAGATAGAAGATCTCGAGATGGCCTTCCGACCCGCTAGATAATCACGTCACAGATCGGAGTGAGGATAGAAGAACAAAAGGAGGGCTTTGTTAAAAAGATAGCGACTGTCCTCGAGTTCAACAAGCCTGTGATAGGAGCATTAATGTAGGTATTTTAGAGATTAAGAACATTCCCTTTTGGAGCTGATCGCTTATCGCTGCATTCCTCTTGAGGATTGAGTTGAGGATGCAGTCTAGAAATCTTCCAGGGGCAAAATCTAAGCAGACACGCATGCCTTTGGATTCCCAGAAATACATGTCTATGGGAAAATTAGAGTGACATCATTTTTAGTCTTATGAAAAGACCCATGATGCATTTAAAGAGACATGCAAGCTTGGCACAATCCAAAAAAAGACAAAAACCAAAAACAAGCTCAATTCTTAATATCTGAATCCAGCAGCCATGATCATTACTCATTATACTGTATCATTATATATTTTAACGAAAGATGGAAACCTGTAACCATTGACTTCCATTGTATTTGTTTTTTTCTACTATAGACATCAATGGTTGCAGGTTTTCAGTTTTCTTCAAATTATCTTCTTTTTTGTTCAACTAAAGTAAGAAACTCAAACTTGCTTTGAAGAAAGCTGGAAACCTGTAACCACTGACTTCCATAGTATTTGTTTTTTCCCCCCTACTATGCACGTTAACAGTTGCAGGTTTACAGCTTTCTTTAAAAGACCTTTGTTTGTGTTCAACTTATTAAAGTAACTGAAACTTGATTTGAAAAAGCTGGAAACCTGTAACCATTGACTTCCATAGTACTTGTTATTTTGTCCCCAACTATAGACATCCATGGTTGCTGGTTTTCAGTTTTCTTCAAATTATCTTCTTTTGTGTTCAACTAAAATAAGAAACTCAAACTTGCTTTGAAGAAAGCTGAAAACCTGTAACCATTGACTTCCACAGTATTTGTTTTTCTCCCTTCTATAGACGTTAATAGTTGGAGGTTTACAGCTTTCTTCAAATTATCTTCTTTTGTGTTCAACTTATTAAAGTAACTGAAACTTG
>CAIGQQ010006052.1:4432860-4445031 GCA_903798035.1 Danio albolineatus | reverse complement strand
TTGATTTGAAAAAAGCTGGAAACCTGTAACCATTGACTTCCATAGTACTTGTTTTTTGTCACCAACTATAGACATAAATGGGTGCTGGTTTTCAGTTTTCGTCAAATTATCTTCTTTTGTGTTCAACTAAGAAACTCAAACTTGCTTTGAAGAAAGCTGGAAACCTGTAACCATTGACTTCCATAGTATTTGTTTTTTCCCCTACTATGGACATTAATAGTTGCAGGTTTACAGCTTTCTTCAAATTATCTTCTTTTGTGTTCAACTAAAGAAAGAAACTCAAACTTGCTTTGAAGAAAGCTGGAAACCTGTAACCGTTGACTTACATATATGTTTTTCCCACTATGGACGTCAATGGCTACAGTTGTTCAATGTTCTTCAAAATAGCTTCCTTTGTGTTCAACTGAAAAAAGAAACTCAACTTGTTTATAACAAATCAAGGGAGAGTAAATGATGGCATGTTTTTTGTTTCAGTGTTAACTATCCCTTTAAAAGAGTAAACAAAGCATCAGCATAATAGACAAAGGCAAATGACGAAATGCTTTGTTCAACTATCAGTTTACTTAAGTGCTTACTTTAAAGGAACCCAAAGCATTTTATGGGCATTTCTCATGTTTCCAGAGACTGTGGAAGAAAAAGGAGGCTTTAGTTCTCAGGTTTATATCAGAGCTGTCAGGACGTGTCTGGCTAAGCTTACCGCCGTACGTCCATTCAGGCACAGCTGAGAACATGGGGGATTTTGAGAGTCTTTGCCTTGAGATTGTCTCATTACATCAGACCAGACGTGCCAGAACACCATGGAATGGATTAGAGCGATTCAGAAATCTGCAGAGCACATTTGGTCCCTGTTGTGTCACTTTCCTTAGGAAAACAATGATTCCGGTCAGATTTCTGTTGTATTGGTGGAAGAAAAACATCCACCGATGCGGTTAGGTGGAGTCACGTACTATCCCTCTTCCAGAACTCTGTTTGTGATTGCTGTCGGAGCTTCCAGATGTCAGTTTGATGACCAAATCTCACAGCAACACAAATTGTGAAATATCTGATATGTCAAACAGGGATGTCTTGTTTTGGATGAAAATGTGATGGGTTGAGTTTTATGTCTTGTTCGTTTCAAGTAAGACAAATTCCTCATCCATTCTTGGGTTTCTCACACTGCCATAGTGCTGTGTGATGATAGTAAAGATTTAAAGGATAGTTTGTTTAAAGTGTAGTCCTCAATAACTCGTGCTTTACTTGTTACAAACATGTTTGAGTTTCTGTTAAAGGGTCACGAAACACCAAAAGACATTTTTTGAGATGTTGAAAGTTAATCGTGTAACAGATCACAAATCTCACGGTTCAGATCATACTACAGTATTTGAGTCACGGGTCTGACCATTTTTTAGATCAGCAAAGAAGAAGGAGACAAATGTCATTTGCTTTCCATTTATCCAAAAATATTACTGCAAAAACTATTGGTTTTAACAAACAGAACTGTTTTCCGTTACACCCCTATTGACTGTAGGGATGGGATTCTGACAGTATGATAATCTTGGATAAAAATATCATGGTTTCATGATATCGTGAATACTGCTCTAAAATATATTCTTTTTAAGTGTCAGGGTAAAAAAAACAACATTATTTTTTATTTTAAGAAACATTTAATATATTTTGCAGGAGTAAACATGTTAGGCTAAATAATGAAAATGAATCACTGACTTTTGCCGTCTTCATTTGTTTCAAAAACAGATTTTTTTACAAATTTATTCACCATCTTTTGATATCTTTTCTGCTGGAGATCCTGTTGTACTAAAAAAACAAACCAAAATGCAAATAAAAGAATCTTACACATACCTTTGGAACAGTATTACAGAAAATTTTGGCAGTTTTAAAACCTTGACTTTTCCAAATCGTGGTATACCTTGAAAACGGTTACCATCCCATGCCTAATTGACAGTCTCATGTTGCTAAAAACACTATTAGGACAAATATATTTCACAAAAAAAAAAATTTGGTGGTTTATGCATTTTTTAGAGCGAATTCGTTCTTACGGTTTAAAAATAAATTTTGAAGCAACATTATGGCAATGAGATCATTGCGTAAATTCCAGCCTGGTGATTGGCCGTCAGCACCGGCCAGTACAAAGAGATGTCAGCATGTCTGCAAGTTTTCAGCATGTCTGTGCATTATTCATGAGGAAGAGTTGGTTTGAACCAATCGTGCTCTACTATGAATGAGAAGAAGATATTGTGAAGAAAACTGAAGAAAACGAAAGCTTCTTTAGCGTTCAAAACAGAAAAAAAAAAATGCTCTAATAAAGGTTTGGAATCACTTAAAGGTGTGTAAACAGTGAGTAAATTGTAATTTTGCAGTGAACTATACCTTTAATAATAACTGTTCTTCATATTTTTCAAGAAATTGCTTTAGGTGCATATTCAAGGTATACAATTGCATCTGATTAATGTAAATATACAGTAAATAGTGTGACAAAGCGAGACAAGGATTTTTTCCGCATTTTATTATAACTAAATGAATGCATATTATGCAGAATCCTATACCATTTTTTTGGAACAGATCTGATCTCGATACCAAAATTCTGAATATCAAACAATATAGATCCAATCCCGATACTGTGCCGTTTTTGTTTTTTAGGCGTAATACAGTTTCTATAGTTCTTGTGATAAACTCAAATAACATATCTTCTTTAGTAAAAATAACAGACCTATTACAGATGACACAATCTAACTAAAAACATGATGCTTGCTGTAATCTAGACTATATTATTTGAGCATTCGTTATGACATTGATCTGTTGTGGTCCAGATTATGCTTACTTTTTTTAATATTAAGATTTTTCTTTGAGATCTGTAATAGGCTACCACAATTGACCCTAATCAAAACACAAACTGGTCTGTTAATTAATATTCATTCATTCATTCATTTTCTTTTCGGCTTAGTCCCTTTGTTAATTAATATATTGATATAAATAAAATTACAGTGAAATATTCACAGTTTTAGACTAATCTATTTTATTATTTTTTAAAAATATTCTGTTAATGACAATCCATATTGCGCTTTCAGTTTCACTTTTTATAATTTAATCAACTACTTTAACCACATTGAGCCAGGCTTTACAAACAATTGGCAGCACTGAAAGTATTCCCCTCGAAAGAATAAATTCAATCAGAAGGATGAGAGAACAAAAACTTTTAATATTACAGAATAATCTTACGTATCGGCGCACATCGCATCTGCGCATAAATTTAACCACTTGAATATTTATCGATATACTTCAAATTAAACTATAGAATGGCTTCAGAGCATTTGGGATAGATTTACATGACAACTTTCTAGTGCCTTTTAATAGGCTACCTTCATGGCTTTTGTTGGCTTATAAATGACACAGAATGTAGCGCACTCTCAAGATCAGATTTGGATCTGTACCAGCTGGCCGATAACCGATGCAGCAAAAATATGCGGTATCAAACCGATATCCGATCCAAGTATCGGGATCGGTGCATCCCTATGCATTTTATACATCAACAAATTTATTAATACAATCAGACATGTTTCCTGACTGCTCTAAATTCTCCATGATGACATCATTGAATTCAAAGATCTGTGTTCCTGCCAAATAGCTATTGATGTCATACCCCAACATAACCTCTATGTCCCTGTATGATAAAACACCATAGAAACACTAATTTTTGGCTGTTTGCATTTACATTTCAGCATGAACATCTAGGAAAATACTCTTTAAATGATAAATAAATCATATATAAATAAATAAAAATTAAAAAATGAATGCGCAAATTCAGATCTAAGACAATAAGTAAAACGAGGCGCTGCTAGTTTGTGCAATCATGCTGTATTTTTTGTACACAACTAAAGTAATTTGTAACTATCCATGTTATAAAAGAATGTTGTGGCACTTCTCATTTGCAGAAAACACCAATACAGAAGTTTACGAAAAGCGCTCATGTACGCTGGTCGTGTTTATGTGATGTTAGGAGAAGAGGGAACATTCTTCCTAACAGTTATTATATCAATAAACATGTCAGGTTTTGGCTTGTGCAAGTAAGCGTTTAGTTTTATTAACATTTTTAAGAGCTGCAGGATGCATGCCCAGTTCAGCCAATTAAAATATATAGCCAGCCACTCACAGAATCAAGCATGATGAGTTCACGAGTTACTCGGAGTGTATCTGTAATGAGGGAGGGGTTGTTTCACGCTGTGAGTGTGAGCGTGGGCTTTCATGGTGGCAGAAAATAATGAAATGCTAACAGTTACAAACCAAATCGAGTTAATCACTTCAATCATTGACCATGTTTCTGCCTAGAACTAACATGCCTTTATCTAGAGGTGTAACGGATCACAAATCTCATGGTTAAGATCACACTACGATTTTTGAGTCACGGATCTGACCATTTATTGGATCAGCAAAAAAAAGGAGGAGATAAATGTCATCTGCTTTCCATTTATACAAAAATATTACTGCAGAAAACATTGGTTTTAGCAAACAGAACTTAGCACCTGTAATTATAATGAAAAAGAACCAGCTGAAAAAAAGGAAAATATTTGATATGAAAACAAATCATACTTATTTTCAAATAATTATTCAACAATTCACACAAAACTTCATGTTTCATTTTAAGTGTATCATTTTTGAAAACCTATTCAGTGATAAAATGTTGACGGTTGTTTGCAGCCACCCATTGTTATGCAATGGAATTGCTACAGCATTCACCAGCGTCAAATTCAACGGTGATTTTAATCTTTACCATAAACATCAGTGTTTATATCTGAACTATAAACTGTTATCCCAGTACTTCTTTGTTATTTCACTGTTTGTAACTAACTGAAAAAGTGTTTAAATACTGATTCTCTCTCAATCAGACGCAGATTTGAATGCAGTGCTTCGAAAAATAATAAACATTTAATCATTCATGTTGGGTGGGTTTGAATTGAGATCATGATCTTTTAATGTTTAATTGTACAGCTTTACACTGAATGCATTAATGCAGGCTAAACAAACAGTAGCTATGTTTCCATCCAAAAATGTGAATGAACTTTATCCGCAAAACTGGATTATTGCATAAAAGACTTAAGAATTAAGCAGCGTTTTCATGCAACGAGTCAAAGCGGACAAAATAGTCACTTCCTGATTAACTGGAGCCAAATATCAACAGTAAAAATTTAATTGGCTGCAGTAGGAGTAGCTGTCTTTCTTATCGAAAAAAAGTTTATCCTACTCGGTTATGCGCATACATTTTTTATGCCCATTTTCAAAATTTATAAGCATCATGGCGTTTCCATCAACGTTTTTTTATGCGCATATCCAAAATGCGAATAAAAATAGGTGGATGGAAACATAGCTAGTGACAGAAGACACTACCTAAGACACTTAAGGTTTACAGGGAAGCCAAAAATCTTTCATACATGTAATTTGAATGACACGGGAGGCGATCTCTCTGCAATTGTTATAAATGTTGGATCAACCTAGAAGTTCAAAAAAGCTATTATTCCGCAGGTCAGATGTGTTCTGAACTGCAGGTTGTGACCCGTACAAATCACGGATCAACCGTTATCCATTATACCCCTATTGACAGTTATATATATATATATATATATATATATCCAACGTTGCTAAAAACTTTATTAGGACACATATATTTCACAAAAAAAAAAGAATATTGGTTGTTTATGCATTTTTTTTAATAAACTAAAAAAACAAAATAAATTTTAAAACAACGTGAAGGCAATGAGATCATTGCGTAAATACCAGCATGGTAATTGGCTGTCTCTCTAGATCAGACACAGATTTTAATGCAGTGCTTCGAAGAATTAATAAACATATGTAAATCATTATCACTTATCATTCATGTAGCAAGGGTTTGATTTGAGATCACGATCATTCAATGATTAATATTTCAGCTTAAAGTGAATGCATTAATGGAGCATAACAAACAGTGACAGAAAACACCTTTAAATAAAAATCTAAGAAAGCATTTAGGTAGGTCCCACCACAACTTTTGTCCCGTCGTCATTACATTTTACAGCAAAGCCAAAATACTTGTTATAAATGCTGGATTAACCTACAAGTTGCAAAAAAAAAAGTTCTGCGGGTCACGTGTGTTCCGAACTGTGGGTTGTGATCACGAATCAACTATGATCCGTTAAACCCCTACCTTTATCTGATCACAAATAGTCAGTCGAGATGATATCATTTTTAACTAGTACTAAAGGGATAGTTCACCCCCAAATTATTATTTTTTTCTCTATTTACTCATCCTCAAGTGGTTCATTTCTTTTGAACACAAAAGAAGTAAGCCGAAAACATGTAACCATTGACTTTCATGAATTCTCATTTTTGGATAAAGCATTTTATCCAAATAACTTGTATTCAAGTTACTACTCGTGGTTAAAACCCATATAGCTTCATGTATGGTCATTTATATGTGACTGGATTGACTAAACTTACTAAAATAAAGTCCTAAAAAGATAACAACCGGATCTGTCATTGTATCTCAATTGCAAATATTCATGAAGGTTTATTGTTTTAGGATTGCTGTTTTACAATGTAGCATCCTTATTACAGTCCCACCTGTTGAGACAAATGTAGAATTAGTTGATCATCAGGGGGTGGCAGATTTCTTATGTTGCTTGTTAGAAAAGCACAAGACCACCCAGCATGAGCTCCAGTTGGCATTCTGAATCCAACACATTTGACGACAAGTAAACTTCTAAATGACAACAGAAATTGATCTAGATTTAGATCTCAGCTGCTCAAACCACAACGACAAAAAGTCCATTAATCGCATATAAAAACAGCTTCAATTTAATTCATGCATATGTGGCATGTTAATTGCTACAAAAATGTATTTGCACTTGTCCTTGATTCCTCAAAAATTTAGTTGTAAGATATTGTTGTAAAAATATAAGTAAAGTAATTTTAAAGGGATGTGAGCAATTCCAGCGTTATGGATGTGACATTTGCAGTAAAAACTCAAAACATAAACACACAAAGGTATATGTTAACATTATATTGAACCATCTGTTTACATTTTCCAAAACAACTATCCATAGAATTATGGGATCAGAAAAATATCAATCTGAAAACAATTTGTATACACTAAATGAGGAAAATAAACACACGTTATGGATGTGACGAAAAAGTCTGCGAGTTTACAGTCTACAACATACTTTGTAGAAATTCTGTGGATTAAACTGCACAATCCAAAAGAAATAATGATAATCACAAGGATAAGTGTTGGCTCTCTATAGAACAAAAAAGGTTGGTTTTATTTGAATTTACATTTTTGAAGAAAAACCTTCGTTATGGATGTGACACTTTTCTGTTATGGATGTGACGGATATGAAATTTCCACTTGTGAACTTAACCTTTTTGGTAAATCAAATGTAATTGTTTGAAAACATTGACCGAGACATTTTTGAGTATTTGTACAGCACTGTAAATTACAAGGATACACAAAAAAAAATTAGAAGGGTTTCGCTATTTATGATGACAACTTTATTTTTCATGGCAAGGTTGACATTTGCATAGAATTGCTCATATATACTTTAAAAATACAAATCTATCATCATTCCAAACCTGTTTAATTTCTTGAATTTCTTCAGTATTCTGGAAAAAATACTGAAAAAATAAGAAATCTAGAAGAAATCCCCCCCCCCAATTTTTTTTAAATTAATTTTAAAAAGCGGGAATCCTGTAACCATTGTCCTTCATAGTTAAATTAGTTTTCCTTCTATGAAAGTCAATGGTTATAGGTACTCAGCTTTTTCCTTTCAGCTTTTTTTCAAAATATGTTCAACACAAAAAAACTAATAAAGAACTGAAACCACATAAGGATGAGTAAATGGTGAGTTAGATTTCATTTTTGGGTGAACTTACCCAGAGCCTTCAGATTTGGAAATATCCAAGACCACTGAAAAAAAATGGGTTTCAATCCAAATTTCCTTCCAAATAAACATAACAAAAACATCTAAGTGACCCTAAAAAAATGAATGTTTTTTAAAATAGTTATAGTGCCTATTACAGTCTGCATTTGTGCGTGTGTGACCGAGGAATTCCTGAAATTTTTGAGTGCTTTACAATTTTATAAATTCTTCACAAGCTCACGTAAGTTGATAAAACGTCATAAAATGTCTGCACATACTGTACAATGAGCAAGATCAGCCCACCACACAGCATTATTTCAGATGTTCATGAAGTTCTGTAACAAAATGTAAGTTTTTTTTTTTGGTCTAGCATCTAAAATATTTCTTTAATTGTAGACTCCACAAATCCAAGATAATCTAGATTGAACGTGTCAATCAAAAGTGTAAAATGTCATATATATTATAATGTGATTTTTAAGAAGCCAAGTTCAATGACTTTCAGATATAGTTAAGGATGCAACACCTAAAAACAAACCAGCAAAAGAATTAGCTTGAACCGTTTGCCCAGCCACACGCTTCCTGCATTCCACATCTCCAGACAAAACTCTTTCCTTGGGAGTGTGGTAACGTAGAGCAAAGCCAAAGGTCTTGACTTTTGGAGGGTGATGTTTATTTGCTCAGTCAGTGTCGGGAGCATTACCCTCTTGCTTAAGATATTAATAATGCAGAGTGCCTGTGCAAACAAGGCAGATTTTTGTAGAGGGTGGAGACGGAAGGGCATTAAATAACGTTTCAGAATTTTTTTAACCTCTCCTCAACCTCGGGGTGCACCTACCACCCACATGCTAGCAAACACTGTGAATGTGGAGGATCTGCCACTCTGGGCAAATCCTTACTGACCGTGTGATATGCCAATGCAATCTCATGGGTAATGTGTAACTTTCTGATTTGAATAAAAATGTTATTAATTTGTACAATCTCATTTGTATATTTTAGTTTGATGCGCTGATCCACAAATGAGGGTTAGGGTTAAGGATGGGCTTTATGTAATTTCCTCTTTTTAAACATTGACATTTTTGTATGAATTTATATGAAGTAGAGACTTTACTGACACTATGTAAAATAGCTACATTTCCTCAGGAGATCAGGCTGGATATACAGCACAATGTCTTACAAACTGTTTGAATTGTTATTTTAATTGATGTTTTCATATTATTAAATTAATGCCTGATTGTATCAGTAGAATAAATACAGAATTACATTTTACCAGAACTTTGAATGTGAATTTACAGTCTACATTGAACACCATGCAACAAAAACTGATTACAACCTGAACAAAACATATCCCTTATCACAAAAAACAACAACAAACCAGTTCCCTTTAATCAGTGAAGTCAGATTCATGTACAAATGACTCTGAAGAACAAAATTGTCTTGTTGAATCAAAACCATACAAAGCAAATCAATTGTTGGACTAAATTTGTTTAATGTAGTCCAATCACTAAATGACTCCTATAGGAGTTGATTATTTCATGTGAATGGAAAAACATGCAGCACAACCAGTGTAGTCATGATTCCTGAAACAAATGACTATTATGAGACAAGATGTTTCAAAATATGAGCTACCTTCTGGAATTTGAGAGCTTTATGTCAAAAAAAAAGAAAAAAAAAAAGATATCCTATTAAATGTTGATGTCACAATTCAATTTTCTTTTTCAAAAAGGAGTGCATCAACACTAATATTAAACATTTGCAAAGAGATTTTACCAGAATTAGGTTTTCTGTAGAACTACCACATAAAAAAGAAAAAGAAAAAAGAAAACTTATTAAGACCGAATGAGTAATATACTATAAATAGCAACTGCAAAAATTCCATAGTGCTTGTTGTTCATGTTAGTTTTTGTTTTCACAAATCCACTAGAGGCCATCGTATACATTTATGACAATCTCAAATACATTACTGGGTGCATGTTTTCTCATACGTGAAGTTTATTTATAAACTAATTTCGAGAGGATCCCATGCTTATTGATTGCTTGTGGCTGGTCCATCATTACCCAGTTTATTATTCACCAATCAGATGATTCCTAAGCCAATATAAATACTTTAAGTTCCATATAACAGCCATCTTTGTTTTGAAAAATGCCCCCTTTCACCCCTACTCCTCCTCCTTTCCTAGATGGGTGACACGGTGGCTCAGTGGTTAGCACTGTTGCCTCACAGCAAAAACGTCACTGGTTCTAGTCCTTGCCAGCTGACATTTCTGTGCAGAGTTTACACGTTCTCCCTGTGCTTACGTGGGTTTCCCCCAAGTTACCCGGTTTCCTCCCACAGTCCAAAAACATGCAACTTAAGCTAATTGACTAATCCAAATCAGCAGCATAGACATGCACCTAGTAAGTAGTTATCTCTTAAGAGCAATCACTATCTGTTCATTAGCTACTACAGCAGGGGAGTTCTCGAGATCTACTTGAGCTCAAACTCCCCTCTCGCCTTGCAAACAGGAGGGAGCCCCGGGCTAGAAGATCTTAGGAGCTCAGGGCTTTTTCCCAGGACAGCATGCCAAACAATCTTTATAATCAATCATCAGCTAAGTGTGAAGTCTTGATGTGGCATTTCACGTAATTCCACCAGAGGGCGTTGCGTACGTTTCTGGCCATCTTAACGTTCATCTGATGCACTTCCGTGGGAGAAGTCTGTCGGCTTGTCGTTGTGCATAATACATCAGCTTATATCGAGCGACCCACACATCCCATTCCCTAAACCCAACTGATAGCGTTTTCGAAAGCAAACTAGAAGAGAAAAGCCATCGCATCTGTGCGATTGTACCACATATCACACTGCTCTTTTTTTTTTTTTTTTTTTAACCCTGGTCCACTCCACCCCACTCCATCTCTGAAGTCTGGCACTGTTCAAGGTGAGCTACCAAGCAAACCAGAATGTAATTGGTGAGCGGTACTATCCGGTGGTATTCATTTTACAAACAAAATGCAGCCATTATCTACCCTGGGTCACATATTTCTCACTTCTCAGAAATGTATCGCTGGGCACATTTTCTCAATGAGTCTGTGTTGGTTATATGGGTCTGTTCGTTATTCACCAAGATGAGGTGGAAGTGCAACCTACATGTAAGACCTATCTTATTTGACATTTTGAACAATTTCTGTTTCCATAGGTTGTCAAGGACAGGATGACGAAAGTGTATCAACTTCTTCACAATCAGTTGGAACAGAACCAGTTTCAACAAATGCAGCAGATGTACCGGCAACAGAACCGACAACAGCTTCAAACACAGCACCACAGTCAAATGGTCCTGATTCCAGCACAGCTACCACAACCCAAGGAAGTGTTGAAAAGACTACTATGAGCAGTGGTACGGGCCAACAAGAAAATGTGAGCCTCACCCAAGAACCAAACAACAACAGCACTGCCAACAGCAAAGATGAGAGTGGGCTTATATCCTCACTAGACCAATCAGAAACCTTCATCAGTGCAGCAGACTCCAGATCTTTAGATGTAAGTCCTTTTTGCTTATTAGAATAGAATAGGGGGTAAAAACAATGAATCAAAAAGAATACTGACTTAACAGTTAAATTCAGAACTTATTGTAGTATTAATTTAATTGATTGCTGAGATCACTGATTTTCATTGGTCAACAGCGAAGAACATGCTGTAAAGTTTTGTAATCTTTCTAGACTCAGCATGTAGGATTCAAGTTGTTGCAGATTCAGCATGATGTAAACACTATAATACATTTTCACTGATATATATATGGTGTTCCTGTGTTTTTAAGAATACCATGATGGCACAAGCATGGTACACTGTAAAACGCAAAAAGTTAAGGTAACACAAACCATTTGAGGAAACCGATTGCAAAAAAACATTTAAGTTGAAAAAATGAATCCCAATAAATGTTGTGAAATTAATCCATTTGAGTAAACAAAGCAATCTGAGCACAGTAAAAGCCAAAAAAACGAAGAGAACTCAAACCAACTGAGTATTGTAAAACACAATAAGTTAAGGAACTTAAACCATTTGAGGAAACCGATTGCAACAAACCATTTGAGTTAAAAAACTAATCTATATGAGTATGAGTACTGTGTGCACCATTTAAGTTGAAGTAATGAGGTATAAGTGGAATTAACTTCCAATCAATTTTGAGTTAACTACACTCATTTCATGTGATAAAGGTGACTGGTGGGATTTACAGTGTACTTCAAGCATGCAGTAGTTTCATGGTACTTTGTTGGGTCAAAGTTATTTTTAATCTTTGTCAATTGATTTCAGTACCCT
>CAIGQQ010006052.1:4394431-4432460 GCA_903798035.1 Danio albolineatus | reverse complement strand
TAGCATGAAAATATGAATGCAGTCTCAGTGCAAATAAATGTATTTCTAGATTTATTATTTATATTAGTTAGTATACATTTTTTTTGTATATGCCAATCATTTGCTAGATTTGCACAAACCAAAGTACCACCGTGTTACCTTCTGATACTATAACATGCACCACTAGATCAAAAAATACATTATTTTGCACTGTGGCTGCATTCATATTTTCATGCTAGTGTGCCCCCTGTAAGGGCATATCAGCATTATACATATTTCTTGTTCCATTCTCTTATTGATATACTGTAAAAAATGATGGGTTGTAGCATATTCAACATTGGGTAAAATATGGAAAAACCAAACTATTGTGTAATTTAAATTTAATATTAAAAAATTATCCCATTGTTAGGTTTGTCCAACCTTATCCAGTTATCAAAAAAGGGTGTTTTTTTTTTTTAAAGGAAGATTTTGGCCATAATTAATCTGACAACTCAGAAATGCCAATTCTCATTACAAAAAATGGTGACATTGTTAAGTTTGAAAAATTAACTATTGGATTTCCAAAGCATTTAAATCAAGCTTGCCATAGGTAAACCCGCACACAACCTCACTTCCATGGTAAAAAGTTACTTATAATGAAAAAGTAGCCTAATCAAAGTAAATTAGTACAATACAAAGTACAAAACCACTATAGCTCAATAACACAAATTCTGTATGTATGTTATAAAAGAGCATAATTAGTTTATAATCATAATGTAATTTAATTCTATGTGAAACTGAATAGTTAGAAATAAGATTTAATATAAAATGTGATGTTTCATTCCACTTTTGGCATGCTTGCCATATAGTTGTATGCATAAAGCACAAACAGTATAATGATAAAAAATAAATAAATAAATAAATAATTCACAATTATCATTAGTTTTTTTGCCCAGCTCTACTATATAGTATCGTTACAAGACTCTTTGCCAAGTCAAACCAATGGAGTGACTTCAGATATTTTCAGTTGCTGTCATCTGCATCCGTGTACATTAGAAAGGAAGGAAGCTTTGTGTCTGTGAGGATGAAGTATAGCAAAGCAGTTTGAGCTGTTGATGCCTGTGAGCTCAGATTAGAGAGATCCTGTTTTGTCATTCACTATAAATAATCCCTGCGCACAAAAGATGAATGAGTGGGAGAGAAGAGGAGCTTCCTCTCACTGCTGCCATGCGGTTATGAACCCAGGAAAGAGGTTAGACAGGAGAACATGAGAAGGGGGAGATGATGAGCGTCTGTTATTGGCAAGAACAGAAATCTAGATTATAGATGTGATAGTCAAGTCTGATGCTGAATCAATCAGTATAGCTAAAACTTTCACCATAACAGCAGATTTTTTTTTCATGATACCATGGGTCAAATGTAGCCCACAAATGATGACTTAAATGTTTGTGAAAAGCAGACAAAGGTGCTAAACTACTCTACGTCTGCTATATTAAGATTTTAGAGCATTATACAATAGATAAGTTTCTTAAAGTTAATTTATGTGAATAAAACTTTAAAACATCTAATTTAGGAATCTTAGAAATGTCAAATATGATTAAATAATAAACAGACAACATTTATTTTTATATTAACATATTAAAACATAAATAACTAAATATATCATTTTAAATGCTATAAATAAATTGTCATCATTTTAAAAAAACAGATTTTGAGATTTGCTAAAGATTAGATCCCTTTATGTTATTAAATCATTAGCATGTTTAAGGATTAATGTGAATCCATACTCATAAGATTTCTGTTCATCAAGTGAAGATTACTGATTCTGTCCTGTCATTCATACTAAAACTCTAATGCTTCAAAAAGTTTGTAGAGATCCAAAAACAGGCCTATACAAATTACGCTATTTAATCAGAGTCTGCTGAGAGAAACAATCAGTTTGTATGACGAACAGATTTAATTTAGGCTTTAATTGACATACAAATATTGATCAGTGGACATAAGCACAAGCACATTAAGATCTACTTGCGCAAAAGTGCTGGTATGGCAAACAAGAATGATCTTCATTGGTTCTCAGGTGTCAAGCAAGCATGCGAAGCTTTAGTTTCGTTTAGCTTTAAAGTTTAGTGATCGATGTTTGTCAATAAAATTTTATCTGTCAATCTTATAGTATGTTTGTTTTATTTCAGAAGACTTTGGTTACAGGTTAATACTTATATTTGAAATAAATAAAACATTTGCATCAGAGCATTGGATAAACAAACTTTCTCAAGACACGATGTACAAGCATGACTTTTGAGTTTAAAGCAACAAGAGGGTAAACTATTACAATTTGAACATTTAGATGAACTAACCCCACATCTCTCTATTTATGCTAATATTATGCTAATTTTTCTCTACAGGCTACACCTGAAGGCGAGAAGGATGTCACCTCTGCGGGGTCGTCTTCTGCTGTTTTTGTATCTGTGCTATTGACTGGCTTACTGCTTGCTGGCATAATAGTTGGCATTTACTACTTCAAATGTCATCGTCGAACCAACGGTAAAGGCATGAAACTGGTGAGTTCCACCTCAGAAACAGACACTGACTGAACACAAGAAAAAAAAAACCATAAATAATATGCTATTTGTCAGAATGTAAACATGTTGTAATTCAACACAAAGCAAATCCTTGAAGCAAACTTGTACATTCATACACTTCCTGCTTTTTCCTTCTGAATAAACCCCCAAAATCGATGACTTCAACAACTGCATTTCTACCACCAAGTGTTCCCAATAAAACTCCATTTTGAACGTGTTATCATCCACACATTTTAATTGCAAAGTTCAACGTATTTGAAAGAGAAGTGTTGCCAAGATCATAATTAGGAGGAAAACAATTGGCAGGGTATCAGTGCGGTGCAGTTCCTCCAGCACACGCCCCGTCTAATGTTGAGAACCACAACACATGCTAGTTAAACACCAACCGTTTCATCCACTTGCCAATAGAGCAAAGCTGTTTTCCTTCTCTGTTAAATGATTTCAAGTTATGAAATTGAAACAAAGTGCACTCTCGGCAGACCTCAGAAGGGCTTGTAATGAAAAAAACAAACACATACATTCACAGGCAGAATTTCATAAGCCATATGCTGCTCAATAAAAGCTTTGAAGATATATCAAGAAGCATATTCCAAGTAAAAAATTGATGACAGTTTCCATATTCTGCTCCAGAAGAAAACCCTGACCCTAGTTTAAGGGTCTTGCTTATAAAGTCCCAAATTACAACTAGGCATGGGCCGGTATAAGATTCTGACGGTATGATAACCTTGGATAAAAATATTGTGGTTTCACGGTATGACGGTATTGTAATTACCGCTCTAAAATATATTCTTTTTAAATGTCTGGCTAAAAACAAAACCTTTTTTACCCTTTGAACACAATACATTTAATTTTGAGAAACATTTAAAATGTCAGGCTAAATAATTACAACGAATCATTGACTTGTGCTGTCTTCATTTGTTTCAAAAACACAGATGTCTTTACAATTTACACCTAAAAAAAACTAAAAAACTAAAATAAAAAAATAAAAAAGTAAATTAAAAAAATCTTATATATACCTTAGGAACGGTATAGCAGAAAAATGTAGGCGGTATGAAAACCTTGACTTTTACATACCGCGCTATACCTTGAAAACGATTATCGTCCCAAGCCTAGTTACAACTACTCACTGAAAATACAAATCTTGGCTTTTATAGAAAAAGCAGCTATCACGAGCCATAAAGCACCAAATATCAGTGTGTGAGCAAATATTGGTTTTGTAAATATTGGTTGAACATATACTCCATATAATGTAAAATCTGTAATTATTTCCTCATTCTCCACTTATTCCAGACCAACTCTATATACATTTCTTTGTTCTGTTAAACACAAAGAAAATTTTAAAGAATGTTGGGAAGTGAATAGTTGAACTCCTTGACTTCCAATAGCATCTACTTATTTGTTCAGTAGACTGGTTACCAATTCCAGTGCTCTAGACCCTCCGCCCAGCACATTTTGCATGTCTTCCTTTCTTAAAACACCTGATTTAGATCATCAGCTCGCTAATAGAGATTCATGAACTGATCCTTGTGTGCTAATTAATGCAGCGGTCACACTAGAGTTCGAGCATGCAAAACTCTGTCGTACAGCCCTGCGAAAAGGAGCAAGATTAATCAAGATGATTAGACATTTAAAAAGCAAGCGATTGGTCCATACTGTATAATTCATTTCTGTCCAGAAAGGGTCATATTTTGATCTTCGCTTGATCTTACGCAGTCACGTGTTGCGATTTCGCAGGTCAGAGTTCACCAAGCTTGAACTTTGCACCTTAGTGAACTGCGGTTGGGCCAGTTGGCATTTCTGTGTGGAGTTTGCATGTTCTCCCCGTGGTTGCGTGGGTTTCCTCCGGGTGCTCCGGTTTCCCCCACAGTCCAAAGACATGCGGTACAGGTGAATTGGGTAAGCTAAATTGTCCATAGTGTATGTGTGCGAATGAGAATGTATGGATGTGTTTCCCAGAGATGGGTTGTGGCTGGAAGGGCATCCGCTGCGTAAAACAAATGCCGGATAAGTTGGCGGTTCATTCCGCTGTGGCGACCCCGGATTAATAAAGGGACTAAGCCGAAAAGAAAATGAATGAATAGGGGGTCCCGATGATTGGAATTAGAAACCAGTGCAGTAGAATATCTTGATACAGGTTTAGAACAAATGTCCCTTTAAATATTGATTGACATTTTATTGGCTTGTTTTTTGTTTTGTTTTTTGGAAAAAAGATACAGACAAAGTTAGAGTAGAACATTTATGCATCTCAAAGCAACAATGTAGAGCTACATTCCTGAATGAATCCTTGTTGGATCCAACTATTTAAGTTAATGATTCTGTCAACATTCCTCATCAATTTCTTCCAAAAAACAAATTATATGAGCTACTCTAGTCACATTGATTTTATACAACAGTGCCGATCCTATACAAAAAAAAATGTTTTATGCAGTTTAATTCAGAAGTGCATCTCAACACTTTTGTCATGTGTCAACTATGGTCTCATTTGTTTCTATTGCTACTAGTCCCATAGAAAGCATCTAAGACAATAAAACAATCTCAAAAAAGATTTAACTTTACAATTCAACAAAAATACAAAATATTGAAAAATCTGTTTGGATTGTGTTCCCACAGGCAGAGGAGTCATACATGGCTGATGAGGAGAACCAAGGCAATACTCTGGTATCGGTGGCCCCTCTAAACCAACCTGAGCCCCAGGAGAAGCCCAGTCTTAATGGAGAGTCACAAGAGGCAGTGAAGCCCCAGACTCCTCCTGCCGCCACCAACGGCCACTCCACAACCAAGACGGCAGACACTGAGCTGTGAATGAGCTGTTCTGCCACCGAGAGTCTGGGTGAAACACTCACTCCCTGCTCTTTACACCTTAAACAATCAACTACATACTGACCTTGGCCATCATAAGGCACAAGGGTTAACAACAAAGACTCAAATTCCCATAATGAATGTAAATACGAAGCAAAATGTTCCATTTAAAGTCATATGAAACAATAGGCAAGACTAAAGTATGGGATATAACTATATAGGATGAAATAATTGGTCAATAACCTGCTCCCTAAGCATAAATGCTTTAATGATTTATGAAAAGGTTGTTATGCTTTATAAATTACACAATTTTGAGGTAATTAGTATAGCTTTTAGATTTAGTGGCTAATTTATATTAATTTGTACGATCTCATTTGTATATTTTAGTACCATGTGCTTACCCCCCAATGTGGGGTAGGTTTTGGTGCCAAGCCTCTCTTTAAAAATAGAATGAAATCGTATGAATTTGCACAAATTAGCCCCTTCTCTGGCGTAAAATAGTTACATTTCCATATGAGATTGGACTAGTTTTACATGCAGCTGTAAAATGGCAGTTATGACCATAATGATACATATTATAGAAATTCAATCAAAACTTGATGCAAAAGAAAAAAAGGTATTAGTCCCATGATGCAACCCTTAAGTATAATGGGGTGGGGAACCTTTCCCATGAGTCATTGCTGGCTTTCATAAGAGAAACCCAGGCTGGAACAAAACATCGGGAGGATCCCTACTCCTGTCTCAGTGCTCCACAGCTTCCAGCTGGGTGTTAATCGCATCACATCACACTAGAAAGAAACATTCAGAATCCAATAGACACGAGTTGTGTTTTTGTTTGCAATGGGTTGTTTGTGTGTTGCTAGACTGTATGAAGTGTTCTAAATGTTCGTGTTTGTGTACAGTATGATCTGACTAGTTTATAGTCTTGTATAATTTTGTTAATATCGCTGCATGACAAAGTAATGATTTCTGGAGTGAAGCTGAGGATAGAAAATCAGCTTGAGTGTCAACGTCAACTCCATTTCATTGCTGCGAACAACCCTTAACGTAAAAAAATCCAACAAATTGCTGCAAAGCCAATAAGCGCTCAGGGTAACAGCTAAATGTTATCTGACATTTCTGGATTGAGTTACAGCTTTACCGTACTTTGTAAACCAGTATTATGCTCTTTTTTTGTAATATGTGTATTCTAGTCATTTAGATGTAGTGTTGAATGACTGACTTAATTGTTTGAATGACCTGCCTTAAATATTAGAAGTTTCTTTTAGGTGGGCGTGGTTTATTTTGTATCTACATTTGCTACTACACTGTACATCGTGCATTAGTCAAAGGAATTATGTAATTAGGTGCAGCCGGGAAATCATCGCCTTTTTAGTAGATTCACTTCAATACAGTGAGGAACAGTGCAGACAAAAATAGCATTTTCTAACTGTTTTGTTTAAAAGGATGGGTGGTGAATCCCAAAATGAAGATTTTGTCATTGTTTACTCACATTTAAGCTGTTTTTTTTCTGTTGAACAAGAAAGAATATACTTAAAACAAAGGTGGTAATCAAATAGCTGACACCACACTCCAAAAAATGCTGGGTTGCATCAACCAAAATATGGGTATAATGCGGACATACTAAACTGTTGGGTTACAATTGCTCGGGTTTGTCCATGTTTTACCCAAATATGAGTTGAAACAATCCAGCATTTCATAGTGCATCCACTGACTGCCCTACTAAACTATCAACGCACGTAATGATTTTGCCAAGTACGATGCGATCCTGGATTGACATCTATGTTGATCCTGGAACACCATTTTTGTTCTAAAATGTAATTTATACCAATTCCCTGTCCCTAAACCCAACCATAATAACTGCAAATTATTCTCAAAATCAGAGGAGAATAATAGTCAGATAACAAAAAATTTGGCTGATTGGAATGTTGCTGCAAGATCAACACAGTTGTTAATCTGTACATATCCTACTTGGTGAAATCAGGTTATGGACTATGACTATGGACAGTCCATGCAGGTTTGGGATAAGTATAGAGTGAGTAAGTGATTACAGAATTAAAATTTTGGGTGAACTATCCCTTTAAACACTTTAAGCCTCTCAAAATTTATATGAGGTCAAAATTTGGTGCTAGAGTGATTGGTTCTCTTGAAATAAACCAATAAAAAAAAACTAAATTGTATGTTTTAATGTTCAATTTGAACATATCTGCATATGATTAACCTGTCCTTATTTTTCCTCACTTTGTTATAACATTCCGTCATATTTTGAATCGGTGTACTAGCATTGTGTTAAACTGATGTATGTTTGTGATAGGAATAAAGTTTTGGAAAATAAATCGATACATGCTCACTATTCATTTCTAGTTTATCCCTGAGAGACCTCATCTTTGTGTGCCTTGGATCTATACGATCCAATATCTCACTCATTTGGCCTTAAGCGCTGTTTACTCAAGAGTTTCTTGTTTGATATGAAATGCACACATATGTTCTCTCTCCGCCTCTCCCTCATTCCTGTACAAACGTGTAAAAAGTTGGCTGGTATCTAAAGGCCATTTAAGCAAACAGCTGGTTTGCATAAGCGAAGGTGATGACATCATGGTGAGGGGATTCGGGTGGGGCTCATGGCCCCAAATCAGTTTAAGAGATCACAAGTCAGCGTTTATGTGTTACTGACTCCTGTCTCACGCCCTCTGACTTCTGCAGCCAATCACTCCAAAACACAAGAAGTTAATGAGTTAATGATTATTGCAAATATGATAAAAACAAATAAATAATTTACCGTCCTAACTTTCCCTGTCACAAAGATAGGATGCTTTTCAGTATTTATATATTTAATAAAGAATGTTTTGTCTGAACCTGAACTTTCTTTAAACAGTTACTTTCAATTCAAAAGTGGGGTGACAGTCTTTTTGGGGGTTAATATTCATGCTTTAACTTAAATAAGTATACAGCATTAATTTATACAGGCTATGTATACAGTGCATGACTTTTTATGGAAGAACATGTATTGAAAACAACAATTACATTTTCTTTTACTTTTTTTTGTTTTAAACATAACCCCACAAAATTGTGTTAATGCCATTCCGAACAGAAAAGTATGGCACATTAATGCATTTAAAACATTTCTATAGGAATATGTAATAAAATGTCTATTTTGGTTAGATCTTACCCCTTTTTGTTTGAATTCAGCACAGATGAAAATGAAACATGACTGTTGGGACAGACTTAAGAGTTGTAACAATCAAACTTTATAAAGACCACATTTTTGTCTTTTTTTTTTTCAAAAAAAAACAACAAACCATTAATACATAGTGAGACAGAGAAAGTAGTTAAATGTCACTATCAATAAAGTCACAATAAATAGGGTGACAAGTGAGGAAAAGACTGTGGGGTCATCAAAAGATACCACACAAACTAGCGGTTGGGGTAATTATCACCTTCACTGTGCTGGGAGTCAGGCTGCGGTCTTGTCTGAATGTAAACCAGGCCCCAATCCAGACTTTATGCTGTTTTAAGATACCTCAAAACCAAAATAGTGAATTATTTTACCAATATTTAGAAATTATTGCTAAAAACGTCAAAATGTAAGACATGCATGAAGAAAAACATGAAAAAGTCTCATTCCTGTACTGACATTTTCCTGCCTGGAGCCAGTTCATATTATCATATTTTTGATAGTGTATTCTAGGCCTTGTCACACAATCTCCTCTGAAAAATCACAGGATGCTATTGTTTCGCAAAAATCGATTCACATTACTCCAATACATACAGATAAACATGTTCTGCAAACCAAGAAGGAACTACAACACGACAAAAACAAAACAAGGACAAATAAGTTTGGTACAAACAAACACCTGGCACAGAAACGACCTTCGTTCAGGACAGAAATAAATCCATACATCAAGGCTTATCTGACAAGAAAAACGAGGACATTCTCTCAAAATAACCCATCATTTGATGAGCCAATTATCACAAAGCAGCACTCCAAATGTACACAGTTTTACATCTAAAAATAGCAGTGTTAGACACTCTGTTTGTTGAACTGCGGTAAATTCGGTTTTATATTCACACATTCAGACCTTCAGCTTCTTAGTACAATTTAATACAATATAATTAAGTGGTTGTGGCAAATTCTAAATAGGGAAATCACGTTAGCAGACAAGTGATCAAACTACAGCATTGTTTACAGTCCAATTAAATAGTGCTGATGATGTTTTGAAGTCATATTTATATGCGATTTCAAACACAATATTCAAAGTAGTGTGGTAAACTATATAGGTATGAATAATATACAAGTTGTCACTGAACGAATGTGCGAATTTAAAACCAACTTTACCTCAATGTTTGATTAAACGTTTTCCGTGTAAGGTGTTTCTTACCTGCAGTTGTTCACAGAGAAAGACATCGTTGGCATCTTTTCGTCCGGATGGATGTAAGTTAATATCCTTTTAATTCAGCGAAATTGTGCAGTTACTGCTCCAATAAACGTGAAAAACACTAAACGATTCAGCTTGAGAGTGAGTTGCTCGATTGGTTCGGATTGAATCGCGAATCGATTCAGATGTTTTTTCAAATCCGTTTAACCCAAGGCCGGATGCCTCGACACTTCTTCGACGTAAGGCCACTAAAGTAATTATTTTACCGCTCAAATTATTTAAAAAGTGTGTGTGTGAGAGTGTTAAAATGCAATACCAATTAAAAAATAGGATACCAACAAATATAATTACAAACTGCAATAATTAAGTCTCTTCTCGTAAGTAGATTTCCAATAAGCAATATTTAATTCATTCATTTTCTTTTCGGCTTAGTCCCTTTATTAATCCGGGGTCGCCACAGTGGAATGAACCGCCAACTTATCCAGCATATGTTTTACGCAGCCAGTGCCCTTCCAGCCACAACCCATCTCTGGGAAACATCCATGCATTCTCATTCACACATATACACTAGGGACAATTTAGCTTACCCAATTCACCTGTACCACATATCTTTGGACTGTGAGGGAAACCAGAGCATCTGGAGGAAACCCACACAAACACTGGGAGGACATGCAAACTCCACACAGAAATGCCAACTGACCCAGCCTAGGCTCGAACCAGCGACCTTCTTGCTGTGAAGCGACAGCACTACCTACTGCGCCGAATTTATCGTACAGCCGTTTACGGTCTGTGCTGTACAGTAGCTATCGTTTAAGCCCATGACAATGAATGCTTATGTATCCATATTTTTTATCTTTATAAAACACTGTTTACATTACAGTTTTTTTTAAATTTATATTCATTTTAAATTCTTCTTCTTATTATTATTATTGCAAATGCAAGTGTGGTACAAAATGAAGTGTTTGAAGCTTGGAATAAAGTCACTTATTGTATTTATTGTTAATAAAGTAATATTAATTATTTTATGTTAATTTAACAATATGACACCCATCTCCAAGCTGCACCACCTTCCCCTGCACGTTAATAATATGCAGTAGAAAATGCAGTGTATATATGTGTATGTGTGTGTTGGGTGACACAAGGAGTCAGAGATTAAACACACACATATATATCCACACTCCCATCCAATGCAGCAGGGTGTTTTCTGGTGTTGGCCCCATGAAGGCGTGTGTTGTCACAGCTGTGAGGGTCGTGGAGTTTTCCCTCACCTCACACTGATGGTTAGATAGCCTTGCTGAGGGATAGATTGAGAGAAGTTCAAGAATGTTATGTGTCAGAGTTCAGGCCACACCAAGGGAGGAGAGGTCGGAGGATCCCAGGAGAGTCTGTTATCGTCGCACAGAGAGAGAGAGAGAGAGAGAGAGAGAGGATGAAGGGTGCAAAGTGCACTACCTCATTTGTTTAGGCTAGAACACTTGAAACAAAAATAAATTTTACACCAGGGATCTTTGGTTCATGTTACTTTAATAACATACAGCTTCCTGTACTGACTGAAGAACAACTCACTTTTTAACTCAAAGTCTTTAATAGTTATAGAATGGATTTAATTGGTGTAATGATGATAAATAATAATTTAACCAATGATTAACCCTCTATAATAGATGCCTGAGGGGTATTTTGTTTAAAATTAATAAATTATTATAAATGATCAATAATTTTTTTAATACGTTTATTTTTTTTCCAGGATGATCGCATATTTTTTCACTGTTACACTTTGCTGCAATTTTAAAGATATTTACTGCAAAAACTGACAGTAAAATACAAAATTTTTACAATTACATTATCCATTTATACAACTTTTACAGTAACTTACGAAAATTAGGAATTTGCGGTAGTCTACTGTAATCAAGGGGATCAAGTACAGTTACTATAGTTGGAGACAAAAATGAAAACAAAAACTATTAAAACAGATTGATGAATGAAAACTATTCATGATCTCGTCACATGTTCGGAATTTATTAAATTCAACAGTAAATACTGATAAAAATAAAAGTTTTTGTTCTGCTACCGAAACTGTACAGTAAAAGTACTGTAAAAATAGACATGCTGTAAAATTCAAACATGGTAAGGGGCATTTTACCATAAAAACCAAGTTGTTCTAAGGCTGTTTTACTGTAAAATTGAAGTGTGGTAGGTCACTGCTACTGTAAAACACATTTACAGGTAAGTTACTGTAAAGAGGCAGTTGCTGTAAACTGCTGGCAACAATGCCGCCAATAAGTTACTGCAAAAATACAATAAAATGTTTAACAGTGTACATGCAGAAGGCCATTTAATGTGATCGTTCGATCCATACTATAGAAGCTGAACCCTCTGGAGGTTGCTATTAGGAATAAGCAAGCTTAAGAATGTTTCCAGCTTCCTGTTTCTTGTGACTGCTTTTGGATGTTGACACGGTCCTTATCTGTAATGGTAGGAAGACATCTGGCCTCAACAGGTCTGGGCAGGAAATGTATTAAATCAACAGCTTCCCCGTTTCTGAAGGGGCCACTCCTATTGGACAGAATTGTCTTTGGCTAGTACTGTCTCTGCTACACACAATATTACACACGTGCATGAAAAATTCTTATCAATCTTTATAATCAAGGGAGGGTGGCACGGTGGCTCAGTTGTTAGCACTGTCGCCTCACAGAAAAAAGGTTGCTGGTTTGAGTCCCAGCTGGGTCAGTTGGCGTTTCTGTGTTTAGTTTGCATGTTCTCCCAGTGTTCGCGTGGGTTTCCTCCAGGTGCTCTGGTTTCCCCCACAGTCCAAAGACATGAGCTATAAGGGAATTGGATAAACGAAATTGTCCATAGTACACGAGTTTGAATGTTATAGTGTATGGGTGTTTCCCAGTGGCTAGAAGTATATCTGCAGCATAAAACATATGCTAGAATAGTTGGCAGTTCATTCTGCTGTGGCAACCCAGGACAAAATAAAAGGACTAAGCTGAAGAAAAATAAATGAATAAATCAAGGGAAGATATACAATAAATGTGAGCTCTTTTAAGACTCATAAAACACACTTTTCACACAGAGTGGTTTAATTTGTTCACTTTCTGTACATTGTCCAACAGCGTGTGTGTGTATATATACCAGGGGTCACCACAGCGGAATGAACTGCCAACTATTGGATCCCCTTCCAACCACAACCCTGTATTGAGAAACACCCATACACTCACGCATTAACATGCACTCATACAGCCTGGCCAATTTACTTTCTCCAATTCACCTATAGCGCATGTCTTTGGACTTTGAAGCACCCGGAGAAAACCCACAGCAACACGGGGAGAACATACAAACTCCATACAGAAATGCTAACTGGCCCAACCGAGACACGAACCAGCAACCTTCTTGCTGTGGCGATTTTAAACATAATTTGATTATTACAGTATGACTCGAAACATTTTTTCAATTTCAAGTCAATAAAAAAAATCCTACAGTGTAAATGTTTTTTCTAAAAAAAAAAATAAATAAATAAATAAAAAAAAGCTTACATGTTTTTGTAGTTGTTTTGCTTGATTTATTGTAAAGAACCTTTAAAATGACCAGTTTAAAATCTTCTCTGATGATGTCAGTGTTAACAGCTTCAGCCACAAACACGCTCCTTCACCATTCGTTTGCTATGATGGAATTATGTGCAAAAAAAGCCCTGTCCCCTGCTCAGTATTCAGTTTCAGTTGGAAGTACATCAACATGCAGAAATAAAAGTCTCAGCAACTTCATAATGACTGTGCCTAGATTACTGAGTCATTTCAGCAAGCAGGTCAGCTTTTATTTGTTCTTTTTAAAAACGGTTTTACCATTTCTTATATTTTACACTTAAAGTCTGCATGAACCAGAAGTTGTTGAGACTTTTATTTCAGTTCTGCCTGAAGCCCTCAAACTGCCATCATCAGAGAAGGAACGCCAGCCCAAAATGTGGAAGCACACACTCAGACTTTGGTTGTATATTATTATTTTTATTATTATTATTATTAATTGTTCACCTAAAGAATAACAGCATGTGCTAGCAAAATAACCATCGTCGATATCAATGTCACACAGACTTTAACAACTCACAGTAAATAACAATGGCTTGAGAAGACTTTAAATACCATACTGTTGCACATGGGGAAGAAGCTGGAAATAAAAAGACAAAAACATAAATGTAACACAAGCATTTGCTCCACAAACATCCTTGTCCCGTCACTGATGCCAGTTCTCAGTGCACTAGCGTGTTTCTGGAGCACTCCATTTATCTGTCATGTTCGGACTCTAATGTGGGTTCAACCACATCCTTCATTTCATTATCTTCTTGTCTCTCTCTCGAAACTCATCCCTATAACTGTGTCCCACCGTCTGTAGCTGATTGAAGAGGACAGAGCACACCACATGACCAGTCCTAATTGGTGCTGATTGGGCGGCTTGGCAGCTCTTGAAGTGATTTATGGTGGATGTTTAATCCTTCTGAAACACTCAAAGCTACTTCAGAAATAACTTATAGAGTGAGATTGCTGGGGAGAAATCAAAAAGAATAAATAAAGTGTGACTCATAATCCTTTAAAGGGATCGTTCACCCAAAAATGTAAATTTACTCACTCGCAAGTGCTTCCAAACCTTTGAGTTTGTTTATTCTGTCAAACAGAAAAGTAGATATTTTGAAGTAAGATGAAATCCTGCCATTGACTTACATAGTAGAAAAAACAAATGCTATGGAAGTCAATGGTTACCAGGAGCGTTGCTAGGGTCGAAAGAGATAAAGGACTTAGCCCCAAAGAAGTCAACCCCCACACCTAAAAAAAATAAATAAAAAAAAATAAAAATTAATTCACCTCGCTAAAAATCCTCTGCACGCCCCTCCCCCCAGTTTTTTTATTTTATATAATAAAAATTGTATCAAAAATAGTAAAAAAAATAAAATAAAGATTGATATGCTAGAAATATATTTACTTCCAATTTCTTCAGAGGGAAAAATTTTTTTTATCAGTTTTTCTCAAAATAGGGTGATGTGGGCATTGTGTGTCCTTTAAATGCATGTAATGCCTGTTTCATTTATACTGGGCGCTCTTGAGCAGAAATTCTATATACTGTATGCCTCACAAAAGTAGTAGAACATTCCAGAAAATTCTTAATTTGGGTGAAGGCATCCAGCTATTGCTGTAGTTGAATGAATGAAAATAAGATCTGAATAAAAATAAAAAGGCTTTAACTGACCATTTACACGACTGCGACAATAAATGGTCTATATGTGTTCTTCCAGCCATCTTCATAAGAATGAAGTTGATTTATAATCTGATGCTAACTGACATAGAAGGTTACAGTAGAATATAACGAGTCGTGACACAATAATAAGCTGCATGAGCTCACTGTGATTTAACTGTTACAGATGTGACTGGCTATATAATATCTAGATAAATTTGTCTAGATACCTACATCATATCTAGAAAGCTAGTAGCTACAATTTGCAACCCAGGCTCATTGTGAAAACGTAGTCTCACGAACGTTTCTGGAGACCGCACATTACGTGGCCAGAGGTACGTATGGCTGAGTTTCATTTTTTTTAAACGAACGCTACAGGGCGGTGTGATGCCGTTTCTTTTCGCGTGTGGACAACTTTTCCGCTGCAACCAGTTTGTCCCGTTAGCTCGCCGCCTTCGTCGGCGGACTCAAGATGCAGAGAGGAGTTGACCATGATGACGGGGTTTGAGTCCGGCGAGGAGTGCTTTCAGAAAGCAGGTAAGACAAAAACAGAATCCAAGTAATGAAATAAACCAGTAAATAACAGGGTGAGAATGTGGTAAATGTGGTAAAAATGAGACGATGGCTTTTATTTTATTCTGGATTGCTTTTTTGAAAGTTGTTGGTTGGGTTTAGGGAAGTGTGTGGATGGGTCAATCAATAAAATTTTCGTTGGGTTTAGGGAAGGGGGAGGGTGGGTCAGTCGATTGGATGGTCGGTCATTCAGTCATTCAGTCAGCCAAACAGTCAGCCGGCAGTGGCATCTGGTGGGTTTACGTGAGAACAGCAGGTGTGAACGGCACTCGCGAGAGACTTTTGAGATCTCAATTGATTTGCGAAAACAAAAAGTGCAAAAAGTCGTACCTGACAGGACGTATTCCGCGGACTTCAGAAACATACTTAGGACTACGTTCTCAGAATGAGCCTGGGTTGCAACAATTTACGTTTTTCTGAATAATTTGCATGTATTTACATTAATATGACACACATTTTATTTTATTTCACTAAAACCACACATTTTATACTGTGAAAAAAATATTAAGCTTCATCAGTAGTTGGAGCTATTCAGTTTCGTGAAACAGTTGTATTGTTACCTCATCATCAGCTCCTCAAAATAATGAATGAATGACGAATGTGCACTGAATGTGCACTGGCGTTTTTTTTTAACACTTGCCATGTGACAACAGTGTCACTCCCACCTGCGGTAGAAACAGGTCCTGCTAAACAGCTGACCATTTAAATACCCGACACAAAAGCTGCGCTAAGCGGAATGCTCGTGATGTTTGCAGTAAATTTAAGTAATTGGATAACAAAATAAATGTTATACAACATATATATTTTTAAGTGCAACATATTCCAAAAGATCAGGGGCTTTTGACAATACAACTCCCCCAACCCATCGCAATGCCACTGATATGGTTACAGGTTTCCAACATTTTTTAAAGTATCTTCTTTTGTGCTTAACAAAAGAAAGAAACTCAAAGGTTTGAAACAAGTAAATGGTGAGTAAATTAGGACTGAATTGGGTCACACTTTATTTCGATGGTCCGTTTGTTGAATTTAAGTTACATTGCAACTAATTCTCATTAGATTATAAATAGACTATGAGGTTGGGGTTAAGGGTAGGGTTAGTGTAAGTTGACATGTACTCTCAAAGTTTCTTATAGTCAGTTAAATGTCTGTTGAATGTCAGTATCAACAGATATTAAGTAGACTATCTACTGTTACTCAAATGGACCATCGAAATAAAGTGTTACCCTGAATTGTCATTTTTGGGTGAACTATCCCTTTAAGTACACGCATTTCATATCATAATACAGTACTTTTCACCCAAATACTCTTCCTAAAATGCTGTTTTTTTACACATACGGATGTTATTCTTCACCTATGTGGTTTTTATTTCACTCACTCTTGCTTTTTATCCTTGTATGGTCTGATACAATAAATCAGAGCGAGGCAAAATGAGGGCTAGACAATACTTGGAAGAGCACAGAGAAAAAGCAAACAGGGATTTTGCATTGTAAATTCAATCATTTTCTGTGTGAGCCTCGAATGACACGCAGTTGTAAAGCATGTCTGGGTTGTGGAGTCTATTTTTTACAGTAAATCTTTAGAAGTGTGCGTGTTTGGAGAAAGCTGGAAGTGGGGGAATGGGGTTTTGCCAGCGGAGGCTTGTGAGATGGATCCGTTACTGAGGGCACGCACATGCTTCTCATTATATCTGCCATCACAATCATATCTAAACCGAGCTTATATGCTGCCCGACTGTCGTGTTTTCAGTTGAAGGATTTCTCACACAAGCGTTTCGTCTGCCTGTGATAGATACTTTGGAAAGGTTATTCTACACAGTTATCTGATGAATAATAGGGTTCGTAAACTCATTTAAACGTCTAGAAGATGACGTGTGCTTACTCTTCTGTCTAACATGATAATGACAGTGCTCTCAGGGAAAGGCTTTCGTCAAACATTACATGTGTGCATCATCTCAGCAATTACATGGAAATTAATTCTGCTTGAACAAATAAACTTTAAGTGAACTTTTGCAGATTTCTCTTAAACTGGGTTTTGAAATAAGTTTAAAATCTAAATATAATGCAATGAGGTCACTGAAAGTTTGGCTACTGAATACTGAATTTGGGATTAGTATTTCCTGCATTTATTTGAATACTTTTGTTTTTGTTTTTTGTATCCGTTTAGCTATTTATTTTGCAAGATAGGGGTGTCACGGTGGCGCAGTGGGTAGTATGATCGCCTCACAGCAAGAAGGTCGCTGGTTCAAGCCTCCGCCGGGTCAGTTGGCATTTCTGTGTGGAGTTTGCATGTTCTCGTGGGTTTGCTCCGGGTGCTCCGGTTTCCCCCAAGTCCAAAGACATGTGCTATAGGTGAATTAGGTCGGCTAAATCCATAGTGTATGTGTATGGAAGAGTGTGTATGGATGTTTCCCAGTGATGGTTTGTGGCTGAAAGGGTGTCCGCTGCGAAAAACATTTGCTGGATAAGTTGGCGGTTGATTCCGCTGTGGTGACCACAGATTAATAAATGGACTAAGCTGAAAATAAAATAAAAGAATTTTGCAAGTTACTATATTTAAACTAAAACACAAATTAAAGGTTTAACTAGGTTAACTGTGTGAAAGTTAGGTTAATTAGGCAATACCAACAGTGGTTTGTTCTGTAGCGTCTTAATGGGGGCTAATAATTGTCCTTAACTTTGTTTTTATTATAACTGCTTTTATTTCATCCCTACTAAAATAACCCAGCAGGCACAGGATGTCAACATGACAGAAGATTGACATTGTGTCATGGGATGTTGCATTTCAATTGGAAATGAAAATCAGGTTGAGAAAATTCTCTAAATTGTTAGATTTTGGTTGCCATACCTGATGAATAAATGTACTTGACTTTAATATGACTTTGGGGGTGACAGGGGTGCTCAACCCTGTTCCTGGATATCTAACTTCCTGCAGATTTCAGTTGCGACCATATCAAACACAATTATCAAGTACTGTTCAGGTCCTATTTAATTGGCTCAGATGTTTTTGATCAGGGTTGGAGCTGAACTGTGCAGGAGGGTAGATCTCCAGGAACAGGGTTGAGCAGCCCTGGTTTAAGATGTTGCCTCGACGGTGGATTTTGGTCACTTTCTAACACAACCTAAAATCAACCAAACATCAACGTCATGTCACATCATTATTGGACATCAAAATAACATTGTCCTTATGCGCTGGCGATCTAAATCTAACCTAATACTTACATCCAATGACGTTTTGTGTCTGCTGGGAAGACTCTTGAAATGATTTATTGTGAACGTTTGATCCTTCTGAAATGCTCAAACTCAAGTCAAACGTTTTTTTTAGATTTTTCTTAAATTATACTTTAGTGTAAGCTAAAGCTAAAACCTCAGATGGACATCACATGACTTCTAACAGAGCGTCATCACTATTTATAGCCAAGCCACAGGTGACAGGACAATCTGAATCAAATGCCAATAGATCCACTTTTAGCAGTAATGACTTAAACTAATCATTTCCTGTATGACCCTACCAGTCTCTCACACCATTCTAGAGATTTGGAGTTTTTTTTTTTTTTGCATAGCTCTCACCATAGCATTTCAGTCACACAGCAAAAAATTCCAGTGTTAACTATACAGTGTGATTTTTTTGGTGTTGTTCAGTGTTAAAACCAGAGTACATTTTAATTCACAAGTGTGAAAGAGCGTATATTTAAGAGTTTTTTTTTCAGTGTTAAACCTTTAACCCAATATGCAGTGTATTTTCCATTAGTGAATAGTGTTCTTTCGGACAAATAGTGATCAAACCAGTACGTTTTACTTAAACATGTCTTGTTGCATTTTAAAATGCAAAGAGTTGAATGTTTTGAAATTATTTCTGAAAAGATTAATGAACATTTAATAAATTAAAATTATTTTTAACATATTTGATCACTGTTATCTGTCACACACACCAATTGATAATATAGGAAAAAGGTAATATATTAACCCTTTGAAGGGTAGCACACTCCAGTTTGATGTAAGAATAAACTCTTACTGTGTTAAAATGAACTCTGTGAGTAATGTACAAATACCACACTTAAGAAAGTGTTATTTTAACTCCAAAATGGAGGGAGTCATATGTAAACCCAACAATATTAAGTTAAACTCAAATTGAGTTTTTTGCTGTGCAGGATTAGCTCTAGGCTTCAGAATTGCAACACCTTGATTTTATTCATTCATTCATTTTCCTTCAGCTTAGTCCCTTTATTCATCATGATGCCCTTCCATCTGCAACCCATTACTGGGAAACATCCATACACACTCTTTCACACACATACACTATGGCCAATTTTGTTTTTTCAATTTACCTATACTGCATGTTTTTGGACTGAGGGGGGAAACCGGAGCACCTGGAGGAAACCCACACGAACACCGGGAGAACATGCCAACTAAAATCTTCAAAGAAATACCAACTTTAACCAGCAACCTTCTTGCTGTGAGGTGACAGTGCTAACCACTGAGCCACTGTGTCGCCACCTTGATTTTATTTTACTTTTCTTTGTCAGTGTTTGAAAATTTGCTGGTGTGCTTGGGTTGATTGTCTTGCCTTTAGCTGTGGCATTATGTTCAGACACACTGAAGGCTCCTGACCTAAAAACTGCTGAAACTTCTTTAATCAACTTAAGGATCAACATATAGCTTGAACAAAAAAAAGTCAGGCTGGAATGCTACATGCTATATGTTGTTGTTCATCCAAATTGTAATACCTCCCAAAGATCAGATCATTTTTGTGTGTCCTTTTTTAACTTTTCACATGACTACTCAGTGACAATGTCAGCAGTAGAACTTGCTAGAAACAGGTTGGACTCACTTTTGCCCTCAGAATTTTCTTAATGGCACATGTTCAACAATGTGCTGCAAACATTCTGGGAGAAGTCTAATTTTTTATCAATCCATTAAAGCAAATGTATTTTTTAAAAGAGTTTACAGTATTACTATCCTGTATTTAGTGCAGTTTCTTCTGAATAAAGTCACTAGAAACATGGGTTGAAAAAAAAGCTTGCTAAAGTCATACAAAATGATCCAACACTTTAGTGAAGTTTCCCCATTTACCTGTGCTTTTTAATAAATTCTGTATAAACATTGATATATCTTATGTGCTATATATCCTTACAAGTGATATACTATTAATTTATTTATTTGTTTGAGTGACATGGCCTGAATCGGAGAGACCACTTTTCAGAAAAAATATAAAATGCAGAAATTGAGCTGTCTGACTCTTTTTATTGCTCTCAAACAACAGTAACTCTATCTATCTATCTATCTATCTATCTATCTATCTATCTATCTATCTATCTATCTATCTATCTATCGAGATATGAATATTGCAGTACTGACATAATATTGTAAAATATATATGTAAAACACAACATTTTCGAATTTTGCATTCTTAAAGATCCATAGTGTAGTTTTTTTTCTCATTTTCCAAGGTTATAAATCCCAATGCAAAACAAATGTCTATAAGTCATAGTTAATTCAAAGTACTTCAGCTCTTTAAAATGTTTACAGTTTATGATTTGTTATCATTGTTGGATTCATTTGCATACTGAATTCATACCGTTGGTTGTATATTAGATTATATTATGGCAGCATTTCATTATCCAAACTTAATTAGGCCTGATGCATCATGATGAATATACTGCGAGAGTCTTGACTGTCTGATGGGGGAAAACAAATACATTTCCCAATGACTTACAATTTAAATATGAATGATAATAATTTTGTTTATGGATTTTACAAGGCTTTTCATTTGACATTTGATGAATTTGACAGCATTTCCTTTTTCCTTTTTCTATAAATATTATGGAGTATGGTTCAGTCTACTACCAATTCTCCACTTGATGGCAACGTAAGACCAGTTAAAACGTGCCTTTACAGCAGTGAAGCTGTACTATGTTGCAAGGATGCCCTCTAATGGTCAAACACAGACATCTTCTGTGAACATACTAATTATCACGCACGTCATATATCATAAGCCAGGCATAGTCTAGTAAAAGCAAATACGGCTGGGAAAACATTAAACAGATTGTTTCTTTGATTCCCAAACATCTGCTATCTTTAAATGTGTTACTAAACTGCATCTGTCAATGAAATACCAAACCTAACGCCCTCGCATTTGTTCTTCAACTCAACATTTTACATATTTTACACGACGCATAATAGGTGGTCAGTCAATGAGCTTTAGCTATGCACGAGACTCATCTGGAAACTGTTGAGCCCGACTAGACTGATAACAAACACTGTTTAGCTTCTGAAATTATCTCTATCTGGATGCTAAACGTCTATTTTAGATTGAAAAAAACTGTAAAAAGAGTTTAGTGTTGGTCGAGGCTATGTGTGTGTGTATTGTTTGCCTCTGATGTATTTGCTCTGGGCTTGAGCACAGACTCACAGGTTCTATGCATCAAATATTTATCTCTCAGTAACTCTTATGCCTTAAATAATTCTCAAAGAACTGCAGCAAAAGCAAGCCCTTACAACCCCAGACACGCTCCAACATGGACAATAGATTCAAGCGAACAGAATGAGAGCGAGAGAAAAAACACAGAACTGACATGGACTGAGAGACATTTAAACAATGTTTAACTCAACTTTATAGCATCATATATTTAGCTAAACTAAACTCTTTAGACAGTGCAAGTTATAGAACTCTTCTCTTTGTGGTCTTGGTGAACTTCTGTACTATTCATGTTTGACAGACTAATGTGGATTATAGTCTATTTTTCTTGTCATCATGAGTATGTGGTTATGCGGAAATTCTGTAGAACAGGTCACATTTGTAAATGTAATTTATTCCTGTGATGGTAAAGGTGAATTTTCAGCATCATTACTTCATTCTTTACTGTCACATCTTGATTTGTTGCTTAAGCATTATGAATTCTTATTAGAAAAAAACTGATGAAAATATTGATAATCATACAGCATTTAACAATAACAACAACAATAGTGCATTTTATTCATTTAAAGGGTACCTATGACGATAATCATCTTTTTGAAACTGTTTGGACAGAACCTTGAGTATTGGGGTGATATAAACGCATTAAGTCTCTTTTTTATTTTATTTTCTGATGTTAAGAATAGGATCCAAATCCCTCCTATTTTGAGGTCCACCGCAACGTGACGTAGGAGTGCTGTTTTCCTGCCCACCGAATTGATTGTGATTAAAAGATCTGTTCAGCTCGCCGTGATCATCAATCATCATCAAATCTGAGTTCAAAGTTTCATCAAAGGTTAAATCGTTTTTAAAACAGTGCATGTTAATGAATTACAGCGATTTTACCATCTTTATCACCACAGCCGCATGTCAGTACAATTATAAAAGAAGACGCTTCAATCCCGGTTTGTGGACGTTAAATCAGTTTTTTTTGTACATTAACATAACGGATGTCCATACAGCAGTGGACATTAATGTGTATCCTATCACATTTGCCTTGCAAAAACTGTGCAAAATTAAAAGTATGTGCTGTGTGTGTGAACTTTGTAACGACACTGTGTGTGACTCCCCATCGCAAAAAGGCTTGAGTTAATGCCACAACAAATACATCAAATAATCATTGGGAAAGTTCTTACTGTAGTATTTCTCACAAACGTTACTTGAGATCTGCTTCCTTCATGTCTGTCACTGTGTTGTTTATCTGACGCAGCTGGAGACTCTGACAGGCATGTGGGAACGGTGGGCGGGGAGAACTTGCATTAAAGGCGCAGGCAACAAAAACAGCTACACTGTGTTCAGAGCAGAAAATGGCAATATTCTGAAAGGTATAATAAATAATCTGATGGGTGTTTTGAGCTGATGCTTTACAGACACATTCTGGAGACACAAAAAAACTTCTCTTAAATCTTGAAAAATGGGTAAAATAGGTGCCCTTTAAAATAGGTTATTCTTACACAAAGTGCTTTGTCAAACATAGCACAAAATACATAAAACATTGAATAAACTAAATAAGAATGAACAACAATTGTGCAAAAATATTGTTGAACTTTCATTTGAACTGTTGTAAAGTAATATTGTTCTAAACTTTATTTTAGTTTGTTCTAAAGGGCGACACTAGGTAGTGGCGCAGTAGGGCGCAGTAGGTAGTGCTGTCGCCTTACAGCAAGAAGGTCGCTGGTCAGTTGGCATTTCTGTGTGGAGTTTGCATGTTCTCCATGTGTTCGCGTGAGTTTCCTCTGGGTGCTCCGGTTTCCCCCACCCGTCCAAAGATATGCGGTACTGGTGAATTGGGTAAGCTAAATTGTCTGCGTAAAACAAATGCTGGATAAGTTGGTGGTTCATTCTGCTGTGGCGACCCCGGATTAATAAAGGGACTAAGCCGAAAAGAAAATGAATGAATGAATGAGTTTGTTCCAAAGTTGCATTAACTGATCAGAGTGATACACAAACGCTGGCTAAAAGCATCATATACTCATTGAGTGATATACTGTACTGTAGTTTATTCCAATGTTTCCCAACCCTGTACCCCAAAGGCACACCAACAGTACACATTTTCAATCGCTCCCTAATCAAACACATCTGAATCACTTCATCAGAACATAAGAAGAGACTCCAAAACCTGACGTTAATGGGTCAGATTAGGGAGATATCCAAAATATTTACTCTTGGTGCGCTTTCAGGAACAAGGTTGGGAAACTTGGGTTTAGTCTAATGTTGAATTTTTCACTGTAAGCACATTGAATAATAATAATAATAATAATAATATATATATATATATTTTATTTAAGGTCTGTGTGAAATCAAAATGTACTATGTTTATTTAGCTAGTGCACATTAATCCTTTCAACTGAAAAAAAGGTTTGTTTTGATAATCTTTAATCAAAGTCTGACCGTTTGCTTTGGCATTTAGAGTCTTTCTCTATTGATGTCAGTTTGATGGCTTCAGACACAATATTCTTAACCACTCATTTTACCGCTAGTTTGCTATGAGGGATTGATGCCCGCACCCTGATCAATATGCCGTTTGAGCCGGAATTACAATAACATATTGAAATAAAAGTATCGGCAACTATCCTTTTACATTACCAAAACAAACATTTCATTTAACATTGTACAAAATTAACATTGTAAATGTTGAATTCACCCAGACATGAAATAATCTATAAACATATTCAGTGTGCATCACATATCCAGATCGATAAAATACATTTTTGTTTAATTTCTACTCTCCTTACTGCCTCAGAACATACAATGCATTAATCATATCCCCAATTTCGTTCCAAATCTGACTGACGCTTATTATGCATAAGGTTTAAAAGGATTGTTCACCCTCACCAACTGTTATGAAATTCTTTTTTCTGTTGAACACAAAACAAGATCTTCTGAAGTATGTACCCATACTCATTCAGTGGCTGTTTTTATATAAGTGTTCAACAAAAGCACTCAAATGTATTCGGAACAAGTGAAGGATGAGTAAGTGATGACAGAATTTTGATTTTTGGGGTGAACTAACTCTTTAATTCATTCCCATTGATCTGCAATCTTAATTCAGACTTGCAAGGCATACTACACATTGCATGTTCAATACATACACTACTGGTCGAAAGATTTTTCATGCTTTTGAAAGAAGAAGTCTCTTATAGTTACCAAGGCTAAAAACAGCAATTCTGTGCATTACTATTATTATTATTTAAAACACACACACACACACACACACACACACACACACACACACACACACAAACACAATCCTTCAGAAAGCATTCTAATATGTTAATTTGCTACTCAGTTATTATTTATTGCTATTAGTAATTTTATGAAAATAAAAATAATGAAGTTTGAAGTTTTGTAAAGTTTCTCTAGCTAGTTCAGATTCAAGTTTGCAGTAAAGTTGCATTAAAGATTCTTAAACATTTGAAAAGACTGGGTAAAAAAAAACCCTAAGCTTTGTCCAGTTATTGATTTTGTAAATGGTTACAGAGGAATCAATGGGCATAATACAGTACACTCAATGACATCATACAAACTAACAGTGTTTTTCAAGTCTATTCTAATTCTAGACTCACACAGAAACATGCTCCTCATTTCTAGGAGGAAAATAATAACTTATAATAAATATATTCTAAACAAAAAATGTCTACAAACCTAAAACTGGCACCACACGTTATATTACCTGCAACTATAACGTAGTGTAAATCTTATACTCTGATAACACAGATGCTGTGTAGACTAATCAACTCTGATATCTTTGGTAACTAAATTTCACCCATCCAGGCTGCAAATCCGGCCAAAAACTAGCCCTTCACTCCAAAGAAGCTGGATAAGAATAATTTTAATCCCAACTGGTGAATGCCCAGCTTAATTTCATGAGGAAATGTAACTATTATCATTAGAAAAATGGCCAGAAAAGTGGCTAATTTGTATTCTATTTCATTTGTATGAAAATTTTAGATTTTTTTAAAAGGTCCCCAAACCCCACCCCTAAACCTACCCCTCATTAAGGAAAAAGCAAATCATACTAAATTGTACAAATGATATTGTACATATTAGCCACTAAATGGTACAAATTGCCTTGGAATTGTATCAGAATGTCTCTTGAAATTGATTGTGAGCTATTTCCTATATTTATTAGTGAGTAACACGTTCGCCTCACAGCAAGAAGGTCACTGGTTCGAGCCTCGGCTGGGTCAGTTGGCATTTCTGTGTGGAGTTTGCATGTACTCCCTGTGGTTGCGTGGGTTTCCTCCGAGTGCTCTGGTTTCCCCCACAAGTCCAAAGACATGTGGTATAGGTGAATTGGGTAGGCTAAATTGTCCGTAGTGTATGAGTGTGAATGTGTGTGCATGGATGTTTCCCAAAGATGGGTTGCGGATGGAAGAGCATCCGCTGCGTAAAAAATATGTTGGATAAGTTGGCGGTTGATTCCGCTGTGGCGACCCCAGATTAATAAAGGGACTAAGCCGACAAGAAAATGAATGAATGAATGAGCACTTTAGAAAACATTACATCCACATAATTCGTCATTGTCTAACATGCCAAATAAACAAATAAATAAAAGAAAAATGTCTGTTTTTATTTAAACAGCATCAGCCAAAACATTCTTAACCACACCCCTCTTGAAAAGAATGAATGAATGAAAAGAAAGCCCTGCCCCTACTCAATATTTGGTTTTTAGTTAGAGGCACGTTAACATACTGAAACAAGTCTCAGCATCTGCCGGTTCACGTGGACTTTAAATTACATATGAAATCAATATGAACCATTTGATTTTGTTAGCTCACATTGCTAGTTTTGTGCAGGTGAACAATTAATCTGTGCATGTCATTAAGAAAAAAAAGTTTGCCCTTGTTATCTAAAATTAAAATCTAAAAATGCACTTCATGCTTGTTTTCAGTTAAATTCTCAGCTTACGTAATGTACTTAACCATGCCCGTACACCTGTCAGTTTTGACAACAAACAGAAATAGTAAGGAGGAGGTGTCTGTTAGGTTTTAATACAGGGTTTCTGCTCAAATTTAAGCCTTTTTAAGACCATAATGAAGTAAATTTCAGACTTGCACAATTTTAAAAAGGCTAAAGTTTTTTTCTAACGTCCAGTGGAAACTTGTCCCATTAAAACAAATTGGTTAATCTTTAGTTATTTCTTAGCCACAAGCAATATATATATATTATCTTTATTTATTTATTTTTTCAGCATTATCATAAAAAAAAAAAAGATACGTTTTTAAAAAACTAAATTTGTTCACACTAGTCTGTCCAGGTCAGTGTCCTCACCAGGTATCTTTAAATACACAGAGAGCTTTTAAACAAAATGTAAGGAAAAATGTACATATTGGTAAGTATAGAGTTAATAAATGTAACTTTTGTTAAAAGTTTTATTGAGCTCCATTGTTGGTGATTGGATGGGTGTTGGCCTGTTTGGATAGCTTTACGTGGACCATAGATATTTCAATTAGATGTCGTCTGCGCTATTGTTGACTATTGGAGGGAATGCGTCAATAGAGCCACCATTTTAGTACAGGGTAGCGCTCCATTAAAAAAAATGTAGGGACCAAGGTGCAGTTGAGATATATACACACATATATACATATATCTACAGTCAGGAGTTTTTCCGGTGTTCAGTATGCAAATATATTTTTTTAAATTACGAAAATTATAATTTTACATCACTTTTCCGTATCGGTGGATCAGTGACCGCACGGGCATTGCTGACAAAGAGCGTGTGTTTGTGTGCATGGAAATGTTTTATCCACCCTCCCTGTTAAATTTAATCTAATCTCTGTCCTGGAACACATCCCGTCTCCTGCTTTCACTTATAATTCTAACGAAGGGAGCGATTTGTTTGTGAATGAATCCCCATTATTAACAACTCATTCACTTAATAAGTCTGTTTCTAGCACCGCAGCATCTTGTTGTGATATTTCATTTACATTGTTTACTTATTTTATTCAACAAAACAAGCATAAGCCTAGTATTTAGTGCGAGTTGGTGCTCCTTTGCCTTGTGGTCAGTGCAGTAAGTGACTGTGCTATCAATAACATTACTTGTTGAGCACAAAAGCTCATACCATACAAAAACGTAAAAAAATAAATCTTATGAAATATGATATCTTTGTGCTTTGTTTTCTATGTTTGCTCATTACTACACCTGTACACAGCGCTAAAGTCCACCATCTTCACATTGGCTTTAGTCTTGACTAATAATAAGGCACCTTAACTACAGTACTTAAAGTTAAATTATGGTACAATGCACTTATTAAGTATTTACATGTTTTACATTGTACTTTTTACGTTTACTTTTATAGGGACACCTCCAATGTGAAGCAGTGGACAGCTGAAGATGTTGCTGGCTGTTATTACTATACATTATTTAAGTTTGATTGTTTGAATTAAAATGTATATTACATTATTAATCACATGATGTGAATGTTATTGTGATGTATATTGATTAATAAAAGTGATTATTTATTGAAAATGTGATTGTATTTTTTTGTATCTATAAACACAGATAGACAAACAGACAGACAGACAGACAGACAGACAGACAGACTAAATTAAGAGGGATGGGAGAAACAAGCATAAAAAAAATTAAATGGTGCTTCAAAGCACTCAAGGTGGTTCCTGGTCGGTCTTAATAAGAGGGTTCCTCCAGGAACCCTTGAAGTTCCTCAGAGATCTGCCCCTTTTGAAAGGGTGCCTAGAGGTTCTTTAGAGTTTAAGACCCGTTTAAAATGATCTAAGACTGACAAAACTATATTTCAGTGAATTTAAGACTACTTAAAACCCCTATATTAACTCTTCTGAAACCCTTTTCCAGATCTTTCTGAATGAAATGCCTACTAACCCTAACTACATCCAATCAGCTCACAATAGAAAAAAAAAACAAGCCATGTCCGCTGTTTTCTCATTTAATATTTAGTTTCTTTAGGAGCTGCTTCACAATACAAAAAATAAAAATAAATAAAAGGTTGCAGCTTCCAGTTCAGGTTCAGGCAGACTTTAAGTTTATTCAAAATTGATGGAAAAATAAAAAGCACATAGAAGACTGGAAAGCACGCGGGTGAGAGAATGAGGCTGTTGAATTAGCCATAGAGGTGTGATGGGCTGTGAGGTGTTTTAATTAGCAACTGACCCTCTGAGATTCATAGGTGGTAAACATCTGCATATGTTAATAAACATGCCAGCAGGGCACTCTCGGCGCACAGATGCCCAGCTATGCCTAAAGTCAGGGTGCGAGTGTACCGGCGAGCCTGAATTTGGTTAACAAGCTCTCAAAAGAATGCGAGAGCTGGATGTTTCCATCAACAATACATGGATATGAACTATATATGAGAATGAGCACTAATGGACCCATAAGCACATGATCTTGCCACACTCAAAGCCTCCACCGTTGCCTCTACAGCTCAACCCAGATGGTGTGGGAGCGTGAGGGGCCACTGAGGGCCCCAGAAGTGCTGCATTTGTTTACCACACTCTGCCTGCCGCTCTCTGGAAAAAAATAAATAAAGGAGAGGCACTCATAACAGACCAGCAGAACAGTTGAGCCTGGTGAGTCATGTACTTCAGTGATACTGGAGTCTAATGAGAAGGGGAGAACATTGGGTAGAACACAGAACCAGGAGAAAAAAAAAAAAAAAAAACGCTCTTTTTGTGTGACGCTCAGTGGTTCTGACTGAAAACAAGTGTATACTGAGCTGACATTCTGACTCACATGAAGTAGGATGATGCAATGTGCAGTGTTTGGGTAAAGCCTTCTGAAATTCGCTGTATTTGGTTTTTCTCCAAAATGTAGTTTTTGTTTTAATCGCATTTCATTCATTCATTTTCCTTCGGCTTGGTCTCCATTTCAGAGGTCACCACAGCAGAATGAACCGCCAACTATTCTGGTATATGTTTTACGCAGCGGATGCTCTTCCAGCCGTACTGGCAAGTTTAATTGTACATCAATGCTTTAATTTAGGGGTTTCAAACTGCCGATTGGATGGGTGTTGGCCCGTTTGGATAGCTTTATTTGGACCATAGATATTTATATTAGATGTTGTCTGCGTTATTGTTGACTATTGGAAGGAATACGTCAATAGAGCCACCATTTTAGTACAGGGTAGTGCTCCATTGAAATAATTGTTGGACCAAGGTGCAGTGGAGGACTGGCCATCCAGAGCCAGAGATATATACACATATATACATCTGCGGTCAGGAGTTTTTCTGGTGGTCAGTATTCAAATATATATTTTTTTAATTACGGAAATTATAATTTTACATCACTTTTCTACATCAATGGATCAGTGACCGCACAGGCATTGCTGACAAAGAGCATGTGTTTGTATGGATGGAAATGTATTATCCACCCTCCCTGTTGAATTTGATCTAATCTCTGTCCTGGAACACACCCTATCTCCTGCTTTCACTTCTAATTCTAATGAAGGGAGCGATTTGTTTGTGAATGAATCCCCATTATTAACGACTCACTCACTTAATTAGTCTGTTTCGTGTACCGCAGCATCTTGTTGTCATATTTCATTTACGTTGTTTGCTTGTTGCCACGGTGGCCTAGTGGTTAGCACATTCGCCTCACAGCAAGAAGGTCGCTGGTTCGATCCCCGGCTGGGCCAGTTGGCATTTCTGTGTGGAGTTTGCATGTTCTCCCCGTGGTTGCGTGGGTTTTCTCCGGGTGCTCCGGTTTCCCCCACAGTCCAAAGACATGCGGTACAGGTGAATTGGGTAAGCTAAATTGTCCGTAGTGTATGTGTGTGAATGACAATGTATGGATGTGTTGCCGGCCTGTGGGCCATTTACAGCCCACCCTCCTCCTCCCTTCGGACCGCAACTGACGTCAAAACAATAATGACACTCGGCCCGCCAAAACATATTTTTGAACCACTATCATTGTTGTGCAGTCACGTCTAGCCACTTGTGGTTTTGACCCGCCACCTAGTCAACATATAGCACTGCATTCGGATTAGTTTTACTTTCATTTTCTCTCAATGTGTAGTCGAGAGCAACACACATGCGTGTTAACTCTGTGGCTGATTTAAACTTCAAAATATATGTCCGTAAGTGCTCTATTTTTACTAAATCTCTATATTTGCAAATATTCAAGGGTTGTTTGATTATTATCAGTTTTATACCGCCTGTATTTTGTCATACAAACACTTCTTCATGGCTACAAAAAAATATGATCATTTTGCTTATATTAAATACAAATGGTCTCATTTATTAGATTTTCCTCATATGCTTATTAAGGTTTGCATAAAAAATGTACTGCTGGTTGAATTGAATTTGTTAAAGTAAATGTGAATATGTACATATACAGCAAAATCCTCCGATTAAAATTGACTCAGTTCAGAGTGTATTTGGTCCCTCTCTAAATTGAGTAAAAGCAGCAGAGTTAAAGTTAATGAGACAATGAAAGGATTAATTAGGTGATGATTGTGCACAGATGATGAACACCTGCTGTTAATAAGCAAAATCAGATAAGAAAAACAAAACTACATTTACCTTCAGCAACAGCCTAAGATGAAATAAACTGAAATAATACACATTGAATCTCTCAAAATCTCAGCAGAGGATCATTAAGCAACTCCACAAACTTATTACCGACCTGTTTGGCCTTATTTCTGCCACACTCTACAAAATTCCATATAGTGATATTAATGAGAATGAACTGATTAAGTAATTTTTTATAACAACAATAAAAAACACTACCACTTTTAGTGATAAGTGAATCTGCTGCTGCTGATTGAAGTCAGTTGTAGTTTTGGGTTTCTCTTCTGTTTTTACTTATTAACAGCTGATGTTCGTCATCACTTTATTAATCCTTTCATTGTCTCATAACTTTAACTCTGCTGCTGAGTAACTTTTACTCAGTTCAGAGTGTATTTGGTCCCTCTCTAAATTGAGTCAATTTAACTCGGAGGATTTTGCTGTGTACTCTTCCCCTCTTTGTTGTATTTTTACAAAAAAAGAAAGATATTAAGAAGAACAATTGCCAATAAAGTCATTATGTCATTAAAGTTTCTGCTGTTCTTATGCTATCGGGACAATACAATTGGTTGGGACAGAATAATAATTATTATGCCTATTATTTGTAGTATTTTCATAGCAATTTAAACTCCCCCTTCAATATCTACAACAACAAACAAAAAGCTAGAGTTTTGACTGCATATACTCTGTGGAAGAATGACTGTGTGCGTGTCTAACAATTCGCCATACACACAACAACCACAGATATATTTCAGCAGCTGATACGTGACACAGTGATGCATGACATATAATGCTTGAAATATAAACAGCATGCCTGTTGTCCTAAGATGCATCAATTACGTCAGGTTTCCACTTTTTTGTGCTTGAATGTTGAAACGGCTCTCCAATGAATTGTCAGTCAGTGAAATGGCTGCCCTGACAATTTGAGTTTGAGGCCCCTGCTTTAACTAAATCTTAAATGGTACTAATTACACAATTTCAGTTTTATTTATTTATTCATCTTTGAATTTATGCATTAGTAATTAACACACATTGTCAAGAGTAGATGATTTACAGCTGAAGAATAAAATGTTAGCCCTGCATGTGCAATATTACTGTATAATGGAGAGAAGATTTTTAAATAGTTTTAATAACTCATTTCTAATAATTGCAGCACATAATGGTTCGCTGGTTATTTTGCAAGATGCTAGCCTTCAGCTTTAACACACAATTTAAAGGCTTAACAAGGTTAATTGGGCAAGTCATTGAACAGAAGTGTTTTATTCTGTAGCCAATCGAAAAAATACTTTATTATTTTATTTCAGCCAGATTAAATAAATGATAAATAATAATTTTGGAATTTCTTCTCCAGAAGAAAAATATAGTAGAAGATATTGTGAGAATGTCATTGCTCTGTAAAAAAAACCTTTGGGATTTTTTTGAAAACAATCAAAAGAGAATATATATATTTATTTATTTATTTATTATTATTATTTTTAAATTCATTACAAATGACATATTTTTGGCAGACACACTTCTGCGCAACTGAGATTTACGCTGTTACTTAGATGTTAGAACTTTTTAAAACATACTGTTTTAAAGGGCACCGATTTTAACAATTTTTCAAGATTTATTACAAAACTTTTGTGTCTCCAGAATGTGTCTGTAAAGTTTCAGCTCAAAATACCCATCAGATTATTTATTATACCTTTTTAAATCTGGGAAACTGGGAAAAATCAGAGCACAGAGCACAAAAACAGCCAGACACAGGAAAAGTTTCATTCCTCAGGCCATCTACCGCATGAACAGTTAATATTTTTCCTATTGTGCAATAAACGTGTAATACTTTCTCATATGCACTTGTACACAGCACTTTATAACAATATACAATGCAATACTTCTCCTTATGCATTTGTACACAGCACCTTATAACAATATATATTGCAATACTTCTTACACATTTGTGCACAGCACCTTATAACCTGTATATTTATAACAAATCTGTACATACATTTCAACATCCAGATCTTTTTGGACTAACTGCATCTCTGTTTAGTGTCTATCGTCTTCTTTTTTATATTTATTCTGTCTTGTCACTTGTCACTTTATGTACACTGGAAGCTTCTGTAGCCAAAGCAAATTCCTTGTGTGTGTGAAGCACACTAGGCAATAAAACTGATTCTGAAATGTGAGCTATTTGGACATGCTGTTTTTGTTGCCTGTGGATTTAATGCTAATGAGCTGGTTCTCCCCGCCCACCATTCCCACGTGAGTGTGAATGCGTGTAGCATTCAGGTAGACAAACAGCACAGTGACAGACAAGAATAAAGCAGGTCTCTGTTACTTATTCGCTGGGAGTGGAAAACCACACTCCTACGTCAAATTGCTGTCTGTCTCAAAATGGGAGAGATTTGGATCCTATTTTAACGTCAGGAAATTGAAAAAAATGTGTGTTTCAATTACCCCAATATGACTTAGGACACACTATACCTACACACAGTTCTGTCTAAACAGCTTACAAAAGATGATTTTCATCATAGGTGCCCTTTAAAAAAGAATATTTTCCTTATAGAGACCTAAAACAGAAGGTTTATATTGCAGTGATTTGTTTTTACAATATTTTTGGGTTTGAGTCTATGGCAAAAAACTATATGGTATGTTGTAAAATTGAACAGAGTTTAAGGAAAATCTAATGAGCCAGAAACCTTTTTTAATTTTTGTAAATTTTCATAAAATGGATCTAAACGGTTGACGAAATATTCTCTAATAATGCACAATTTTTTTTTTATGGCAAAGAGCTTGCTAAAGTAGACACGAGGCTCTGTAATGTTTTAGCATGGTCAGACTAAACTTGGTGGGTGTCATGACAACCTTGATCTCTCGTTACCTGCACAGTTTCAGCACTGTGGCATGTGATGGCCAGGAGATATGAAAATGGATTTTGCCAGCTTAACAGATTGGACAAAAATCACACGACTGATCTCTTTAATTTTGAAGCACCATGCAGAATCAAACAATACCCAGTATTCCCAATTCAGTGATTATGGGTGCTGAGAATTTAGATTATTGTGAGAAATGAAATTAATGCAGTGGTGTATTATTAAACTTCCCAGCAGAAAACTTGATGTTAAAACAACATAAAAAACAAGTAAAAAATGCAAATCGATTTTATTTCAATTGACTGCCTTGATATCAAAACAAAAATCAAATTTGCATCTAACATCAACGTCTATAATGCTACTGATATCTGATACTTATTGAATGATAAAACTGTTAATATAAGTCAATCATCAATAATTCATTCATTTTCTTTTCGGCTTAGTCCCTTTATTAATCCGGGGTCGCCACAGCGGAATGAACCACCAACTTATCCAGCATTTGTTTTACGCAGCGGATGCCCTTCCAGCCACAACCCATCTCTGGGAAACACATCCATACATTCTCATTCACACACATACACTATGGAAAATTACGCTTACCCAATTCACCTGTACCGCATATCTTTGGACTGTGGGGGAAACCGGAGCACCCGGAGGAAACCCACGCAACCACGGGGAGAACATGCAAACTCCACACAGAAATGCCAACTGGCCCGGCCGGGGATCGAACCAGCGACCTTCTTGCTGTGAGGCGAACGTGCTACTCACTACGCCACCGTGGCGCCATCATCAATAATATTAGATGGAATTTAAAACCTTAATTTGATCAGACTTCCCTTGAAATATCTTATAGTTTTACCTGTTTTCAACCCATCAGAAATGTGACTTGCCTTTTGATTTGTGCTTGTTACTCCTTTGTCAATGGGGTAATAAATGTCTTTCGTTGTTTATTTAAGCCATGATTAAAAATAAAACCAGACCATGGGGATCATATAACCACCATTACAATTTTGTCGTGTTACATTAATAATTATTGTATTATTTACATTATATGTACCTGGAACATTTAATATAAGAACATTACGTCCCCAAAATGTGGTTTCAAAATAGTTCCCAGTCATTCTAAAATGGAAACGAGAATCAAGTGGGTAAAACTTGTCCTTCAAAGCTTGAATGTTTTTACACCCTTAATTTCTGTAGTAGTATTTCAGGATCATCAGTAAAACAAGTGTGGGTATGCCACCCTGATCCTCTGTTTCCTAAACTCTATTTCATGGAAAAGCGGCATGAACACATAATGCGTAAAGAGCCAAATGAAAAGAATTATTATCTTCTAAGGATATTAGTGATGTTCCACTCATACTTTTTCAAAAAAGTCGACCCTATCTGTACCTCTGTCCGCAGTGCTCTTCTCTCCAGCATCGAATTTCATAGGCCACAACACCTTCTTGATTTGGCTGGCATCATGAGCATATGCCCCTAGATTGAACGAAAAAAGGCAAATACAGGGGAGATTACAAAGATTTTACTGTAAACACCTCATCACCGCACACGGCGGCAGAGGCGCACTCAACTCACATGGGAGAAAACTGGACTGGTGGTTGACATGAAGACAAGCAACCATAATTCATTTCAAGTTTTGGTTAACTATTTTTTATATACAACTCTCTTGAGCTCTAAAAGGAAAAACACAGAAGAAACTTGCAGTTAAATTAGTTTTAGCAGAGACACAACTGCCTGTCATTTTCACATTAGTTTTTCAGTTAGTGGATATGTAGCCAATGTTTAAACTAAATGTTTAGTTGGACATTGCACAATGCCACGGCAGTCTACACTATAAGTAATTTTTTAATTTATTATATTCATCATTAGTAATATTATTAAAATTAAGCTACAACTGACAAAACGCAGAACGCTTTTAAATGTTTGAATGTTTGTTTTTATTTTGACAATCGCTAAAGCGCACTTTTACAGTTGTAAAAAAGAAACATCCCATTGTGCAGTCAAAGTAGGACACTTAAAAAATGCCTTTTGAGTATAAAGATGATTGGGCTTTTGAGTATAAAGATGATTGGCCAGCGAAGTCAAGTTTACAGTGATATAAATGAAATAGTTATAGTGCGTAAGTTCATTTGCCACAGATCAACTTTTTACATTTGCTGCAGGTAGGCTGAATGATAATCTTCTAAAAATATGTAATTTAGTCTATACTGCAATTTGCTCATGCAAAATTAAACACCAGAAAATATACTGTAAATTATTATTCATTTATGTTTGGTGTGGTCAGAGATAAATTTGGTAAATCCTTAATTTTGAGCCAAAACAAGTTATGTGAAATAAAGACTAATTGTAATATGAAACTATGAAACCATGACTCATTTGCTCATGCTCATTAAGCAAGCTCATAAGTTTAGCATGTCAAAGTTATATTTATGTATATAAAATATATTTTCCAAACAACAAATTGTGGCTATAGTGAAAATGCAGAGTGGCTGGTAATGTTGGAAAACTCTTAGCCAGAGGCTGGTGATCAAAAAAGTTAATGTTAAGCCCTGTTAACAGTGTATATTTGAGGACTTGCTTTGAGCATTATCTGGTAAAGAATTTTACTAGTAAACATGCTTTAACAAAACAGCTCAAAGCTGGCCATTTGAATAAAATTAGCTGATTTTTAAATTAGACTTACTTCCATATGGAATACACTAATATTTGACACTTGCATCACACATATACATACATACAAATATAGAGACAGACAAACACATGTTTAATGCATTCTATGTTCAAATGTGATAATGAATAAACTTTTAACTTAAACCATTGGTTTGGAATAACCATTTTTAACCCTATAATTTTTTTTCACATTGATGAAGCTCCCAAACTAAATTTGTAACATTGTCTTTTTGTCTCCTTTTTGTCATTGTCTGTTCATGTATCAGGTGTAATGGAAAAAAGAAATGCTCTGTTCCTGCTGACAACTGGTTTTTTTCAGACCCATGTTTTGATATTCATAAATACCTGAATGTGACCTATGAATGCCGCAAACTGAGTTAGTCAGTCGTTTGATGGACATTATTTCCATCAATTTTGATAAGTTTAAACATAACACTAATGGTAAATCATCTTTTTCCTCCACCATATTGCAGAACAAAGCATAACGTGTGAACATACCCAAAGTGTCATCGACTGCGGTAAGCATCATATTTTATTTCTTAATATCTTGACAATATCTTATATCAGGACTGACAATATTTTAGCTGTGTGTGAATGTAGAGGCAAAAAGTGCTGAAATCTTTTTTTGCAACATGTGCTTGTTTGACATCAGTCATGAAATGATAAGTATCAATGTCTTTATTTTGCCTTTAAAGGAAATATGCTGTTATACGTGTTCATCACGCCAATTATGGGAGACGGGAACCTGATTTCTGCTCTGGTGAACCCACCAACCAAAACTGTTTCTTTCCCCAAACTTACAGCCTGTGTGCCAGGTAAAACAGAAGTAACATCTCCAATTAAGTGTCACACTGTAAAGTCACTTTAGAATGTAATAATACATTAAAACAATTGTTTTTATAAGGTGCAATGGAAAAGGGTCTTGTCATCTAGATGCTTCAAACACGGTCTACAGTGATCCTTGTTTCAAAGTCCATAAGTACCTGGAGGTCACTTATTCCTGCTTGAACATTTGTGAGTAAAAAAAATAAATAAATAAAAAAAATAAAAAAAAATAAAAT
>CAIGQQ010006052.1:4355135-4394031 GCA_903798035.1 Danio albolineatus | reverse complement strand
CACACACACACACACACACACACACACACACACACACACACACAGCCTGCGTGCCAGGTAACTCAACTTCTGATATAGAACTGATACATATTTTACAACACTTGACATTTGAAATGAGGCTATGCATGAGAAGTTCTTACCTCTGATTTATATTTGGTGATCTGAGTGTCACCGTTCAAATTTAAAATGCACTTTTTTACATATTCATTCACTTTCCTTCGGCTTGGTCTTTATTTCAGAGGTCACACCCAGTATTGGGAAACACCCATACACTCATACACTATGGCCAATTTAGTTTATTCAATTCACCTATAGTGCATGTCTTTGGACTGTTGGGGAAACTGAAGCACCCAGAGGAAACCCACGCCAACACGGGGAGAACAGGCAAACTCCACACAGAAATGCCAACTGGCCCAGATGGGACTCGAACCAGTGATCTTTTGCTGTAAGGGGAAAGTGCTAACCACTGAGGCACCATACCGCCCCCTTTTCGTTTATGATGTCTCATTTCTCATATTCATTAAATTGCAGCATTGTAACATTTTGAATCCCCGTTTCGGAACAAAACTATCCATCTATAGGTGTGAAAGCACCTTAAATCTTATTCCTCAAACCTGCAAATATGGCCTTTACATAAAGAGAGATAGCAAGTGACGGACAGATGAGGTGAACAGGCCATCACTCTATAAATAACTCTACTTTGACGAGCGGTGGGTGATTTCACCCTGACGTTTTCTCTCTCCCCCACCAATCTTCCTTTAAATCAGTCTTTAGACATGCCACTCTTCCTGCACACCTCCAATAACACACAGCCCTTCTCCCCTTTATCTCCATCTTCGTTGCTTCTGTCCTCCATTAATCTCTTGCTCTGTCGATCAGACACTCACTTCTGTTTTCTCAAAGTCTGATTATTGTGCTCTTCTTCTTCTTTTGGTTTCTCTCTGTCGCTCTCATTTCAGACTGGTGTGACATGTCTTCTCCAGTTATTTTTCATCATTAGTTCATTATTCCCTGATTGCTCTGTCATTGGGCTCATTCTGCTTTTGTCTGGCCAGACTTCACACGTTCGGCTCTCACATGGCCTCATCATGTCCTCCTCCTCTCTCTGTCTGACAGGTATAGCCGGTGTGGACGGCTCTTTGAGGCTTTAGTTCTGTAACTAGCCTCGGGGGATGTGGTGACTAGCCGCTGTCAGAGGATCCAGGATTAGGCCGTCTGCTAGAAGCCAGTGGATGACAGTGCCCATCTCATCACCTCTGGCATTGCTGGAGAACTGCAATGGAGGTGAACTAGATAAAAAAACAACTATTGATCAAAGCATCTGCGTTCGGTTTTGGTCACATTACGGTTCCTTTGATATAAACATCGTTTTATGCTGGTTGTTCTCTGGTGGTCAGTGAAAGACTTCAAATAATAATTAAAATGATAATATTATCAAGAAAATGAATGCTGAATCAACATCAGATTCATTAATTATATAATAACTGGTAAATAAAGGGTTTCCTGTAGCATTTACCCCAAAACCTATTAAGAAACCTATTGACTTTGGGACATTTAATCCAGAAGTTCATCAGTATTAAGTTGTTTCCAGGTTTAGGGAGTCATTCCTACAGTACTCTATTAAGCAGAGACTAATTCAAACACCTCTGATTGGCAAATGCAATCACGGCAGCCTTAATGGTAATTGCAATTATTTTTCTGATTAATTGTGTAGCCCAAGGAGGACGTCTACTAAGAAAGAGTAATGTGTTATTTTTAAAGTTGCTGGTACACAAGTTCATGTTAGCGCAACTTACTGTAGTCACATACTCTGCTAAAACAATAAAAGCAGCATAATATTGTGGTCTGCTGATCTCAGCTGGTCAGTGTTTAGCATGTAGCTGGATGGACAACTGTTGTCTGAGACTGACCAGTTGAAAAATGTAATCCTAGCCAGCTTAGCCAGAGAGAGAGACAACTACTTTATGTTTACCTTGAGTAAATACAAGAATAAACAAAAGGTTCCTGTATGAATGATTTGAGCAATATTGCTTATTTTTAAACATTTTTGTAGCCTAGATTGTAGAACACAGTGCTTGTGATGACGATGTTGTGAGAAAACAATAACAATTGTAAATGTTTTGTGAAGAAAATTTGAGTTAGCATGACTAGCAACACATTAGCCTTTGCCTCCTAAACAGATCAGCCAAACAATTCAAATGTGAATTTTAGTCGTTAGAATTGTGATGCAAAATGTTTCTTTCTCACTAATACCTACAGTGGCCGAGAGAGCTTAATGCGCTGCAATTTAAGAAAGCACATGCAATAACAAAAAATACCATCAAATTAAGAAACGATCTTCATCAATTTGAGACAACAGACAACAGAAGACAAACAAATTGATCAAAACACAAACAACAAAAGAAACGTGCAGCAAATTGGTCGAAACACAAACGGAAGAAATGCGCAGCAAATTGGTCAAAACACTTGCAAACAGCCCCATAACACAATGGGAATGTTTCAAGAGGACCCAAAAACATGACAGACCCAACTGAGATACGGATGTAGCTAATTTATTTAATAACGCAACTTTTCAGTTAATCATTAATTAGGCTGATGATTTACAAAAGAAAACTGAATCGTGTAATCAGGATATTACAATAAACAAAAAACAACTCACCTTTCAAAGACCACCAATCACTTCACTGAACAACAGTCACGTCACATCCGTATCTTAGCTGGGTCCGTCATGTTTTTGGGTCCTCTTGAAACATTTCCGTTGTGTTATGGGGCTGTTTGCAAATGTTTTGATCAATTTGCTGTGCGTTTCTTCTGTTTGTGTTTTCACCAATTTGCTGCGCGTTTCTTCCGTTTGTATTTTCACCAATTTGCTGCACGTTTCTTCTGTTGTTTGTGTTTTGACCAATTTGCTGCGCGTTTCTTCCGTTGTTTGTGTTTTGACCAATTTGCTGCGCGTTTCATCCGTTGTTTGTGTTTTGACCAATTTGCTGCGCGTTTCTTCTGTTGTTTGTGTTTTCACCAATTTGCTGCACGTTTCTTCCATTGTTTGTGTTTTGACCAATTTGCTGCACGTTTCTTCTGTTGTTTGTGTTTTCACCAATTTGCTGCGCGTTTCTTCTGTTATTTGTGTTTTCACCAATTTGCTGCGCGTTTCTTCCGTTGTCTGTCTTGTGAGAATTTGCAACAGGTGTGCTATCAATTTGATGAAGATTGTTTCTTAATTTGCTGGTGTTTTTTGTTATTGTATGTGCTTTCTTAAATTGCAGCGCGTTAAGCTCTCTCGGCCACCGTAAATACCAGATAATGAACACTGAGCTCAGAATACATACCTGGCAACCCCATAACCACTGAAACATATTTAATGACCAGAACGCCACATCTACTTATGATGTCTGTTGTGCAGTAAAGTCAGTCAGTACTACCACTGTATCTACAAGTATGTGCATCACAAAATATCAGAGAGGAAATGGTGAACCTTTACCTTTGTGGGAATCCAACAAGTGAATGGACATGATTTGGGCTACTTTTTAATCCTTTGGGTGGGGTTTGAGTTGTCATCAAGGCTGTAAAAATTACTTGGACCTGGCAACCCTGCACATGCGAAATGTTTGTTTACATCTTTTACAAAATGTAATCACATAATCCTGGTCAGAAATCTATATTTTTGTGAGATATACATTACACATGTCCATCAGTCTGCAATAGAACAGCATTTTAAATGGACATCACTGGCAATTAAGCTTAAACAAGCACCTCTTTAAACGAACATTCTTAACGTTGTATTGAAAGCTTCTCGCATTCCCACATCAAAACACATCGACGAACTATCAGCATTCACAGTGAAGCATCGCGGCTAATGAAGTTGCACTTAAACCCACTCCAACGCCTTGAGCAGCACCTCAGTGGCGATCAGAGGTCTCGGCAGAGCACACACTAAAATATTTATGACCGGCTATTACACACACAGCCTCTTTCATTATTGATGGCGGCCCTTTGAGCTGCTCGCACTGTACTGGACTTCTATCTGTTTGACCAGCTAATTAGCGACAGGCCTCACCGCGCTAGCTAATATTGACTAGATGCATAAGCGTCGATGACAGATAGACGGTGGTTGAAAAACTACATCGACCAGCAGCTATTTTCTTACCGCTTGTTTCGCTGTTGCTGCTGCTGCTGTTGTGGTGGTCGTCTCTCCTGCAGCTCTGCGGATGATAAAGTCAATTGAACTGTCTGCTGAAAAACCCAGAGTAACGTTAACCAGCATATGCGGTGTTGTCGCTGCTAGTTTATTAGCCGGACTGCCGCTGTCTTTTTTGGGCTTATTTAAAGAGACAGTTCACCCAATTCTGTCATTTACTTACCCTCATGACTTTCTAAGTCAGTGTTGTTATTGTTCACTAAAACCATTAAAAGCAGGCCCGTAGCCAGCCTGGTGAAAGGGGTGGTTCTTTTTTTTCGTAAAAAGTGCACCTTTGTGCAGTTATTCGCATCATTTTCTATTTAATTATGAGGTTTACATAGGTTGGATTTTAGTGACATTTTAAGCCCTATTTTTGCTGGATTAATCTTGTCGGATGGTCATGTTTTGATGTACCAAAACATTTCCTAAAGATTTAGAAAAAAATATGAGAAAAATACTTATTATTTTAATACAAATTGATTATATCGTATGTATTTGGAAAAAAGAAATCTGTTAAAGTTTTAAATTAAAAACTAGCCCAGGGATGGGCAACTCGGTCCTGGAGGGCCGGTGTCCTGCACAGTTTAGCTCTAACACTAATCAAACACACCTGAACATGCTAATCAGTGTCTTCAAGATCACTAGAAATCTATAAGCATGCTGATATAAAGGAATAGCACCGTTTTTTATTGAACAATATATGGATTGTAATGATTACAGTATAGTGAAACATTGTGAAATATAAAAGCAACATAGTGGAAGCCAGGGGGATAAAGCAGTAAAGTAAAAGAAATTGTAAAATTGCACCAATAAGCAATAACACGATTTTTAGACAACTTCTTTCTGAAACAGTGCAAGGATTGATTACTTAAATTTGGAACAAGACAAGCTTTACCCACAGTTGTTTCATACAGATCACAAAGAGATGGGGTTTTCCTTTTGCGCATCATTCCCTCGTAGCAAACTAATGGTAAGAGAAGTGTGCTTAAGCAGTAAATAGTCAGACTTTGCTTAAAGTTTACCAAAACAAACATTTCTTTAAGAATACATTTTCACCTAAAAAGTAACAATGTGCGCTAGCAAAATAAACACTCATTTTTATTTTACGCTGACTTCAAAAAAGTTTTTTTTTTGTTTTAAATTTCATTGTGTGCTTTGCATGGTGGATAAGCACACTAAAGTAAAGTAAGCCCTAAAGTAAGCCCACATATGAAAATACTATAGTAATTTATAGTAAATATAGAGTTTTTTTAAAACCATACTTAAGCATATTGTACTGTATTTATTATAGTTTTTAGAACTCATTGTTAATAAATGCAATATATATTGTAGTATTACAGTATCTAGTGAACTGAAAAAATAATACATGCTGTAGTAATGTACTTTAGTCTTTACTACGGTAAACTACGTTGTGTAGTATAATATACTGCATGTATTTGTAGAAAAAACACAGTATTGGGTTGTTTATATTGCTGTATTTGCTGTATTACCACAGCAGCTAGAATTACCACAACTGATTAATTCAAATGTATTTACTTTTTATACTACAGTTTGGTTCAAAAACACTGTAATTATAAATACTTTTTCCATCTGGGTTGCTTTTGTAATATTTGGAGCTTGAACATCATGCTTGTTTTATCTAGTGCCTAAACAAGTTCCATCGAACGTTTGTTTCACACTGGCCCTGTCAGAATCATGTTAACAAACATCCATTTCTCAGACATGTTTTTGATGTACATTCTTTTCCATTTGACTGAATTGTGCACATTTGCTCAACCACAATATGGCACCAAATCACTACCTGTCAGATTCCACAAAAGCATTCGACCAATGTTTAAAATGTGTCTTCCAGCACGGTGGTCACCGCTGTGGATGTGTTTAAAAACTGCCCAGTGAATCAAGATCGCACTGAATAAAGTTACAAAACGCAGTGCCTTAGGCTGTTTAGTTGGTTTTCTTGCCTGGACTAGACATCAGTATTGATTAAAAACCCGGCACATCCACATCAGCTCCTCTGGGGGCACTTTACAAACCATCCAATCAGAAACCAGCGGCCCATTACCATTGTAATGTAATTTGTCTGAGTGTGGTGTGAGAGAAATGTCCAGCGAGGGATAATGGCCATGTGAAAAGACAAACTGCAGCGCCGGGCTGTTTGAGCTCCATTGGTTCGCCTGTTACGCAGTGAGTCTTGAGTGTGAGTGTTCATTGATGGCAGGGTTTAAATTGCATCCCTAGATTAACCCCAACTAAGTGGGATGAATGCCTGGCAGTTTTTCTCCTCAGACACAAGTCATTCAGGTAACGATAGGGCACATGGTATACCGCTGGGAAACTTTTCAATGACTCAAGAGCAACCACTGTTTTTTAACCAGTAAATTTTATTTATATATAACAACAGTACAAAGTGAATCCTTGGCTTGCAAAATAGGTGTGCTTCATATTTACAATAGGTACACAGTAATATAATATAACAAACGAAAGCAATAAAAAAAAAACAAGACCGACTTTTTTTTCTTTTTAAATACTTTAACTCTCTTACACTTTTCACAACACTTAAAAAACAACAAGAACAGACGACCGTAAGTGTTATCATCATCATCATCATCATCATCATCATCATCGAGGTCATTATTATTTCTATGTACTATGTTACAGAACTCCAGTGTCTACAAAGAGAGATTGGTTTATAATTTAGCGTGATTGAAAATGGAAGGACAGTCACCTCTGAGGCGATCAAACTCGCTACAAAAGCTTTTCCCGCTCTTGTTTTCGTTTCCTTCGGAACAAATGCGATCGGCAATATGAAGAGTATGAACATTTCACTTGTTCGTAGCATGCTATTCCATCACAGAGCAAAACATGAGCTAAAAAACAATAAAAGTGCACAAAATTGATTCCAAGACTCAAGATTCGTGCCAAATATAAAATTAGCAGCAGTTGTGACCGCCACAGATGACTGCTGATATTTCGGAAAGCTGCCCAGTGCTGTCAAATTTTATTCTGCTCTGCAGAATAGCGCGATAAAAATTATAATTAACTTTTTTTCATTTCATTTCAAGGGATCAAATGTCTTCTAATAAACATTAATAAGCGTTGAGCTACTGAAATCTCTCTCAGCAAAGTGCAATTTCCCGTGCCACATCATTTGGAACAAAGCGTTAGGACCAGAATACATTTTGTTCTCTGAATTTTTGCACAAACAGGAGAGTCGTCTCTCCTAGACTGATGCGGCAGCAAATCAAGTTCACATTAAAAACTGAGTCAACGGAAGGTCTTGTAGAGCCGGATGAGCTCTGATGGAGGATAAACGGGGAAGACTGTGGATAACCAAAAGTAGGAAGCTTTATCATGTACCTTTAATGTCACTAACATGCGACATGGCTTGTAGATTCACATATGTTGACTATACAGTGTGTACTTGTTGTTTAGAGGAATGTGTGGTCGTTCAGGAAGAATGGAGCTACAATAGTTGGCCATGAAGCAATAGTTCATCTCAAGATGAAGAGGACATCTGTCTAACTAAATGACTTTCTTTCCTCAAGGGAACACAAAAGGATTGTTTGTGAACATTCTTAAATCCATATACATTTAATTGAGGAGCAAATTGTAAGAGCGCCATAGACATAAGAACACAAAAGCATCCTACGATGTTATGGGTCAAACACAAAAAAGGCCTTTCTTGCATTAAAACAGCTTTAATGTTTTTTATGCTGTACATTATGATGTTTCTTTGTTTTTATAGTATTTTACAGTATTCTGCTAATTAATATACCAGAATTTCTCTTCATTGCCTTGAACAATCCTTCAAACAGCTGTAAAAGCTACTCGTTTCTTTACTTTACAAGTTGATTCTACAAAAAAAAGTGAGTAGACGCATTGTAATTAAAATGTTTCAAGAGTTCACTCTCAGCTGATGATTGATAATAAAGCGTGTTTGGCATGCTGTCCTGGGAGAGAGCCCTGAGCTCAGAAGATCCTCGAGCCTGGGGCTCCCTCCCGTTTGAAGTGCGAGAGGGGAGTTTGAGCTCAGGTAGGTCTTGAGAACTCCCCTGCTTGTGAACGTGCTGAGATATAGCTGGCTAAGAGTTTGTCTCAAGATGCTACTTTGAAGTAATCAATTTACTTATGGTGTATGTCTTTGGATGGTGGGAGGAAACCAGGAAACCCCGATAAAAAACTTATGCGAGCACAGGGAGAACATGCAAACTCCTCACAGAAACGCTGATTGGCCCGGTGAGGGGTCGAACCAGTGGCGTTCTTGCTGTGAGGCGACAGTGCTAACCACTGGGCCACCGTGCCGCCCTATCAGCAGAAAGGGAGGAGTAGGGTGAAAGGGGGGATTCTTCAAGACAAAAATGACTGGAGTGGAAAACTCTGGTAATTTATAGTGAGTCAGTATTCCTCTGATTGGTGCAATATGCGGAGGTGATGGGGTACCAGCTGTGTTCAGTCATAAGCATTTGATCCTATGGAAATTAATTAATAAATAAACCGCATTAAGTTGACAACTTATTTTTTACATTTAAGCAGAGCTTGTTTACTTTATAAACTTTGAACAATGGCTTTACTTATGTCTTTTTTTAAAGTCAACTTATCTTATTTTGATAAGTCAACTTATCACTTTAAAAGCAATGGCTTTACTCACGTTTTAAGGTCAACTACTCACTTTTAAAAGTGCAGCTTTTACCAATTTGTCATTTTTTAAAAAGTTGTTAATTATTTAAAATATAATTATATTCCTTATTTGATATGTTTTAATAAGTACAAGTCAGAAAAGCTGTTTTGTTTACATAAATATATCCGTTAAAGTAAATTAAAATGGTGTGGATTCAACCATATTATGAAATTTTTAAAAAAGCAGACACTACTATCTAAAATGCTTTCATCTTGCATATAATTTCTTTTCATTTCACACCAAAATGAGATGACCCCTCTTTAATCTTGTTCCAAATCCTAAGAAATGGACCACACTCTTTCATTATTCATTTTAAATCTTAACACTCCTCCAATTTCTTCATGCAATAGCTGTCATTTTTGAGTCATACTATATCAATGAGTTCATTGATTCAGTAAACGCACTCGTAATATTCTTTTGTGTCCTTAATGGCGTTTAAAAGCCTTCATTGCAAGCACACGTCAAATATTGACCAAAATATCCTTCAAAAAATTCTCCTTTTGTGCTCCACGGAACAGAAACTCAAGACCAGGACAGACCCGTGAGTGAATAATCGATCATCCGGATGAACTATTCCTTTAACAGATTAATTCTTTGTCTTTCATGCAGCTCTTCATTAGTAATCTCCTGCGCTGGATCCTATTTTTGATGTGTTTTTTATATATCTCCGATCACACTGTGCACACGACTGGTTGAGATCAAAGGCGAGCTTCAAAGCAGCTGGAGGAATCTGAAGCTAAAGGGGTCTGTCTGTCTCCATCTCATTCCTATGCTCCTCCAACACCACCCGTCTGAGAGAGATCTGATCAGTCTCCAACAGTTCACAAAGACCGGGAGAAAAATGACACGTCGCTGATTTAATCAACGAGAAACAACAGATTAAATGTTCTAAGGCCACAGGGGGGGGGGATAAAACAACCGTTTCGGCCATTTGAGTCGGTTTCTTCACATCCGATACTGCATTTTTACTGTTGAGGAGAAGTGAAATCCCTTTCCCGAAACCTCAGTGAACCTCAGATGACTCTGACCTGAACGACCTTGTCTAGTTGGCTTCGGATGATCTTCAAAAACCTGCCATCATGCATTATAAATGAAAGCCGTGTTGTCTTTTGTTCATGCGTTCTGTTGACATATTTCACGTCAGACGGGGGGATAGTAATAATAATAAAAACAAAAAAATCCCACTCAAGCTATCAAGATCTAAAGTATTTTACAAATACTTCATATTTACAAACACCGTTCTAAAGTTCATGGTCTTTTCGTACCTGAATTTGAAAGTTGAGTGACCTTCTAAACCGGAGATTTGTGTTTTTGTACAGTATACAGGGTCCGTTCCCTTAATAAAGCATCAACCGACAAGTGCGTAAATAAGTGATCTTTTGGCACTTAATCCCGACGGATGTGTACAGAAAGGAAGTGACATGGTATATTACATCATCATAGGCGTTCCTCTGAGTCATCCACAACTCACATGACCTCTTGGCACTTGAACAACAGGAGTAAATGGGAAAGGAGATATTATTATTATTCTTTTTTTCTATATGAGGTACTGTATAATGCATGCAGACTACACACACATTGGACCATACATAATAATAATACTTTCTGGTAAGATGAGTCTCGTTTGAAAGGGTTTTTCCTCCACGTGTGATTTGAGCTGGAGGTGCTACTCGTCGCCGCTTTCCTTTCTAACATCTCAGCAGCGCTACTATGGAGAGAGGGAGGTTCAGTTCTGTAGGACGTCGTGCCGCGGAGATTAGCTCAACTGACTCCCGTTTGTTTTTTAGAAAAGCAACAAAAAATGCGAAGACAAAATAGAGTAACGTTTGTACATTCACATACGCTTACAAGTAGAAAACAGGACATATGCACATAGAGAGCCGAGTTGGTCCAGTTCCAAACTGGTCTGTGGTCCTTCGCTGTCGTTTCAAGAGAGTTTGGGACGTGCTGGTTAAACTTTGGGCCCCGTTTTTGTGTTCATCTCCCAAGATGCTTCGCTGTCTCTCAGGTTGGAGGGATTACTAGAGTGTCGACATGCACACACGTGTGTTGGTAGCTTTCCAAGGACAAGAAGCCTCTCGAGCTTTCGGAATTATGCTAGCCGACTCAACAGAAAGAACTCATGTATAAAAATAAAATTTGGAAGTAAAAGCCATCAACTGGACGGTAATGGCAAGGCAGTAGATGTCTGTTTCCTTCTGTCGAATCCTCCTGAAATGGTTTTAGCAAGCACATTTTTTTTTTTTTTTTGAGGAAGTATCAGGGTCTCGTCAGATCCTGAAACGGAGTCTTGCATCCATCAAGTTAATCAGATAGATGGACTAAAAACAAAACAAAACGCCTCAGGAAGCTGCTCGTCCCGCAATGTTTTTTTTTCCCTTAAAAAGAAACAACTAAAAAAACAGAAGTCCACAGTTTCCACTCTTGATCCCATCCTTAAGATGAAAGCCATGTGAAGACTTGCTTTCATCAAATAGTTGGTCTTAAAAGGTGACCTCTTCGCAGAATTGAAGAAAAAAGCACAAGCTATTGTTGGTGTGGTGTCTCTAGCCAGTGTTGCTCTCTTCTGGTGTGGAGAGGCTTTGGATGATGGTTGGACCAAGTGAAGCTCTTGTTTTCTTTCTCTCAGCTCTCCAGCGACATGGCGGCGATGAGCTGCTCCACTTTATAGGCCAATCGCTGTTTCTTGGCCGTCTCGTCCTGATCCAGTGCAGCGGTGATCTAGAACAGAAGAGACTGTTATTGAGGCTGGATCTTTGCGGAACAGATTTTTCTACAGTACTGAAGTTTGCCCGTGCATCATGAGGAAATACAAATGTGACCTTGTTGATTGTTACTATGGTGATGCCACATTTGCTCAACAGTACAAAATGATTCCACTAGAGAGCCTTTTAACATTTCCAGGTTTCTCAGTAGCAGAGGTTGTCATAGTTGGGTAAACTTAGAGCGCAGTGAATGGGAGAGTATAACATTTTTTTTTTACAATACCATTTGCTGAAATAAGAACAGAAAAACTCCATGAAGGAGTAATCAAGAATTTCAGAAAAAGGAAAAAAATAGTTTGAGACTGATAACGGAAGCCAGAAGAGAGAACAACGCCAAATTTACTCTCCTGCCCTATAGACTCTGCATTAGAGACAACTCGCACAAACAGTAATTCATGTATTGTACTTTGACGCAAAGATTATATAATACAAATGTAAATACATATAAATGTACATAACGTTTAAAAAATCATAATATTAAAAGCTTTCAAGGATTTAAGATTATAATGACTGTTAAATGCATCATAACATTCTTTTGAAAGGGTCCATTAGAGAAATAAGGAACTCATCCAGTGATTCAACTACTTCCCAAAGAAAATGTATTCACTATTTACTCACTCTCAAATGTTTCCAAACCTGTGTGAGTATTTTTCTTCCCATGAACACAAAAGAAGATATTTTGAAGAACCACTGACTTCCATAAAAAACAAAAACAAAAAACAAACAAACCCCCCCCCCCCCGCTTCCCAGCATTGTTAATAATATCTTCTTTTGCATTTAACAGAAGAAAAAGAAACTGAAACAGATTTGTGACAAGTCAAGAGTCAGAAAATGAAGACCACATTTTCAGTTTTGGGTGAACTAACCCTTTGATAATGCATTGTTGTTGCTTCTGTGAGTTAGAAAAATACCATATTTATTTGCCCTTATTTATTTTATGCATATATCCATTTTACAGGAGTCATGCAGATAAGTTTATCTTAATTCATCTATTAAAAGTTGTCCCTGGACAAGACAGCGATGTGCAGTGACAAAAGAGTTCAGGTAATCAAATAGTGAATGCATAGTAGCAATTTATTATTTATTGTTGGTTACTTAATTAAATTATTTATACATCAAATTATGACTAGACATTTTTACATAATTTTTTGTTTCTATTACAGCTCCCCAGGAAAACCATTACAACCTACAGGTGGAAAACCACTGCTCTCATTATGTCAGATCACTAAAGTATACATAATGGTAAAGTTTCTAAAACATTTAATGCGTAGCAGGAAAGGCTGAAATGAAGCATTTAAAGAAATGATTCCATTCATTGGCATTAAAATGACTGCATAAAATACAAATATATGTTTTTAAAAATACATGTTTAAAAGAAACCTGAGCATTTGATATGTGAATTTTTCCACAAAGGATGTTTTAAAAACTGATTTAAAAAGTAAATAGACATGTTGTAAATACTTTGTGGCATCCCCTGACAGAAGAAGAGCGTGGCCACAAAATGTAAAGCATTTATTGAAATGCATGACATGAAACCAAATGAGAATTGGGTTCAATGAGCAAAACTGAGTTCAACTAAAAGCATAAAACTGATGGAGGCAGGCTCTAAAGAGCAGACTCGTTCTTCAGACGGCATACTCTATATCTAATTATCACAGAGCAGTTACTGCTCACTGTGATATGAGACTTAGACTAATTTTCAGCCTCTGAGAGAAAAATTGACTTCATTCCATGAATATTTCATTGAAAAGGAAAGTATAACTTGACTCTGACCCAAACTGCAGAGTGCCATCTCTCATTTCCTTCTGCATGTTTTTTTTTTTTTTTTGAAGTGTCGAGTCATGTTGAGAGGGGGTAGGCAGACGGACAGGACAGACGGGACAGATCCCCCTCTCTACGCTCATGTCATAATCTCAGACTGCCGTGTCAGAGGAACACTGTGGGATGTGGCATCATGGCTGCTGTCTGACACTCATTTACACATCAAACAGAAGAAATAATGGCAAACTAGATCGATATGGGCACTTCCTGCTAGCCAAGAAGATGCTTCATTAATGTTCTCTTTCAGATGCCAAAAACATTGGACGTGAGAGTTCTGGTGAATGAGGATCTCTTCCTCCTATAACCGCAGTAGATTGACTGATTGTAAACAAAAACTCTTTTGATTGCTGTTCTGAAACTTGTATTGATAAGCTACTCTCAACTTTATGAATTTTTTGAATGGCATACTGATTCAAACTATATGCAAACAGCAATGGAGTAGCCAGAGTTTAAAGGAAAAACTTCAAACTCCAATGGTAAACACAAGAGATAGAGTGGTGGATTGTTCACTTTGCACCCCCCTGCTGAAAAAAACTGCACATGGCTGTAAGGTATATTTTGATGCCGGTATGCTGGTTTCAATGCTGATCTTGCTGGTTTTGCTGGTTACAATGCTAGTCAGCATTAAGAAACCAACGAGACCATCACTGAGTCCAGATAAACCAGCATTGAAATCAGCAAGACCAGCTTTGAAGGCAGCACTAAAACATACCTTACTAGCAAGTGCTGACTACCAAACAAGGGTTTGTGATATTTACCAGTTTATTTATCAATAATATTGTGAATGTTGCTCTAAAAATGTGCGAGCTGTCATTGTGTATTTTACAAACAAAACAGCATCAAACCTCTTTTATGTGCTTATCATTGAATTCTTTCTTTAAAAACATGTCTCTCTGAAACACTCAATTCTAATTGGACAGTTGTGACATTTCAAGGTACAGTATGTTATTCAGAGATAACAACCACTGAAACACACAGATGCTCTTTTCGACTGTTTGGCGACGTCTTCTGAATGAATAATACATAGGTTAGTATGCTTTATTCAGCCAGTGAGAAATCGAGTCCCCCCTACAATCGAGTCCGCTTAGGAACCGTAAGGGATCGTCTGTGGTGAATGTCTGATCAACAGCTATTATTGTCATAGCATGTGCAACTAATCAGAGTTGCATTAGCTTATTGTAGCCAGGAGGCTAACGGTAGAAGTATGTTGTGCTAGCACATAAGCTAAATTGCTCAATTTCATAACCCATGCATGCCTATACACAGGTATATGAAAGGGTCAATATAATGCTTATACATGTCGTTTTAATGGTGATATAGAAATAGTCACACTTTACATCAGGGGTCACCAAACTTGTTATTAGAGGGCCAGTGCCCTGCAGATTTTAGCTCCAACCCTAATCAAACACACCTGAACAAGCTAATTAAGCTCTTATTAGGTATACTTGAAACATTCAGGCAGGTGTGTTGAGGCATGTTGGAGCTAAACCATGCAGGGACACTGACCCTCCAAGACCGAGATCGGTGACCCCTGCTTTACATTATATAAATTATGAACATGATTTCATATATTGTACTTTATAATTAGACACTACAAACTATACCTATTACAACTCCAGTAAAACGGATAGGCGGACCCAGTTCTCAGGAGGGACTCAATTTCTCACCACACCTGTCTCGTTTCTGCCAACTTTGTGCTTTTGACTGTTTGGCACCATCTTGTGACTGAATAATGCACAAGTATGTATACTCTATCATATCTGTATCGGTTCTGTCAGCTTTGCTTTCAAACAAACGATTGATAAACTATAAAGACTCATGTCTTGTTTCGTGTCAATATTTCACAGCAACTGTACATTTTTAGTGAGTGTTTTGTATGGATTGGTAAAACCTCATTCATATATTTTAGTATGGTTTGTTCATCCCAAATGATGATGGTGTTTAGGGGTGGGGTTTTGTCCACACCTCATTTTAATTATGTAAATCTTTGTACACATGAAATTGTATGAATTCATAAGAATTTGTGACACTTTTCTGACAATATTTTTTAGAGACTTTTCTGACAATATGTAAAATAGTTAAGTTTCCCAGCTGGTATAACAATTTCTATATAACTATAACCTCAAAATAGAACTAAGTTATTTGCTAATTAGCATGTAGCTATTTATATGTTTTGCAACAACCTTCTCAAGTCCCAGTTTAGTCTAAAGATGAGCCTTCTTTCTACCCATTCATTTTCTTACAAAAGAGATCATAATAATTAGCTACTAATTTGCTAAATATTTATGTTTCCACAAGGGATTGAGCTGAAATAAATGATCATTTTTTTCCCCTTGAACTATTTAAATGCCTTTCTTAAAGTCACAATGTTTTGAATCTGAAACCAGCAATGTTTTAGGTAAAATGTCAGATTCAATATAAACTCTGCCAGCTTAGTTCTTCCCAGAGATTCATCCCAACGCCAACAAGGAATTATTTTAGCCTCATTACAAACTCAAAAGCACGCATTCACAATTAGTTGCTTCTAAAAGTCCTCAACTGGATGATGAGGCAGTAGATGTGTGTATGGTCCTCCATCAGCATCTGAGTTTTCACAGGACAGCTGTGGTCACATGTGTCTCAGCAGGTCAACACTCCTGCAGCCGCTGGAGCTCCACAGCGTGAGCCTGTGTTGAACGAGCAGCTCACGCACTGAATATTTCATGTGTTTCAGCAGAGCTGCAGGAGCACATCTCCACATCTCCACATCATTGTGTCTCATTCAGTCGCCTTCATTTTACAGAGAGCGAGTGTTCTCTCTCTCATCAGGTTAAGTGCTCCAGAGCGCTGACAGAGGTAATTATTTTCAGTCGTCCTATTCGCATTGTATAATGAATCTGAATGACTGTGTGCGGGTACGAATTGTCTTGCCACACACATTTGGATGGATGAACAAAACCACCCTTTTAGCTTCAGCTCTGCTTCACTGTTTTTTGGGCCAAAATAAACATAAATGGATGGCTTTTTCAACATTTATAAACAATTGATGGCTTTTTAAGCATTTATAAACATTGACTATGTTTACATGGATTAAAGTGTTTACATGAGTGGCTTTTTGAATGTTCCCTTCATGATCCCGTTTTACATGTTATAGTACATAATCCAATTAACATCATTACTTCACCACGCTATCCACGTTTCCTCTGGAGTTTCATGTAATTTCGGATATTTCACTTTCAATTTGTCGACTTTAACTGCAGTTTGGCACTTTCACTTTTATTCAGGAACATGCATGCCCCCTGTGACAAACGAAATATTGGATGCAAGTATGAACTGCTGGAAGAGTGTTATTTTAATGAATTTGATACAGCACGTTGTATGGGAAAAAAACCCTCTGCATTTCGTGATGCAGGTGTCTGTGGTCCTCGGGAGACCTCAGTAAGTGCAGAGTAGTGTCAAACAGTCGTGTGTGTATGGACTGTCCTGTTGCAAAACGCAGTGAAAATCCTACACAATGGTGCTACGTTTACATGTCTGTACTGCACTTCAATAATGCGACTAAAATCGATTTCTGTTTAGTTCGATTATGACCTTAATTGGATTAAATTAATAAAAAATTGCTGTTTACATGGCAGACTCTTAATCAGAGTATCTCTTAATCCTATTAAAATAAGATAAATGTAAATGTACTCAATGTTTATTTTCAATGTTTATTACTTTTTTATTGAGTGCAAATGAAAAAAATATTATTAACTTAAAATGCAGATTTTTATATTTACATATACATTATTATCTACAATAATAATAATAATCATATTTTACAATAATAATCTACAATAATACATAGCTAACATAATAATAATCACAGTTAGCAATAATAATATACAATAATACATATCTACAATAATAATTATCATATTTAACAATAATAATCTACAATAATACATATCTAAAATAATAATAATAATCATATTTTACAATAATAATATACCTAAATATTAATCATATTTAACAATAATAATTTACAATAATACATATCTACCATAATAATAATCACATTTAACAATAATAATCAACAATAATACATATCTAAAATAATAATAATATTTAACAATAATAATATACCTAAAATAATAATAATAATCATATTTAACAATAATAATTTACAATAATACATATCTACAATAATAATGATCACATTTAACAATAATAATCAACAATAATACATATCTAAAATAATAATAATCATATTTTACAATAATAATATACCTAAAATAATAATAATGTTTATATTTAACAATAATAATCTACAATAATACATATCTACAATAATAATAATAATAATCATATTTTAATATTTAATTTTAAACAATCATATTTTAACTCAGTTTATCATTTTGTGTGAATGAATTTGCTTGTATTAATAGTAGGATTTTATAATTTATATAAAAATTCTATATTAATATTTAACATACAGTATATTATACATATTTAACATATTATTATTTAATACATTATAATTTTATTTTATTACAAAATGTAATAATATAAAACATTAAATATATATTTAACATTTATTAACTTGAATTGTAGATTAATAAAATATATTAATGATAAAATATTATAAATTAATATTGAAAAAATAATAAGACACCAATTTTATGAAATATATCAACATTAATACTGAATACATATTTTTTACATTTATTAATATATTATTTTTTCTATATAATTTTTTCTCTTGTTTTTTCTGTCCTGAAAATAATCAGATCAGCGTCTTTAAATTTGTTACATTTGTTAAAATCATTTACATAAATGCACTTGTTTAATATAAGAAATGTTTCCCAGTACCCCCAGGAATGTGCTCAAGTACTCTTGCTACACACTTTAGTAGGAAACCACTAAACTCTATTTGCAAATACACGGTCCTAGTGTATAAAAGAATGAAAAGGACACAAAAACAAGTGATTGAGAGTACGGGGGAATGTGAGGACAAGAGAAAACAGACCAGCAAGCAGAGACGGATATTTAGATGAGAGCGAGAGGAGAGGCTGCAGTCCTAAATGCTGTGTAAAGTAAAGGTCAGACTAATGGGTCCCCTGAGTGGAGCTGCCATTACAGCTGGAACATCTCCATCGTGGCCCTTCTGGAGCGCTCTTTGTGTCGGAGTGGCTGTCAGTGATCTAGCTGTGTGTAATCTTCCTCATCAGAAGCCTATTCATTCTGGCTCGCTGTCTGTCTCTGCACTGCAGAAGCGTGTGTGTTTGAGTGTGTGTGTGTGTGTGTGTGTGTGTGTATGTGTGTGTGTGTGTGTGTGTGTGTGTGTGTGTGTGTGTGTGAATCTAGCTGCTGCTGGCTTTCCAGACTGGTTAAAGATGACATCATTCTGTGAAACTCTTATTTTATGAGAGCCTTGTTTCGCAAGTTATTCTACATATACTGCACTGATCAAGATGATGTTTCTATGACAGAGGAACTCTAATAGTATACAATACAGCTAAATTAAAAGATTGTAAGTTCTCAATTACTCTGGATAAGCTGGATTTACCCGGCATGTTTTTGAGAAAATAATTAATAATTGTTTTATTTTATAAAGGTCTTTGTGACTGAAAATCAGGATTGTTCCACATAATATAGTTTATTTAAAAATAAATTGGCTCATAAACAGGAAATAGGCTCAATTTAAATGTCACCTAGAGTTAAACAGTTGAGTTTTACAATTTTTCACTCCATGCAGCTGATCCCTGGTCTGGTGCGAGCGCTTTTAGCTTAGCTTTGCATAGATCATTGAAATAGATTAGACCAGTGGCTCTCAAGCTTTTTTCTCCAAGTACCACCTCAGAAAAAAATTGTCTCTCCAAGTACCACCATAATAACCGGTATTGAAGTACAGTAGCATAGAAGGCCTAATTAAGCAAGAATATTTATTATTTTCAGCCACATAAATGCAAGGTTTAGCCTATTAAAATCAGTTTACTGACCACATCGGTGTTATCGTACACGTCAAAGGGTTAAAAGTGTGTTCATTTTTTTACTTTAATTATTCAGCGATTCCTCCGCATACCACTAGAAGGAAGCTTGTGTACCACTAGTGGTACGTGTACCACAGATTGAGAACCATTGGATAGACCATTAGCATCTAGCTCATTCAAAAAAGTACATTTTCTATTTAAAGCTTGACTCATTTGCAGTCAATAGCTCACGGCTTGGCAACTAGGTAACAGCGTTGCGTAATATCATTGCGCATGTTGCAGTCATGCTACGGCAGTGAAATTCATTGATTATTATGCTGAAATCATTGTATACTGTAGTTATCGACATTGAATATAGCAACTTTTATTTTTTCTTTGCCAGTAGAGGACAACAACAGAACAGCCAAGCTTTAAAATTTTTTTGAGCGAGATGCTAACGGTCTAATGCGATTCAATGACCTATGCTAAGTTAAGCAAAAAGTGCTTCCACACAAACCCAGAGATCGACTGAATGGATCAAACTGATAAAACTGGATGGATGGATAAAACTGCACTGTTTAACTCTAGGAGAATTGTACAATGTGCCTATTTCCAAAAGAAAGTGTTCCTTTAACTCTTTTAAAGTTGATTTTGTGTTGTCAAATAATCATATAATAATAATCATACAATAATGTGATTTCATGCCCTTAATGACAGCATTTTTATTTTAAATTTAGAAGAAACAGCATTAGTAGCTAGTTTACAGAACAAATAAGAGTTACTTAAAAAGATCTATAATTTAAAAATCCATAGAACTTCTGAGCGGCCTCAGTTTTTTTTCCATAACAGTACATATATAGGAAACTAAATAGTAGTGTGCTAGCCAACAAACTAGCCTCTCTAATATGGCAATTATGTTCATAAAACCAAATGTGTGCTCGTTTTACTTCCTTGACATTAATTGCATTATTTACGTAGGTTGCTTACATTTTACAAAATATTCTATATAGCAAACATAAATGTATATTCCACAAAAGAAAAAAATACAGGTATATATATATATATATAATAAATATAATATTATTGAGCTTTTGACGTAACAGTCTGATATTCCAGCAATGTTTTTATTCCGTGTAGACATGAGTCTGCATAATTTGCCTGGAACCATCAATCCATAAACTAAATGTTTTAAATATCAGTTTTTGTTGGGCATTTTCCAGAGCAGTCGGTTTCAATACAGAGCTAATAAACTGAGGCATAAAGTCAGCACTAATATAATGCATGAAATCAATGAGGATGTTTAGAAAAAAGAAGGCATGTGGCATGTTTTCAAATGGCAAATGGCCTCACCTCTTCGCTGTACTTGCTAATGTAGGAGTAAATCTCGTTGAGGGCACTGAGCATGTTAAACTCGCTGGAGTGAAGTCTGGCCTGTTCCGCCAAATACGCATTCATGTCTTGATCAGAGATGGCTGGCAGCCTGCTGATGTCAGCATAGTACCTGTGGAGACCACCAGGGGGCGATAATCAATATAAAAAAATCAACTGTGTGTGCAAGCTCGTTGACATGAGGTTGCATTTGAGATTCAGATGCAAAAACCTGTCAATACCATCTGAAAATTATCTCTTAATTGAGCATTTTATCAGGCTCCTCTGTGTAGGTTTAGTAATTTCACGTTTATGGTAAAGAACTGGTTCTTTTCATTTATCTTTAAAGTGAAATAACTGAACATAAACATAGGAGGCTGAGAAAAATGTGAATGTTTGATGGAAATCTCAGATAGCACTTAGAGGTTTTTGCATCTGAACTCTTCATCTTCACATCACAAAAATGGATGACATCATTTAAAATGCAGTAAAAGGTTAAATATGTATTTGTCTTCCATGTTATTAGTTTTTTTACATTTATAAGCTAAATCTCAAAACTGTCCAATGGTGTGACATAGTTCAATAAACAAACATCAATAACATACATAGTTCAATAACAAAACATCCGCGAAGAAACTCAACACAGAGGAACATTACAACGTACAGCCAGCTGGCTTTTCGGAAGTGTTATTGCAGAGCAACACAAACAGCATGCAGAAGTATAAAATGCACGACTACGTGCAAGGCATGCGCCGTAAGTCACACCAATCACTCGACGTATAAGTGTAAATCAGGCTTAATTTTCACAGATATATTTCTAAAATCATAGGAACGTTATACATTGTTTCACCAAAAACCATGTTCTCCAACAAGTACGACAGCTCATGGAGAACAAGATATTATTGATATTTTCATAAAAAAACAAGTACTGTAGCACTGAAAATAAGTGTCCAGCGATGAAGATAAATCTCTCTCATGCTATTTGTATACATATTATTATTACCATTTAAATTTAAATATCTAGTAAATTTCTGTAATTTAAAATCTGTTATTTTACGGTAAATTTCTGTAATTTAACGGCCGTTATTTTACGTTTCCTTTTCGGCACCCCAGCTGCCGGAAATAAACTGTAAAATTACCAATTTGTTTTTTACAGTGTACATAATATTACATATATTATTAATACATTATTTAATTGTTTTTCATATTTTCTGCCATGTCACACCATAGGATGTATTCAATAATCAATTCAGTAAAAATTTAATACAAAAACAGTAAAAAAAAATTGCTAAAGTAAGTAACCCCTTATATTTTCTCAAACATATATTATATATATATTATATATATTTTTTAAACATTAATGCTTATTTGTCAACTACTCTTATTTTTTTCTATTGAGTTACTGACATTATATAAAGGAATTAAGAACTGCAGTTTGTTACAAAAAAAAAAAAAAAAAGGATTGTTTCGGAATAGTTTTACCTTTCTACCCAGTTCTTGTAGTTGGGGATATCTTTAGCGTAAAGCAGCTTATTAGAGGGCGAATCTTTGCCCAGTCTGTGTTCAGATGTGGAGCAGGAGTCCATGAAGGTTTGAGCCACCACAGACAGACAAGCGTCCGTGATGCTGCTCTTATGGATGTCAAAAACAAACTGGGGATTCTTGATCACATTCACCCAGAAACGCAGAGGAAGGCTGCAGGGAATAAACAGACACACACACACAAGAACAAGGTCAAAACGCTTGGTCTTGGAGAAACGCAATTTTGAGGATAAGAAGATCATTTAAGTGTGTTTACTCACCAGTTGCTTTTCCAGGTGTGGCGGACGTCAGTGTCATGGATGCCATGCTTGTCCGCTTGCTCGTCAAGGAAGTCAAACATATATTTGATAGCTAAAGGAAGCGCACTGCCTCTGTGCACTGTACTAAAAAGAGTCTCGAACAGGTCATCTACGAATTTCTGTAGCGTACCCTAAAAAGTAAAGGAACAATATTGCACATTATTTATTGTAGCACGTCTACAATAGTGTTTGTACTGCAAACAAAAGGCTTTTTTTACTGAGATTTTTTGGCTTTTTTAAAGTCCAAATATCCCATATTTTAAACCAAGAAGCATTTTCTAGGCAAGCAAAAATGAAAAGAAATAATATGCCAGAATTAAATGAGATTGTCCTTAAAACAAGCACAATAATCTGCCAATGGGTTAAATAAAATCACCTTTTTAAAATTAATAATTAATATTATGATCTCTGAATTTTTTGCAAAATCAAACACTCGCAATTTTTCTGAAATGCTGCAGATTTCCTGCAAATTCAGTGTCTAGGAGCTTTCTATAATGTCATCAGGACAATGATTCACCCATAGCAAAGGCCATGTGGACGCAAACAACCCTGGCTAAGCCATGTTTTTACACATCAATATCATAGGTGGCATGTACAGTATGTACCTTTACACTGGTCTGTAACTCGGCATTCAACCAAACAAAGAAGACACCGAGTTGTGCAGACATAATTTATACAGATAAACGAATACAAGAGTTTTTTAACAGCTTCCTTTATCAACTGTGTCGAGATTCAATATTTGCTTATGATTAATGCATTTGGTTGCACTTTTTCATGATGTACTGTTGACGTGTTGGTTATATAATGCATTGTTTGCATTCTTATGCTCATGGCTTCATGCATTGTTGGCATGCTCTAAAGTTTAAACTCGTCTGTACTTTAAATTTACTTTTTATTTGTTTCATTATATGTTATATGTTAACAAGTGTTATTTGGTTACATATGAAATATTGAAATTAAGTGTTATTTTATGTTACATAACCCTATAGGAGTTATGATAAAAATATATAATAAAGAATTTTGTCTATGCTATATTTTTACTGTAAAGTAATGCAGCAAACAATGTTGCAAAATAAAAATAAGCCGCAGCAAAACTAGTCATTTTTAGCCCCAAAAATCTGAAAAAAAAAGTCCTGCAAAATCCTGGAGAGAGAGATTATTTCTTAAAACAAGACAATATGTTTCATTCTTCTACACTGAAAAAAAATATTCAAAGTTAAGTGGTTGTAAACAATTTATTTAGGCTGAATTTAAACAAACAAATTAAGTTGAACATTACAAAATCGAATTTGTTTGATTAAATTCAACACATGAATTGTTTGCAACAATTTTGCAGACATCATTTTTTTCAGTGTAGAAAATGCCTTTTGATTTTTGAGTTAAGAAAAGCAAATGGTGGAAAATGTCAACTTTGTTATGGTCAACTCTGAAAGTTTAACAATAACAAACAAAAAGAAATTGTAACATAATCAAGTGCTCCCTATCACATTTAAGCAGTTCACATTATTTTACATTAATAGTGGATTCTGTTACTGTAAATTAGAAAAATGTTCAATGAAAATGTACGGAAAATGCTTGAAAAGTAGTCCTTTATTTGTATATTTTGGTGTCAATAATTACTTTTACATGGACATCAGTAATCTTATAATTTGCCTTAATCTGAATAAGACAATAATATGATTAAGGTGTTCACATGAGTTGCTTTTTGAGTATTCCTTTTATGCTCCCGTTTTATTTGTTATAGCACATAAATTAGATAATGTCATTACGTCAGCATTCAATGCTAGTTTCCTCAGGCGTTTCATGCAACAACAGTTCATGTTCGTCAAATGTGATTTTGGATGTTTTTAATTGTGCGAAAAGTCCTACATGACGGTAATAATTTGATTAAGATGTACACATGTCTGTACTGCACTTTAATAATGCGACTAATCTAGGAATACTCCACATGTCTTCATTCGATTTCTGATTAGTTTGATTATGACTTTAGTCAGATTAATGTCATCAAAAATCGCTGTTTACGTGGTAAACTTTTAATCAGAGTATTGTATTAATTGTATTTAAAAGAATAGGAGTATTGGTGTCCATGTAAATGTACTCAGTATGCCATCTGTTTACATAAAGACTGTAGCACTGCACAATCGCTCATTAACTATATCCGACCGTGATAACGTTTTTTTTCTCAGTAATAATTTCATATGTTTAGCAAAGTGATGAAGGGTTAACACTGCAAAATTAAAACCAGGTTAAAACAGATGGTATCCCAGCTTCTAAATTTCACTGTAAGTGGTAATAAACTGGCCTAGTGAGTTTCAAACCCTCTCAAGTATCGAATTCACCACTCAAATTTGAGGCAGCGTTACCTTAGTAGCTAGCAGGCGGGTGAGGTAGATCTCAGATACCATCTTGCTGCCGCGGTCGCCCTCCTTTTGGTCTCCATGCTCATGGTTCTTCACCAGATGCCAGACTTTGACTCCGCTCTCTAGATCTGGAGTAATCATAGGAGCACGAGAGCGCAGGCTGTCCGGGCTGCCCGTGTACCGGAATGTTGAGTCTGTGGGAATAGCGAAAGAGAAGGAGATAAAGAAAGAGGATTATGATCTTACATCGCCATTCTTCCACGTTGTCATTCTTTTGGGATGAATAAAAAAAGAGCAAGACTCTCTCACATTTCATTTGCTCTGTCTAACCTTCTGTATCTCTCTCTCTCTCTCTCTCTCTCTCTGCAGAGGATTCATCTCTGTATTAGTTCGAGACTGAGCAAGATGAGTCGACGCTCTCTGGCCTCCTTTTCAAAGGCTTCATAATTGGCTCGTCCTGATTCATTGTGCGGCAGACATGCTTTAAACGTTTGCATCGCAGGACCTAATCAATGCATCTAAAGATTTCTAATGAGTTAAGCTCCCCACTCATCCATCTCATCTCCTTTTCTCTTCCATCCTCGCGTGTTAAGTAATCAGTCTCCTGCTCACTTCTCCAATTAGATGTGTGGCTTTTTTTCTCCCCACAGCGGTTGAGTGCTCTCTTGGGAGGAGGTTGGATTGGCTTTTCACAATGGTGGAATATTCTTCTGTCTTTTCAAAGCGCCTGTCTCTTTTTTGGTCACCTGGCTTCAAAGGGCATGTGAAACAGCAAAGGAAGGCAAATAGCCTTGGCTATTTGGAGACAGAAGTGGAATTTTGAGTAGGCCGGAGTCAGAGGGAGAACCCCAGGAGGAATGGTGGTGTTAGCAGCAGGGGGTACAGGAAGAAATGGATCGGGGTTTCAATCCACCTTAAGCTACTGCAAACTTACAGCCCTTTTGGCTTTTGCCACAGTATTGGCATTGAGGGATTACTACTGAAGTGTGTATGTAATAATGATTTTTTTTTACTAATTTGCCTTTAAATCCACTTTTGTTGTGTGTCTCTGCACTGTTGAACATATAAGGTCCAAAAGAATTATTTAACCCTTTATCTGCTACACCAAGAAAAGAAAAAAGGATTGCAACTCCTAATGTCGCTAGTTAACACACTCAATGCGTTTTTTCAACATCCCAAAATTTCTAAAATATCAACCTCTGTCTAATGGTTGATATGTCGGTTTATAACAAAAGGTACTGGAATTAAAACATATACTATGAAAATCAGAAAATATCAAGTGAGAGACCAATTTATTTAAAAACATAATCAAAACAAAACATTTTTGAACACTAAATCATATTTATTTTTTGAAGTATGCCATAAAATATAACATGTTTATTTTATTTTTTATTTTTTTACAATAAAACCAAAATCAAGTGTAGTAGTGCAACAGAACTATGTTTGTTTGATTTTGTTGTAAACCAACAATGCTGTGTGTGTGTAAACCATTATTTAAAACGGTCATTCATTAAGTGACTTTAACAGTCATTATTTAAAACAGTCAAAATATGGTCAACCATTTGGCAGAGCAGGCAGTTCAAGAGTTTAATTGATGACATATAGAAAAACAATAAAGCACAAGCCTTTCACTTCAATTTGCTTCAGTCCTTTAATCAAAAAGAATGCACCAAAAGAATAATTTGCTTTGGCAAATCAGAATTAAAAAAAAATATATAAATAAAATAATAATTATAATATGGACATTTTAGTATTAGAACAAAATAAAATCTCAAATACAATTATAACAATCTCAAAATCAAATATAATAATGAGATGATGTTGTCCAAACTCTTGAAGAGATTAGCTCCAAGTCATTAGCTCAAGTCTGCCTGAATCAAAAGTTACTATGAAATTTTATTTCAGTATGTTGACTTACTTATTTAATGGAAAAGAATACCGAGTAGGTGTGGGATTTTATTTTTATCCTAACAATGAGCACTAGCAAAATAAACCCTGGCAATTTTGACTTCATGCAGAATTGCTAGCCATATACAGTAGAAGCTTCCATCTGTGTTTGGGCAAATTTGCGCAAACTCTGCTGGCAGTGGCAGATTTACAGTGAGAGTGGGAGAGTAAGTTATGATTTATGATATTCAATTTCAGATGACTTAATATCTAAGCTTTAACACTTTAAGATTTAAAAGTTACTTCTCTATGTTCTAGACTCAAACTGTCAGGTTATTATAGAGCTGATCCTAATCAGTCTAACAAATGATTTGCCTAATTAATTAGTAGTTACTGTAATACCATTTGAATTAACACTTATATACAAATGTAAAAATATTTCTAATATTTTAATATACTATTATTAATAACGATCCACTGAAACAAAAAAGTATGGTGCTGTTTATTTACAAGTTATTAGTTGGTAACCAAATTCAAAATAAATAATAAAAACATGTCTAATAAAGTTTATGAGACTGAAATATTATGTTTACTAAATCATTCAGCGGGTTTTCCTTTTGGACACATATACATGTATACATTTACATATATACATTTTTATATAGTATAGTATATAGTAATGCACCATTGGCAAATGACCATATACCAAAATGAACTGGCATGTATGGTTATGTAGTGTGTGTTGCTCTCTTCAGTCAGAGGTGTGTGAGCAGTGTGTTATTTTGGGCCGGGGGTGCTGGCATGCTAAATTGAGCCGAGCTGCTAAGTGTTGAGCATTAAATTGATATGAATCAATCAGCGGGTGCCTGTGCACAGCTGTGCCCGCTGTGCCATGGCGTGATTGATGGGCACCGGGGCTCTGCCAGATGAGATAGCTGCTTTTTAGGCACCACACACAAGATCAGGTTGTAAAAACAGCCAAAATCAGCACTCCGTTGTGCCGTCTCATTCCTATTTGACGAGTTTCCGAAAATACCCAACAAGCTTTTTGCAATAAAATAGATCAAAGTGCCAAACGTAACCCTAAATCTCTTAACTGCACAATTCAGGGGGAGGATCCGAAAAACACTGAGGTTTGTTGGTTAACGGAGAGCACGGCTGAGAAATAAAGATAGCTTTTTCAAATGTTTCTCAGGTTGCCTGTTGCGCCGTTTGAAGTGTTCCCTGAACTTTAAATGCCATTATGTTTACAAGTGATAAGAGAAGATAATTGCATTCTTTCATTACACCGCTCGTATGCAAGAAACATCCTCGAGCTTTGATAATCGGAACAGTGAAATACACCGATACGGGCTGTGTTTCATGTAGATGTTGGTGAACTGAAGCCAGGTGAGATGCTCGATGCATAGTTTGGCAGGGTTGCTAGGTGACAACGCACAAGGGGCTCCATTTCATCACTGTCCCTGGTATTTGGCTGCGTGTCATCCGTGTTTTTTCGGCCGTGTGAAGTATCATTGGTGGTGCATAATTAGCAACCAGAGAGTGGCCTGCAGCTCAGTGTGATGGAAAATGAGAACGGGCCAGATGGGGAGCCCTGTGGCACTCCCTCAAAGCAATGCTATGGGGAAGGAGCTAATGTGTCCATTACGGGTGGCGTCCAAACTCAGCGGAGAAATCAGCATTACTGAGCTTCACGCTAACCGCTAACACCTCTCTCTACCTCTTACCCTCTCTGACTTGCTCTCTCGCTCTCATTCTCTGGCACCCTGAAGGCTCCCTTGAGCTTCCTGTAGGCTGCAAAATGAAACTGCAGCACGTGGCTCATCAGAAGCGTCATATAAAAACATCTTTACACTTACTTTTATATTGAATCTGTAGTGTTGGGGAAAGTTACTTTTTGAAAGTAATGTATTACAATATTAAGTTACTCCCCTAAAAAGTTACTTAGTGACTTTTTATGTAATGTTATTGTAATGTGTGTTTATACATAGCGCTTTTATTGTGTATGGCCATTCACCCAAAGTGCTTCACAATCAAGATTGGGGGAGGGCATACTGTACCTGCCAACATTTGTCTCAGAAATTCCGGGAGACTGGGGGGTGCAATGTATGTTTGTCTGAATAACACAGTTGAGAACTGGGTTCGTAACTGTATCGGGGTGTTATTAACTGTTCTATAAACCGGGTTTCGCCCGGTGGCTACGATTGGATACTATACTTATTACTAAGGATACTATACTAAGTTGGCGACCCGGGGGTGTTACAGACTGTGTCAAAAAGCTGAGGATTGGGGGTGGGGTGAAATTATGGGAGTTTTCCAGGAGACATAACAAAACGGGAGGGTGGCGTCTGAAATATGGGGGACTCCTGGGAAAAACAGGAGTGTTGGCAGGTATGGGGAGGGGGTGGGTGGGTCTATCCACACCACCACCAGCGTACAGCATTCACTTGGATGATGTAACAGCAGCCACAGGACAATGGTGTCACCACACACAAGCCATAGGTGGAACAGAGAGACAGTGACAGGATAATGGCGCCACCACACACAAGCCATAGGTGGAATAGAGAGACAGTGACAGAGTCAATTCGGTGGATGGGGATGATTGGGAGATCGACAGGGGCCTTTAGTGGTAATTTGGCCAGGACACCGGAGATACAACCCTACTCTTTACAACAGGGTTGGGCAATTAGTTTTTCCAAAGGGCTACATTAGACACATTAGAGGGGTGGGTTTAGAGGACCAGACCAATGCAGTTAAATTGTTCTCAAAAAAATTTGGCTTCACCTTAGTTAATTTGAATTAATGAATTAATTAATGAATTAATTGATCGATTAATTGATAGTAGGTTAATCAATTAATTAATTAATAGTTTTTCTTTATGTTCAGTGAGAGAATTCTAGCCTGTGTTGGGCTGAGGTAATTAGTCTACCTTTATTACAGTATAATTCCATACAGTATGAAGCTGCCTGGTTGGTTCCTGTCACGACTTGTGGTTCGCTTGCAGCACTCTGAAATATTTAGATTTTTTAAACTTGAGGCACCTAAAAAATGTGAGCATAACATAAACTACCACATGCGCATCCCTTCCTATTTGCATGCTGAACAGCAAATCTCCATTTGAAATAACGCAACTGAGCACGCAAAACACGCTATATGTTCAAGTCCCCTTTTGTTGACTCAGACCTGCGCACTGCAAGGCCCTGTTTGCGGTTGAATTTAAATTACATAAATACTTCACGAGGGCCGATCAAAGAAGTCCAGTGGGTCACATGTTACCTGTCGGCCGTAAAATGCCCAGGTCTGCTTTGCGAGAAGTGCCATGGGATTTTAAATGATCACACAGAGTCAGGACTTCGGTTTAATGTCTCATCCGAAAGATGGTTCTCATGCGAAAGTAATGTATTACATTACTTTTAAGTTCAACTTTTGAGTACTTCCTTACCTGGCTGAGGCTTGATATTTTTTTCAGAACTTGCAGGGTTTTTAAAAGTTTTATCAGGGTGTTTAAAGAAACACATCAAAATATAACAAAATATAATATGTACTGTATAGGATAATGTTATTTTCTGAGACATTCCTGACCCCAAAGCTATCGCCAAATTTACAGAATAATGAAAGTTTAAAGCAATGTGTTTGCTAATTTTGTACCTTTTGCCTTATTGGTTAAGTAAAATCACTGTCCATTGAGACAATCACCTTTTCCTCCATTTTTTAAAATGATGCGTTACTTTACTCGTTACTTAGAAAAGTAATACTAAAACACTAAATCTGTATACCCACTTCTAACTGCTAAATAGATAATTACAGGCATGTTTTCAATCTTTATCATCAAACATACTCACCGTATCTGCTAATAGATGTCCGGGAGATGCTAGTTGTGGGTGGAATGTTGTAGGAGGACGTCTGCTTGGGCACCAAAGCCACCACACAGCGGTCCGACACCTGTACAAGAAACACAAAGCTCAAGTCAAGCCTTTTTCCTTTTCCCCGTAAACCCTATTTCACAGTTTTTGGTTTCACAGCCTCTTAATATCAAGAAATGTTCAAGATAGCGGAGCTCAACTAATGCTGTTTCATTCTGCTTTTGAGGAGTTGTTATTGCTTTAGAATTAAATACATTTTGGCAGAACAGATTCTCAGTACATATCTATTGCTTTTCGAAAAGGGTGTGAAATTGTGCGTTTTCTCCCCAGTGCCGAAATAAAGCCACGTTAAAGTGCTTGAAAGAGATCTGTTCTAGTTAGAAATGTATAAGGGGTGTTCTCAGATCAAATGCGCATTAAAGCCTTTTCTTGGGTAAAAGCAGAGTTTCGCCTCTCAAGCTTCGATCAGAAAAAAGGATTATGATTAGACAAGAAACTCATATTTACATATGACAATCTCTTTCGCAGAGACGCACATCATTCAACAGCACTCAATGATGATGGATGGAGTAAAAGAGATGGAGAGGGAGTCTCATTGAAATGTAACACTGTTGCTTATTGGCTGTTGAGCTGAAATATTACAACATAAAGCTGTAAGCTGCAATATGAGTGATCCCCGCAGCAAGCAGATATCATTATCTCTCTGTTAGCATTAACGTGATTTTATGAAAATGACATGCATGTATTTGACAAGCAAAACGACAATGTGTGCTAAAGCAGGGGTTCCCAAACTTTTCAGCCAGCAACCCCTAAAATAACAATGCCAGTAACTCAAAACCCCCAAATTCCTCTTAGGTAGTTATAAATATGCAAACCTTGCTCATACAACAATAGGCTTACATAAACACGAGCATATTGACAACACAAAAAGTGCAACTGTCTAACAACCATTTAATTTTTATAGTCATATATGCATTTGTTAATAAATATTAACCTCAGCCGAAGAGACAATGTTTTCAGCACAAGTCTATTCATGGTTTAACTTTGGAGACTGCCACTCAGAGATCATTCTCATTGTTCAGTTGTGGCCTCTATTTACTTTTAATGTATTTAATTGCCATAAAGGTGTCAGAAAGTTTAACTTGGAGCTATAAAATCAATCTGCTGCAGCTGACGCTATTGCTGTGTTGTTAATCTAATGTAAACACATCAATCATGTACAAAAAAAATTATTGAAGATGGGTTTTCATTTGCATGTTGTTGTTTTTTACTATTAAAAGCTACTATTTTTCATTCCGCTGTGGCAACCCCTGATAAATAAGGGACTAAGCTGAAGGAAAATGAATGAATAATCTATATAATAAGGTTTTTACAGTATTAACACATAAGAAATCATAAAAAAAAATTGTAAAATAAGAATTACAATCCACACACCATTATCAATATGATCAGCTGGATTTACATATATAAAGAGAGAGTATCTAGAATTTCAAATGGGGTGTAATGAGAAAAACACAAACACAAAAGCAATTCATCAGGAAGAGTTTGAATAGGAACAGGCAAGTGAACGGTGGTAGAGACTGAGTCATTTAAAGATGAGACAGTAGAAAAGAATGAGGAAACATGAGGTGATGGAGTCCAGGACTTTTATACATTGGGGTGAAACTCTCTATTTCTCTTCGTCGGCTCACTGAGTGCTTGAGCTTCATCTGAACTGTCAAGAGCTGCAGAGGAAATGAGGTCCACCCTCACAAAGACAACCGACTCAACCTCAATTCAGCACAAGAAAGCAACTTCCTGAAAGCAACTTCCTGAAAGCAAGACGACAAAATCCTGACTGATTCTGCTGTTGAGCTTTAGCACAGATTATTTGAATTAAGTCACCCTGGACCACAAAAACAGTCTAATGTTGCACAAGTATATTTTTGGCAATAGTAAAAAACACATTGTATCGGTTAGGTTGATCAATTCTTTTATGCCAAAAAGCATTAGAATATCAAATAAAGATCGTGTTTCAGGAAGATTTTTTTGTTAATATCCTACTGTAAATATATCAAAACTTCATTTTTTGGATTAGCAACATGCATTGCGAAACACTTCATTTATGCCCCGTTTACACTGTCAGGTCTTGATACCCAATTCTGATTTGTTGCCTACAGTATATCTTATTTATTACCTGTCTGTTTACACATTCTTTTAATTGTGACCCATATCCGATTCATGTGTTTACACTAGCCATAGAATTTACGATGTCGCACATGAGTAAAAGCGGATTCTAGCATCTGCGCCACCCTTGCCATGATGGAAGAAATTGTCTTTTAGCTCTGTGAATTATGCGAAGTTCACCAAATTTTAAAATAATTTTGAGGCAGAGGACTAGGGAAAAGGTTGTCATCACAAATTGCCTATGGTTTACTATATATATGGGCTTCTCCACTGACTCATCTCCCCACAGGGCAAGAAGGCAGGTAACTCCTGCCGTCAACCACTGACCACTTTCCTCTATGTTTCCTCTGTTGTTGCAGTTTACCGTGTCGTGTCTACATCATTAAACTGCAGAGAAGTACCACATTGTCGCAAGTTTAATGCCTCAATGAATCCGATCTGCCTGTTTACATGATAGTCGCGTTGTCACATATCTGATTTATTTCCACATTTGAAGGAGGCCTGAGACCGATCTTTGAATATCCGAATGCATGCGTTTTTGTCGTGTTTACAGTCATAGAACGGATCCAATCAGTATCACATTCAGGATGAGCAAAAAATTGGAATTGGGTCACATTTAACTGGCAGTGTAAACAGGGCCTTAGACAACTTTTTCTCAGTATTGTGATTGTTTTGAACCGCTTAGATCGCAGATTATCAAATAGATTTATTAATAGTCAAATCAAATAGTAATTCTCAGCCAAACATTGTACAATCCTAATAAATATATTAATAAACTGACAGCTTTTGGGCTCCAGAGTCACAAATGTGTTCTTAGAGATCCAACAACTAACACTGTTCATATTGCTCGTACACAGTACTATCACTCCTAGATACATGAGTTTAACCTGGTAAATAATACTATATTTCACAATATCACATATTTATTTTAAAGTAAGGAACAAAGGCATGTTGAAAACAGTTGTGCTGCTTCTATCAGTGCTATTGAAAATGGATCAGCAAGTCCATCTTTAAGCCAAAGGTCTCTCAGACACTAGTGATCCAGGTCAAGTGCCGCAGATCTCCAGTCAACATAAAACATCACATCTGGAGTCCATTTCATTTCAGAAAACTTGTCCATCCCTCGTAATGGAGACTATAAGCACCTCCTGAGCTTGTGTGAAGGCTGAGGGTGGTTATGAGTCTCCGCTTTCTCGGCTGATGATGGTGTTACTTTAGCCCCTGTACGCCCCCATAAGCTCCTGTCCTATTAGTGCAGGTTTCTCCTCGGCCGACCCTCACTGCAGGGCGACTAATAGCCTGACTGGAGAGACACTTGAAAGAGACCAGGACTGTGGACGAATCACCCCAGAGAGGCGGCCAAGTGGGATGACACTCACAAACCTCTTTTTATAGCTCACTTTCTCTCTCCCGAGATTCTGTTTTCCTGATCATGGGTTATGGGAAGGCAAAGGTTTGATTTTGACACTGGTGGGGGCATAAAAGCATCCCAAACTGATGACATTTACAGTATTCATAGATATGGTCACAAATAAAGGCAGTTTTCGCTTGCGTATTATTTCATTTTAGTGCTAAAATTCTGCAAAGAAGTATATTTTGTTTAGAACTGTATGTCTAAATGATTAAAATATCTCAAGCGTTATTCTAACACCCACATGATCTGATTACTAGATGATGTAAATTCATTCTCTCTATTAAACAAACAACAACAATAAAAAACACTTTGTTTATCCAAAACCGTGCTGTTGTAGTGACACAGCTAAATAAACACGATTATTTTAATGTTTTTGTCAATTTTGTGGATATTTCATCGATTAACTTAAGCAGTCAATTATAGCTCACTTTTAAACAAACTAATTCAAGCTCCTTGAGGTCTTACTAGTGTGTCTACAAGAAGTAAAAACATGGCTTGCACACAATATTTGGCTTTAAACTGAGAGAAAATACTGTAATTTATAAGTAGTACTGTTCAGCCAAGGCGATTTTTATGATTTGGACCTAAACGCAAGTCTCTAATTCAATAAACTAATGAATGATGTGGTCAAATCATGTTTCTTTTACTTCCTATCCTTAAAGAGCTTTGAAAAGGTTACACATGCAGTCAATACTTCATGCCTCGATTATTATAACTCACAGGCTGAAGACTGGCATTCAAAAATATGATCACATCTCCCCTGAATCTCTCCAATGGTTACCTGTCATGCTGAGAATGAAATGCTGTACAAAACCGTTGTTTTTGTTTTTACACCTTTAGCACCATCATATTATCCTACATTCCTACACTCCGTCTCTTAGATCCTGCAAACTTAGGTTACTGTCTGTTCGCAGATCAAGGTTAAGACACTACAGAAACCATTTTTTTTTTTGCAAAAGCAGGCCCTTAAGTCTGAAACAGTTTACCAGTATCGATTTGAATAGTCATCACTGTTTGCCTTCAAATCAAATCTTAAAACCCATATTTTAATGCAGGAGTCTAATTTATCTAGGAGTATAATTTATTAAGGCATTCTTTCTTAGCCCGATGTATTTTATTCTTTTGTATCGTTGTCATTTGTACAGCACTTTAATCAACCTTTTAATCAACCTTTTAAACGTGCTTTAGAAATAAATAATTAAAATAATCACTGACTAATTGCACTTAAAAAATAAATAAATAATAAAAAAAAGATTGTTGTTTGTTCTATAAGACCCACTGTTTATATTCATGGACCACAGATGTTAATTTTTGCTTTGCCTGTATGTTATTTTTTAATCTCTCTCAAATTGTCATATCTTCAGATATTTTATAAACAATCAAGAACCAAATTTCGGCTAAATTCAGCTTTTAATGTTCTACCGAAGAACGAAAGTCACCGACATTTAGGGTGAGTAATCAACAGTGATGTCTCATTTTTGTGTGCTCTTTTCCAAAATGATTAGGTACATTTCAGTAGCTGCTGGATATTCATTCATTCATTCATTCATTCATTTATTCATTTTCTTTTCAGCTTAGTCCTTTTATTAATCAGGGGTCGCCACAGCAGAATCAACCGCCAACTTATCCAGCAATCATTTTACACACCCTTCCAGCTGCAACCCATCACTGGGAAACATCCATACACACTCATTCACACACATAAACTATGGAAAATTACGCTTACCCAATTCACCTATACCACATGTCTTTGGGCTTGTGGGGGAAACTGGAGCATCCGGAAGAAACCCACGCGAACACGGGGAGAACATGCAAATTCCACATAGAAATACCAACTGACCCAGCCGAGGCTGGAACCAGCGACCTTCTTGCTGTGAGGCGATTGTGCTACCCACTGCGCCACCGTGAGGCCCGCTGCTGGAAATTGATAAGGACTTAATTTTAACCCCCTTCTGGCTGTGAAATTGGTACAGCTAGTAAGTATCAAATGTAATTTATTGTAGAAAAAAAAGAAGATAATTTTTAGGGCGTTTTAAGTTTGTAGCTTAACGCATCTACTCTTCCGTTCTGTGGTGGAGGAGTGTGAATGATGTAAGGGAGCAATATTGGCCCTTGAGGGATAATCCTGAGCCAGGCACGCAGACAGGCAGGCAGGCAGGCCGCCGGTGGGTGTGAGAGTGATAAGGGGTGAGCTTCCCTCATGATAACATTTGCATCGAGCAGACAGCTGACCCCTTTTCCCCCATGTATCTCTGATCCCCCTGTCTGCTCTCTATCTGATGCCGATCGGCAAGCGAATGCACATTTACCACAGGGCGGATTCTGCCTCTATTTTGAAATACGGCAGGCTTGGTTACGCTAACACTGAGAGCGTGAAATACTTTTGCCACACAGCAGAATGATGGGCGTTCAATAGCAAGCGTCACGACACTGATGATAAACGCGTTGCTGAAGCTGTCCTCAATATAGTTTATGTTAAAAAGATAATCAAAAACGCAATGATATTAACTGTACATATTATCTATATAAGCATTGTATGTCTAAAATGAAAGTGACGAGTAGTTATATAAACAGGGTCGTATGTCATGATTGTAAGCCCCCTTGAGCATTGTCAGCTCTGGAAAAGACAGCTTAACCCCCGGCAGTGATCTGTGCCAAGCGCCTTCCACTGTGATATACAACGGAGATGTTTATCTCTTTTCTTTTGGAGCCAACAAAGCTTGCTTACACTTATGAGCATCAAGGGCTTCAGCTAAACGCACACACACACACACACACACACATACACACAGCTGCAAAAGACTCCCGTAGAATCTCAAATATTAATACAACAGTGAGTTCTGAAAGCCAATGAATCATTTAGTCAGCCCATTCATTCATTCAGGAATAAAACAAGTGGCTGTTTTTATGAATGAGTCAGTAATTCTCTCAACTGAGCTTTGAAGAACGTTTTTTCAAGAAATTAATACCTTTATTCAGTGAGGACATGCTAAATTGATCAATAGTGTCAGTGAAGACGTTAGATTTCTAGTTCAATCAAATGCTGTTCTTTCTGTTTCTGAAATAATATTATGATTTCCACATAGAATCTTAAAATACTGTAAAAAATGCAGGGTTCCACACAATTCCTTCATGTTTTCCCAGCACAAACCCATTAAGTTAGCTTAAATGTTTTACAAATTTAAGTGGATTGAACATAAAACAGCTAAGTTGTCCCAAAAAAACTTAAATATTTGTGTTGATTCGGCTCATTTTATGTAAGTAGTTTTAACAAGCAGTTTTTTGAGTGTATATTATACATTTAAATTATTATAAGTGTTAAAAAATTACATTTTTTAAATGGTATTTTTGCTAATTTTTCATTACTTTACTTTATGTTGTCATGCCTATTTTCTTTGCCAAATTAAACATTTAATCAGAGCTCTCTTTAGCATCAGTTTCATTCATTCATTCATTAATTCATTTGTTCATTCGTTCATTCATTTTATTTTTGGCTGCAACCCATCACTAGGAAACATCCATACACATTCACTCATACTCATACACTACGGACAATTTTAGCTTACCCAATTCACCTATAGCACATGTCTTTGGACTGTGGGGGAAACCGGAGCACCAGGAGGAAACCCACACAAACACGGGGAGAACATGCAAACTCCACACAGAAATGCCTTGAACCAGCGACCTTTTTGCTGTGAAGCGATTGTGCTTCCAACTGCGCCACCGTATCGCCACAGCATCAGTTTAGTGTGTTTAAATGGCCACAAAATCCATCATGGTGTCTGACTGGTCTAGACATGCAGAACACTGAAAACTAAGCTGGCTATTGGTGTCTCATATATACCTGAAATATATCTGAACGAACTCATTTACTTTGACAGAGCAAAACGAGCAAAACGAGAATGTATATCATTTACATGTAAAAGATCAATTTACAGTGGTATGCAAGGCTTTTTCAGTGTCTCTTGTTGTATGTGTATGAAAGAATTAGAGCGATTTCTGCTAAGTGACTGCTTGAGCTGAGCTTCAAGACACTGAGGTTTGCAGTAAGTCAAAACACTGTGCGTTTATTGATATTAAAGGCACAATGTGTATTATTTACCACTAGAGGGGGAATATTCACAACAAACAAAGGCATATTTTGATGAGGCTGAGTGTGGAATCATGGGAGTTGTGGTCTTCATTACATCCCACAGGACTCCTGCAGAAATATGTTTTTATGGATTAGCTAAAGTATTTAAAACATATTATCATGGTAGTATAAAGCAGAAAAAGGCTGATAACAGTTTAAGTGAAGCGAGTCCGATGAAGAAATTGCTGATGAGGGATGAGCACGACGTAACACGAAAGCAGCGGAGCTTGTATTATGCCACAGTTCACCACTTCTGGTTCGTCCAGCCATGATCACATGGGGAAGAATTAGCACTTTTTTATTATACTAAATACATTTTAGGGTTCTGTTATAATGCTGCTCTGTGCAAGCTAAGGTAATGCACAATATACAGTATTAAAGCATCTTTGGTGTTTCCCTGTTTTATATAAAACCAAAACAGAAGCATCTGGGATAAATGTAAGAGCACCACATATATATATATATATATATATATATATATATATATATAT
>CAIGQQ010006052.1:4335105-4347169 GCA_903798035.1 Danio albolineatus | reverse complement strand
GTGTGTGTGTGTGTGTGTGTGTGTGTGTGTGTGTGTGTGTGTGTGTGTGTGTGTGTGTGAGATGGCCGTTTGTGTGCCAGAAATGAAATGTGGAGTCAGTCTGTCAGCACCGTCTGTCAGCTTTTACCTGGGTCACACACAACTGCTTGTGTGTGTGTGCAAATATTGTACATTTACAGAACTATTTATGCATTACATCTAATGTGAAAATGGAAAGTTATCATTGCAGGAAAAAGAAATGTATTTTGATAATGAAATCCACAAATATGTTATCAGTTTTCACATCTGAAAAGACACCTTCTGCAGGTAAAATTGTAACATTACACTGCAACTTTTGTCCTTACGAGTAAATTACTTGTTACATTATTCAGATATTATTATTCAAATATTTTTGTTTCTGTAGACACAAATTATTCAATCATTTAAAGTTTTGGTCACACTTTATTTTGATGGTCCTTTTGTTGAATTTAAGTTACATTGCAACTAATTCTCATTAGATTATAAGTAGACTGGTATAATAATAATAATAATAATAATAATAATAATAATAATAATAATACGTTTTATTTATATAGCGCCTTTCCAGAGCTCAAGGGCACTTTACAAAGAATGTAACAAAAGAAATAGTACAAGCAGACATTGAAATAAACACTAAACAAGTAGAGACAACATTAGGTTCGCAAACATACAGGGAATCAAAAATAACAAACTGGAAATACAAAACAAGACCTAAGAGACAAATATGTAGAGTACAGGTGGATCAAACAAAAGTGATCAGTTTAGCAATCAGAAGAGAGACATTCAGAAAACAAGTGAGTTTTAAGTAATGATTTAAATTCTGGGATATTATTAACAGAACATAGTGAATGTTGTAGAGAGTTAGGTTGTTAGGGTTGGGGTTAGACGTAGGGTTCGTGTAAGTTTACATGTACTTGCAAAGTTTGTTATAGTCAGTTAAATGTCTGTTGAATGTCAGTATCAACAGACATTAAGTAGACAGTTTACTAGTACTCACATGGACCATCGAAATAAAGTGTTACCAAAGTTTTTCTGAAGTAGTGATTGGCTGGAGCAGGGGTCTCAAACTGGCGGCCCGTGGGCCATTTACTGTACGGCCTGCCTTCCTTCTCCCTTCGGCCCGCAACTGACGTCAAAAATATAATGCGATTCGACTCGCCAAAACATTAATTTTTGAATCTCTATCAATAGCTATGTTTCCATCCAACATATTTTGGATATGCGCATAAAAAAACGGTTGATGGAAACGCCATGATGTGTATACATTTTGATAATGCACATGAAAAATGTATGCGCATAACTGAGTAGGATAAACTTTTTATTCTATAAGAAAAGATGCGCATAAATTGTGATGGAAACACTTTTACCGCATAAATTCCAGTATGCGCATTAAAAAAGGTTAGGTGATTTTGTTTTAAGAGATCATGTGGTGATAAAAATGTGTGTAAATGGACAAAGCAGCAGGCTGAACACATTGTAAAATATCTGAAATGTTGTTTTGGTCATTCTAAAACGCCTTACCGTTTAAGTAGTTGTGTTATTATATTATTAATGACCTCCAGAATCAAGAGCGTCTGTGCTCTGTGTCTAACACCATCAAAAACCACCGCGCGTTCACTGTCTGGATTGCCCTCTGAGGCACAAGTCATTTATTAAATGAAGAAAAGATTGACACAGCTCCTCGTACTGCAGCAAATTACGTTTTTACTACTGATATATGGAGCCAGTTAATCAGGAAGTGACGATTTTGTCCGCTTTGACTCGTTGGATGGAAACGCGGCTTAACTAATCTTTGCACCTGTTTCTATTTTTGGTGAAAAAAAAAACATTACAAAATAAAAGTCTAGTATTGTTGTTATTGTTATATAGCCAGTATTGTTATAACCTCTTTGTATTGTTGTATAAAAAAGCAATATCACATTTGCAATCTTGCAAGGCATATCTTTCGGCACAGAGCTACAATCTAAGCATGTTTCACTCACCCAGGTCCATGTCCACAGCTTTGGGTCTCTGTGAATACGGCATGTTTTTATACACGGCATCCAGAATCTTTTCCTTGACTTGTGTGATGGTGTCACAGTTCAAAACCTTGACCGGTATCTCCGGGCTGTTCTCGTTCTCTGGGTTGACGCAGTTTAAGATCTGGAGGGCAGAAAAAAAGAGGATGAGCCTGATGAGATGTTGGGCTGTGGTGGGTGAAGCCGTAGGTGCAGAGCGGGGCTCTGGAAAAGGCCATTTCCTGGCCCAAGAAATCTAATTTCACACCCTCTGCAGGACCCCAATCTCAGCCTTAGCAGGGTATGAGAGACTAATGAACACTAGTCTCCCTCTGCCAGACTGTCTTCTTTCAAACACACACACACACACACACACACTCAGCTCTGACATTCATCAGAGTTTATGAGATACTAAGGTTGTTAGTGTAATTATGATGCTGACCAGCGTCTTGTAGTCGATCTGCTGTCGGATGAGTTTGTCTTCGCTGAGGGAATATCGGGCCTCTCCGGTGATGGCGTCAATTGGGCCTTTTTCCATCTGCTGTTTTATGGCACAGTACAGCATGAAGAGCGGCTCACCTGCACACTCCTGTAGACACACACACACCAAACACACATTATTATTACTGCTTTATTAAGACTTAAAACATGCTCTTTGGAATAACAAAATACTACAACGTCTTGATACTAACGTAACTTTAATATCAGTTCAGTTCCATCAGTAAGGATTCATTCTGTTGATCAAAATGTTATGAAAAAGTCCTGTTACGTGCTTTGAAATGTGCATTTTTATTATCTCAACCGAAACTTGACGAGATGGGCATAATGTAGCTCCTCCTCTTTATGAAAAGCCAGCCAATAGCATTTCGTTTTATCAAAGCTCTGCCAGTAAGAGTGGTTGAGCTCAACCATATCAAACATAAAGCGCCTTGAAGGGGGCGAGGCATGTCAGATGCTAGAGAACATTTGATCGATCATGAATTGATGAAAAACTGAAGTATGAGGTGAGGTGAATAAAACCGTTGATCCATCTTTGGTAGAAGTGACAAACTATAAGCTTTCCAAGTTTATACTGGTTTTATATCTTTTTAAATCGAATATTGTCACTGTTTTGGTGCACACTAGCAGGATTAATATAAGGGCTAGGTGGGGCTGAAGCCACAGGGCCCACAGAAGAAGGGAGCCCTTGATTGGCTGAAGAATTAATTTGTGCTATGATTTTTTTAAAGGTAAACCCATATTTATAGTACATATTATAAGGTACAAATTTAGGAAGTATTGCAAATGTTTTTTGTTTTGCTGAGTTTTGGAGATTGTTTAAACTTTAAATTTCATATTATGTCATTACTTAATTATAATTACAATAATCATATATAATTACAATAATCATAGCATAAATCAAATAGTGGAAAATTAGATAATATTAATTATTAGGTTATTTATAATACTAATACTAATAACAATAATAATAATAATTATATATAATTATATAATTATGAGGTAAACAAATAAAAGGGCCCCCCTGGATTTGCCATAGCCCCAGGGCCCAATGTGTCCATAATTCAGCCCTGCACACCATCTTATAGATATCCTAAAAACTAACAATACTAATACCAACATCTAAATATCTTTCTTTAAATTTTAAAGAGGATTTAAAGTGGATTTCTATTCCAATTTTTATTTTTATTTTTAAATAAACATATAACAAAAAGTATAACCGTTTACATATCAATAAACAGCTCAACAGTTGAAAAAAATGTATATTAATATTACCATTATTTTTATTGAAATCAGACAGCTGAGGTGTAAGGCATGTACACACAATTCGAATAGAAATGGCTTAACAATTATAACATTTCTCAAAATTATATAAAATAATTATTTACATACATCATTTGACAATATAACTGACATCTGTTTAAAAGTTGACCATTAAATGTTGTCAACACTTTAGTTTAAGTAACAAATCTTCCAATTATCTAGTGGCTTATTACCTGCATAATATTAAGATACTGACTGTTTATTAATACATATAAAGTACACATTCTAGATGACCTTATTGTATTCTCCATCTCTAACCCTACCCAATACCTAAACCTAACTATCTTAATAACTATCAACGAGCAGCAAAGTAGGAGTTGATTGAGGAAAAAGACATAGTTAATGGTTAATTAATAAAGTGTGACTTAAAAGTTCATTATTTCTTCTGCCCGTTTCAGATGACAACAATGAACCTGATCCATGTCTGTCCAAGCTTTCTCAAAGTCTGATTGTATGGCTTTATGCAATTTAAAATTTCCCATAATTCCCAGGTTACTACAACAAATGTTTATGCCAACAACTACTCACTGGATTTGCCTCACAGAGAGGAAGATATATTACTTCCAGGCACTTACCACCAGCAGCAAATAAACAGGACATCCTTGAGCATTAAACATGTAAAGTCCAACCATTAAGTCCAGACACATTAATGTCTTTGATATTTTTGCATCAGACTGTTTGAAGAGACTCCAATTATTTGAATGAGTTCCTACAAACATACAAACTCTAGTTGATCATGACACGACGGGCTGCTTCCTGTCTAATTGGACGGCTCGGAGCCAGAATAAGCTCCAGAGTGAACCAGACTTCATGCCGAGCGTCAAAAGTCCGAGACTAGTACTAATACAAAATGTCAAAGAAGAAAGTTACCTTCAGGAACTTATGCAGCAGGAAAGCAAACCAGTTGGTTAACATCTTCTCAGCGACAGACTCCGTTCTGAAACACACAAATATTAGGAAATTATGAACATTTTGTGAATTAACAGCCATATGTTTGCTTGTTCTGTAAGGGCACTGTAGATAAAGGAGAATAATGTTATCAATGGTGAAACGCATAGGCATTTATAGAGCTTTTTGCCTTTACTGTTGTACAATCATGTCCAACAAGGATTCAGTATTCGCGTCAAACAGGAGTTTTCCCACAGCGTTTACTCAAACAGAACTAAAAGTGAATATATTTTACTAACCTCTAAAATACTGATACTAACATCTAAAATCTTTCTTTTCATTTCACTGGAGCTTTAAAGGCTTTTAAAATTGATTTCATTTTTTATTATTATTTATTTCTTTATTTAAAAACATTACTTTTTGTACAAAAGTTTAAAAGTTTTTATTTCAACAAACAGTACAACTATTGATAAAATTTCAGACAACATTACCCTTATTTTTTTATTGAAATCAGACTGCTGAGATTTAAGGTATTTTACACACAACTCAATTAAAAACGGCTAAGTAATTATAACATTTATCAAAATTACAAGACTAAATATTGCAAATGTTATGTCATTTTGCAAGATAGCTGACATCTGTTTTAAAAGTAACAATTCTCATGATTAACTAGTGACTTATAACCTGCCTATTATTAAGATATTGTCTGTTTAATAGTATTAACGAGAGTTATCACTTTACTTCCTCAGTTGGCTGATTACATTAGGATTTATATTTTGACATTACACTAAAATGTTGTTTGAATATGCAAATAATGTATTGTAATAGTTAATAATTGTTAATTTGCATATGTTTATATCACTAAAGTCAGAAAATTGGATCTTTTATTTTTTATAAAAAGTATTCAAGAGTTCCCACTTAGATATGCTTAGCGTTAATAGCAGGTTTGGTATGCTGTTCCGGGAGAGAACCATGAGCTTGGAGGTAATTGAGCCCAAGGCTCCCGCCCAGTCAATAAGCATACTGTATAAGAGGATCCAAGATCAAGTAGGTCTCGAGAGCTCCACCTAGAAAAGGGAGGAAAAGGAGGAGATGGGGTGAAAGGGGGGATTCTCCCAAAACGAAGATAGAGCAGTAGTGAAAACACCAGGGCTTAATTTGTGCCGGAACATGCTGGATCCGGATCCGGCACCTCTGAAATCAGATCAGACACCTTATTTTACTATTCCCCCTCCTCAACCGCCCTTATCCCCCATCCGCTGTTCACTTTCACTTTGTTCTGCGACTCCCCAACCCTCTTCACTTTCGTCCGCGACACCTCTCCATCCTCTGGTAACATGCCGGATCCCTTACCCCGATCTGTTCCGGGACCTCGCAATTCAGAAATGAAGCACTGGAAAACACGATCCATTTACTGTAAGCTTTGATCACTCTGATTGGATTATTACTGATTACAGATGAGCAGCCAGTTGTGCTCAATCATATCACGTGCTCCTCCTGAAATTAGTTTATGAAACTCCACTTAGAGCCAAACATTTTTAGAGATGGTAGTTTTGTACAATAACAATCTCTAATAATCTAATCTCTAATAACAATCAAAATAAATAATCTCGCTTTAAGAAAGTTCTAATAAAACTATGGCTTGGTCTATGTAACTCTGACAAGTGCTGCTGAAGTGGTGTTGTATGACTCAGTTCATAAGTAGTAGCACATATCTTTAGATTAGATAAGTAGTAGCATAGATCTTTACATTAGATGTCGCCTATGCTATTATTGTCTATTGAAAGGAATGTGTCAATAGAGTTGCCATTTTAGTATAGAGTAGTGCTCCTTTGAAATGAACGTGGGACCAAGGTGCAGTAGTGGACTGGCCATCCAGAGCCATAGATATATTCTGTAGACATATATACATATCTATGATCAGGAGATTTCTCAGTGGTCGGTGTGCAAATATTTTTTAAATTACAAAAATAATCATTTTACATCACTTTTACATCAACACATCGATTGATAAGTGACCCTAGGGAGAGGCCTAACCCTAACCCAATTCAAAAGTAATTTCTTGCAGGAGACATTATCTTTATACGCAGCACAAATCTAAATTTCCTGCTCTTTTTTTGATTAGCAGGATATAATTGGCCCTAATAATTAGCTGAAAATGTACTTTATGTAATAATGTATGTATTTCAAAGCAGACTAATGCCAATCATTGGCTGATAAGTGAATTAGGTAAACAAAATTGGCCGAGGTGTATGAGCGTGTGTTTAAACGAGAATGTATGGTGTTTCCAGTAGAATTGCAGCTGGAAAGACATCCGCTGCGTCAAACATATGCTTGAATTGTTGGCGGTTCACTCCGCTGTGGCAATCCCTGATAAATAAGGAACTAAGCTGAAGGAAAATGAATGAATGAATGAATGAACTTGAACCCACAATTTCTAAACTCTCTAAGAAAACAAAGAAGAAAAAAACACTCCCAGCCAGTCACTCCAGACTTTTTTTCTTCTCCAACTGACCACCTCCTGTCTCTTTCGTTCTTTGTCTGCTTTGAGGCAGGAGACAGAAACACAGCCTCAAACCCACAAACGACAAACGCAAGATCTCTAGAGTTGTGGGCAACAATTTAGGAAGAGCCCAAAAGGAAGAGCCGAGGGTTTTAGTTGAACACAGAGCAGGTGGAAAAAAGCGAAGGGAGAAGGCAGACAGAGGAAGAGAGAACAAACAGCACCCCGACGGGAGTGGTTAACGAGCATGAAAAATACATGAAAGGGTTATTCCCTCGTTCTGACGGCTGAGCACGCCTGTGGAATACCAATACCTCTCTTTCCATGCAAAACACTCCCGCGTTCACCCTGGAAAGAGTTTTTTTCTTCCCCCCGCTTGTCTTCCTGTCTCTATCTGGTTCTTTGTGGCAGCGAGTATTATGTTCACTTATGGACATTACAAACACGAATAAGCATCGGCGGACGATGTAATATCAGCTGCGTAATTGTCGCGGCGATGTCACACTTTCACATGCTCGGGCCGGTGAGGCAGCACACCGCCAATTTACTCAACAGCAGCAAGAGAAAATGACTCTCTTAATGCATGTGGAAATAACTATGATTACACCGCTGAGACAGCCCGCAAACACAGTGTGGGAGAGAGTGTGTGAATGTGATTGAGTGTATGCACGTGTGTATATTCTGTTGGAGAGGGTCATACTGCAGGGTCACACGTGATAGCGAGTGCTGATCGGTGAGATGAGATGAGGTGTGTTTATAGAGGTCAGGTCCCGCCGGTGATAAACTGGAAGTGCTGCTGCATATCCATGTGACCAATGCTAGATGAGTGTGGACAGAGAGTCTCTTATGATCAATGAATCTTTTTTTTTTTAAATGCAATGTAATTTAAATTGTGTATTTCTATTTTAATATGTTCAAGAAAGAGTTTTATCATCATCAGTGTTGAAAACAATTGTGTTGCATAGAATTTCCGTAATTATTTTCATACAAAATGTACTCTTACTGATTTACAGTTAAAGTAAGAATTGTTCCTGTGGTTTTTTTTTACTATTTCCAAAATGATGTTTCATAGAGCGAGGAATTTTTCACAGTATTTCCTTTAATATTTTTTTCTTCTGGAGAAAGTCTTATTTCTTTTATTTCGACTAGAAAAAATAGCCGTTTTAATTTGTTCAACACAGGCTCATTCTGAAAATGTAGTCCTATGTACGTTTCTGGAGACCGTACATTATGTAGTCAGAGGTATGTATGGTTGCGTTTAATTTTTTTAACTAATGCTAAGGGGCGGTATGACGCCGTTACTGTGTGTGGCCGACTTTCCCGCTGCTATCCGTTTGTCCCTTTAGTCGATAAAATTGGTTGGGTTTAGGGAAGGAGGAGGATGGTTCAGTCGATTGGTCGGTCAGTCAGTCAGTCATTCGGTCAGTCAAACAGTCAGTCGACAGCAGCCTCTGGTGGGTTTATGTGAAGACAGCAGGCGCGAATGGCACTCGCAAGATAAATTTGAGATCTCAAAAGGCGTACACAGCGGCCTCTCATGGATTCGCAAAAACAAAAAGTGCAAAAATACATACCTCCCGGGGCGTATTTCACAACCTCCAGAAATGCACATGGGACTACGTTTTCAGAATGAGCCTAGGTTGAACTTTTTAAAAAACTTTAAGGTCAAACGCAGTCATTTTTTGATGCTGCTAATTCTTTGATATACGTTTCTTAACTATAGAGGAAACTTATTAGAAATATTTTAGATGAAATTGACATATTTACAGTCGAAGTAAGAATTATTATTACTATTATTATTATTATTATTATTATTATTGTTGTTGTTTAACGGAAAGATTTTTTTAACAAATTCCTAAACATAATAGCTTTAATAACTCATTTCGAATAACTGATTTCTTTTATCCTTGCCATGATGACAGTACATAATATTTTACTAGATATTTTTCAAGATACTAGTATTTTCAGCTTAAAGTGCAATTTAAAGGCTTAACTAGGTTAATTAGGTAATTAGGCAAGTTATGGTAAGTAGGTTAATCATTGTACAACAACATTCATTCTGTAGACAGTCAAAAAAAATACTGCTTAAGAGGGCTAATAATATTGACCTTAAAATGGTTCTTAAATTAAAAACTGCTTTTATTCTAGCCAAAATAAAAATAAGGAACAAAAAAGCGCTATACAAATAAAGGTGAATTGATTTGAATTGAAAAAATATTCTGGGAAATACTGTGAAAAATTCCCTGATCTGTTAAACAGAATTTAGGAAATATTTGAAAGAGAAAAATCACAGGAGCGCTAATAATTTTGACTTTTACTATATATACATAAACTAAACAACAGTTTTAAAAGAATTGTGTACTTATTGGTGGGGTACATATCTTTATAATTACAATATTAGTTTTAGATTATCTTACTGGCAAAACAGACTGATTAGGAGATTTATTCAAGCAGACTGAAAGCGTACTAGAAAAAACGATGGCCATAGAGTGCAGAGACTTCACTAAAAATAAGTTATTATCGCAATGCAGTTTTGAGTTTGTATATTCAGGTGTTAAGAGTCCATTATCATAAAGATGATGTGATTTGCATTATGCTGCATTTGTTTATTGAGATACCCGCTCATCTAGGTTAATGCATTAGCAGATGAAAAAATGCTAATTTTACTAAGAGAACAAACAAGGATGTTGAATAACGAGGCCGTCCAATTATGGTTATTTATTAATGGTCCATTTTAGTGAATAAATCAAATGGCGGTCTCACACAGAGATGAAATGAGAGGTGGGAAAACAGGAGGAGTGATGCAAGATGGAGCGAACTGAAGGAAAGCCGTCATGTTTGAGACGAGAGCTGTCTGATTTGTCTAAAGGACAGTGTGTATTTGCGTGTTTGTTCGGCAGCGTGTGTGGCGGGGTCTATGCGAAATTTCATCATGTTTATATATTCTCTTTTAAGCCTGTCAACTTTGCGTTGTACCTGTTTTCTTTTGGGCTCGTGAGCCGAGGGACTTTGGATGCAGGAGTGAGAAGGAACCTATGTGTGTTTGTGCACCGATGCGCGCACTCATATGTGACACTCATTCAGGGATCGTGTGAGTTATGAGCACTGACACACATATACTACAATGACAGTTCGTTTGATGCTGGTTGCATCAGGTCTTGCAAGACTGTTTCCTGTCTCTTTCCTGTCTCAGTCAATCTGCGATCAATGATGGACTGTGACGGATGGAGAAAAACTCAACAACCTACAAATATGGGCTAAATTACAAACTGCTGAACTAAATTTAAAAAACGCAGTATCCTTATGCAACTGGTTTATTAGAAGCATCCGGTTTAGTGCCTCTCATAAACTACTTCCACAAACGGATGGAAATTGAGTTCTAACAAATAAAATGAAGGGAAATTGGCCCGGCATTTTCAAATGCACATGGGAATTGGGCTCTCGTGGCGCACGGGCATATTTCATTTCGCAGGGGCTCAGAGTCAATATCTGGCTTCGAAATATATTTCAAACCCAAAGAAGTCAATCTCCAAAATCTCTTCATTGAAGATTTGATGCTTTATATATATAAAAAAGAAAAAGAAATTGCACTATTTTCTTTGAGAAGGAAGCACAAACACACTGCCAGCTCATCTCCTAGTGAGAAAATGAATAAACAGTCAATAGCAGCAATTTGTGCACCTAAATGAGCTTTTTTGCATCCTCTACAACTTCATCCTAGAATGTTTTTGTGTAATTCTGCCTTTGTCTGCTTCTAGAAAAAGTATGCTTTCTTTCTTCTGTTTTTTTTAATGTCTTCTGCCTTCATTAACGAACATAAGGTATTAGCGTGTTATGTATGCATGTGTATTTCTTGATGGGGGTAAAGGAATGCTTCATTGAAGGGGCGACACACAACACAATGCGTCTTGCTAATAGTCCGCTCTGAGCGGCTCTGGGTGCCTGCAAATCTCATTAGGTGAAAACATGTACACACACACAAAATAGCGGCAAGAGAGAGCCTGAGGCGAAGGAGCCGTTCCATTTTTAGCCACAGTCCTCCACAGATATTAACATGCGGGAGAGAAAGACAAAAAAATCTCAATAAAAAAGTTTAGCTAAGAAGCAATATGGCCTTGTTATTAGCATGACAAGTTAAGCCATGATTCTGATTTGTAAAAGAAAAGAAGATATATAACAATAAATACCATAAAAACAACCTGGTCATTAGAATAAATATATAACATACCACAAAAAGAAAAAAAAATGAGTAAAGATAAATAAAACACTTCAGACAAAGATAGAGAAAAAACAAAGGCTTGCATTAGACACATTCAGCTGTGCCAAGATGCAACATAAAAACAATAAGAAAATAACAAGTTGTCTATGGTGAGACAAAACAAAGCATAAAACTAAATACAATAGAATAAAACATGACAAAAACCCACATCATGCTGAGCTACAATGAGACAAACCAAACAATCTGTAAATGAGAATGAACAAAAATTAAACAAAATCACACTGAGTGGGACAAAACACAACAAAACAAGTCTAAACAACACAGAGTGGGACAAAACAAAACAACACTGAGCAAAACAAAACTGAGCTGGACAAAAGACAACAAAAAAAGAAAAAACAGCACAACACTGAGCCGGACAAAAGACAACAAAACCAGAAAGAAAAAACACTGAACAGTACGAAAAACAACAAAACATGACAAAACAATACTAAGCAGAACAAAGGACAACAAAACAAGTCTAAACAAGACTGAGCAGGACAAAACAAAACAAAACAACACTGAGCAAAACAAAACTGAGCAGGCAAAAGACAACAAAACAAGACAAAACAACACAGAGCA
>CAIGQQ010006052.1:4314881-4334297 GCA_903798035.1 Danio albolineatus | reverse complement strand
AACAAAACAAAACAAAACAAAACAAAACAAAACAAAACAAAACAAAAACGTAACAGAAAACATACTTAAGACATGTTGAGTTGTAGAATGACAAAACAAACAAAAATGCAACAAAACATTGCAGATATTAAGTTGTGCCTACATTGCAGGAGCTTCACGAATGAATTCATTCACAATTTCCATCTCTCAAAACTCACATCTCTTATTCACACCTGGGTCACACTTTAAAATAAGGTTTCATTAGTTAATGTACTTAATACAAGGATGAACAATACTTACAGAGCATTTAATAATAACAGTTATACAGTTTACAAACGCACAAATAAAATCCAAAGACGTGCTTGTTAACATTACCTAATTATCTGCAAGTTAACATGAACTAACAATGAATTATTGTATTTTCATGAACTGACATTAACAAAGATGAATAAGTACTGTGATGTATAGTGTTTATTAGTAAACACATTAACTAATGGACCCATGTTGTAAAGTGGTACCTCTTTTTCTAAGGTAATTATCAGTATATTTGAATGTCTCTGTCATTAAAGACTAACAAAAAGTCACTGAAAACCTTGAGTATTGAGCGACTGAGACTTCCTACTGAAGCGATGAATCAGTCAGCGCTGAAAACAATCCCATTCCCTGCTGATCCAGATGGAAACAGAAGCCCAGAAACAAGCCAGAGTCTTATAAGTGACTCCATATCTTCCATAATCAAATAAAGATTAAAAAATAATAGACAAGCAAATATTAATGCCAGCTCCGCTTTAGGCTATTAGAAATGAATCATCCAGTCATTCCGATGACCGCCGAGACCAGACAGGCCCTTGTTATTTTTCACAGTCGGTTATCATTAAATGCAAGTGGGTCACTTTATGAAAATAAATTAGTCTCTCTGTTGATATTGTCTGATTCTTAAAAGATGTCTCATTTGCAAGCAACTGCCCTAAAGGCATCTTTGACATTCATTATTTTCCTTAACACACACGAATGTCCTTTGTTCCTACATCAAGACATTCTACAAGGATCGCACACCATCAAGCAGCTCACTCACTTACGACTGCCAGCTTATACTGCTATGTTGGTTTTAAGTACAACAACTTATAGATCTCTGCTGTTTAATAAAATAAAAAACAAGCTGGAACTGTGACCTGATGGTTTGTTCTCTACCTCATGATTGAGTCTTGGTGGTCATGTATGTTTCTAAAAAGCTCCCTGGAATATCGTGAGTGGGCTTGACAAACCACCCGTAGAAACACTCTTCTGTCTTATGCACCTGACACTTTAAGTTCCATCTTACAAGAACTCAATAAGAAAAACAATGTTTACTATAAATCTTCCACAATCATGCTGCACTGATTGCTTCAACCTTAAATACCTCTTTTGCACAATATTCACCTTTATTACCTCTCTTGCACAATATCCTGTCAACATTGTTCAATACTTGTATAGCTTGTCTTATGTGTATAGTTAAGTATATGTAAGCTGCATACCTGTCAACATTGGGATGTGAAAATAAGGGATACACCCCCCCCCCCCAACAAAAAAAAAACAGTTTAGATAATAAAGAAATAGAATTATCAAATCTTATTAACATTTTCTTCACTGTATAACTTGCACATTCTGATTAAAGAGCAACGAATGAATCTTATTTATTATGATTTTTCGTTTGATTTGTTTGCAGCCAACGGAGGACTGGAGAATGATTGACAAGTGACGCATTTCACTGAACTCCACCTGTTAATATCAGCTGCCTATAAAAGTTGGAATCAGAAAATGAAAACTGTTGCGCACCTCCTGAATGTAACTTTGCATTGAGCATAACAGAATTCTGTGAATCGAATTATTCATTTGTTTCCTATGAGTTGTTACGATTTTTGACATTGAAGAAAAACCTCTCCTGACTTTTTTTATTGAACACGCATGGAATTGATTCAGTACTCCAACATTTAAGATAATTTTACTCATCCATGCTGCATTAATGGTTTAATTTATTAAAACATTCATCCATTTATTTTCCTTTCGGCTTAGTCCCTTTATTAATCTGGGGTCACCACAGCAGAATGAACCGCCACCTTATCCAGCATCTGTTTTACGTGGCAGATGCCCTTCAAGCTGCAACCCATCTCTTGGAAACATCCATACACACTCATTCACACTCATACACTACGGACAATTTAGCTTACCCAATTCACAGATAGCGCATGTCTTTGAACTTGTGGGGGAAACCGGAGCACCCGGAGGAAACCCACGCAACCACGGGGAGAACATGCAAACTGCACACAGAAATGCCAACTGACCCAGCCGAGGCTGGAACCAGCGACCTCCTTGCTGTGAGGCAAACGTGCTTCTCACTACGCCACCATGGCGCCCATGAATAAAACATGTCATGCAGAATTATAGATAAGACTCCAAGGTAAACAATAATAGTTATTAGGATGTACTATGACACCCCTATAATGTCTAAAATGTATATATTTTTGACATACTTATTGATTTCAACTGTAGGACAAGAAGATCTGCTTGACACAGAAATGCCAACACCTATATCTTTTACAAGGAGGTACAATCTGCAGATGTATTACATCAATGGAGAAATGTTCAAATGAGAAGCAGACACACACACAAAAAGGTCACAAGAAGGACAGGGTTTGTCCACTCGGATCAATTGAAATCAAAATGCTCACAAGCGAGAGAGGCAGAGTAATGCCTTTTATTAAAGGAACAGGGAAGAAAATTAGTGAGATGGAGCCCAATCGATGCGGAGGGAGTGAAGACTAGCAGCAGTCGTGGAAACGATGGTGTTCGTTTAACCGTAACACCAGCAGGAAACTACATGGCCGAAAGCGATAGTGAAAAGAAGGAAACGATGAAAAAAGAAAACATGTTTGTAGAACTTCTAACGCAGGCTTGTTTTCCAGAAGCTTCCTGGAAAAAGTAACGACACAGAGATGCCAATGAGACTAAAAGGAGCATGTCGAATCGATAATCTTCTAAATTCCCATAGAAAAAAAAAGGAAAAAGTGTCATCTAAAACCTCAGGCCCTTGATCCCCACGGCCTGGCTTGCCAGAGCGGGAGGATTAGTGTTTTGTGTTCCTAATGACAGCAGATAATGACAGAGACGCGGCGTCTGTCACGTTAAATAACGCCCTAATCCACATTTCCCTGCATCTATTTACTGTGACTATTAATGAGCTGAGTCACGTAACAAACAACACGCCGAAAATCATTCAATAAGACCGAGAGAGAGAGAGAGCGTGAACAAACTGCTGCAGTGTTTGTTCGGTTTGTCCGCTTTGAATATTCAAAGTGTGATGTATAGCTGATATAACGCCGCAGTCAAGAGGAACAAATCACCTCCAGCTAAAGCTAAACTACACACGGCCTCCATCAAGCGGTCTTAATGAAAGCGGCTGCGGACCGCGCTGCATGCTAGCCCTCAGGCAACTCTTTGTTTAATCATTATTAGTCTAAATCTTCTAGTTGACACACTGCTTCGGAAAGACTTTGAAAAACCTATACAAATTTAGAGGAAAAGGATAGAGGATAGCCGAGAGCGAGTGAGAAAGAGAGGAAAAAACAAGTGGATTTGAGCTGCTCATGAATGTTTTATGAGAACCTAGCGCACAAATGATAAGTGACACTGACAATGGGGCCATACTGAGAGACTGGAGGGACGCTTTTATGGATCGTGAATCAATATAGCTATTATGCTAAGATAACAGAACGAAACTTTGTTGCATATTCATCTGGCACTCTAAAGTGAATGAAAAAGCCAAACTGGAAGCATGAAGTAAAGCACGCACCTCCTGAGCAGTAGTTTGGGATGGTTTTTGCTCTCCAGGTTCTTGTCGATGAGGTCGGACAGCAGGTGTTTGAGCACATCCGTGGCGTATTCCAGTCGACCCTGTAGAGCCGTCATGATGAGCGACGCCACGTTACCGCGATCACGCATGGAGAACGAGCGCTGCATTTCCAGCGTACGGATGAACGTCAGCAAAAACACCTTGTTGTTTATCAGCTGGGCGAACAGCTTCAGAGCTTTTTCCACACACAGCTGCCCATTACCAGAGACCTGGAACACACAACAACATCGTAGTTAAGATCACCATGTTTAGCCAGCGTCTACCCCTTCAAAATGATAAAGGAAAAACTTGTTCATGCTTTTATCAGCAGCAGGGTGGATTACTGTAATGGCCTCCTCACTGGCCTTCCCAAAAAGACAGTCAGACAGTTGCAGCTCATCCAGAACGCTGCAGCCAGGATTCTGACCAGAACCAGGAAATCAGAGCACATCACACCTGTCCTCAGGTCTCTACACTGGCTCCCAGTTACATTCAGAATAGATTTTAATGTATTACTACTTGTCTATAAATCACTAAATGGCCTAGGACCCCAATACATTACAGATATGCTCACTGAATACAAACCTAATATATCACTCAGATCATTAGGATCAAATAAACTAGAAATTCCAAGAGTTCAGTCAAAGCAGGGTGAATCTGCTTTCAGCTATTACGTCCCTCGCTGCTGGAATCAGCTTCCAGAAATGATCAGATGTGCTCCAACATTAGGCACATTCAAATCAAGACTGAAAACACATCTGTTTAGCTGTGCCTTTACTGAATGAGCACTGTGCTACGTCCGACAGATCCCACTATTGTGTCTTTCTTTTCTTTTTCATTCTTTTATAACTTGTTTTAACTCATTTTAATCTGTTTTTATCTGTTTTTATTATTTGTTTTTATTTTCTTATACTTCAATTTTATTTCTGTTTATGTAAAGCACTTTGAATTGCCACTGTGTATGAAATGTGCTATATAAATAAACTTGCCTTGCCTAAAGAAACACTTATATATTTATAACTTTTCTAGAGTTAAACAGTTGAGTTTTACCATTATTTTATACATTCAGCTGATCTCCAGTTAGCTTAGCTTAGCATACATAATTGAATCAGATTAGACCATTAGCAAAACATTCAAGAGTTTCAATAATTTTCCCATTTAAAGCTAGACTCTTCTGTAGTTACATCATGTACTAAGAAAAGTTGCTGTTGTCCAGAATGATATGTCTAGGAACTATACTGTCATTCTGGCGTAATAATCAAGCAATATTGCTAATGTGAAATGACTGCAGCTGGCGCAATGATATGACACACTGCCTGAAAATCATCTGCTTGCACACATAGGCATATAATAGAAAGCTAGACGCCCCATTAGTCACTTTGGTCTGTTGCTCTGATACGTCAACATGGCCGCCCTGTTTATCCAGTCACAAATGAGCTACAGTATAAACAAACACAACCGAACAGAGAAGCTGCTGTTTTCTTGATACAAAATACAGTCGTGATTAATTTTATTGACTGATTGTAAATGTATGGTATGAAATAAAATCAATAATGAAAGTTCACACTTGTCAGCTATATTTTTATGATACTGTATAAAGACAGTAGCTGCGTCCCAAATGACACACTACAGTATACACTTTGCACTTATGCACTATGTACTTATGCACTTACACACTCAACAGCATAGTATATGTTGGTAGTGTCGTCCCAAATGGAACACTAATGGCTTTTTTACTAAGTGGAAGTTCAAACCGTTTCCTTGATGACATTTGACGGTTGCCAAATTAGTGAGATAAATGACCAAAATACCTAATAATACCTGTCATGAGTATAACCACATTCACCATCGCGAGGCACTATAATCACTCTCACAGGAGAATTTTGCTTTCACAATCTAAAATAAATAAAGTTATCCAACATGTGCGCCCGATAGCTCCGCCCCTTCCACTACGTGAGCAAAGCTATGGTTGTTGAGTGCGTGAAGTGTCCATCATTACACACTTCATTTTACGGGTGGAATGAGTGCATCATCCGGGTAATTAAAGTGCACTTATTATTTGTAGAGTTTTTAATGTGAACACACTACTTACACTATTTATACTACAAAATGCCGTAGAATAGTGCATAAGTATGCGAATTGGGACGCACCTAGTGTATTGTTCTCTTAATGATAGGGTAGATGGGTACATGAAGTCCCCGTGTACACATGTTTGCACCAAGCTAGAGCAAAAAATAGTGTTAAGTAAATCCAATAAAGTAAATTATAGCCCACCTCCAGCTCTCTGAGCACAGGATGGTCCTCAATGCCAGGGAATAACACTCTCATGGCATATGTACGGTAATCCAGATAGGGAATACCAGCCCGGTCCAGATCACTCGTCAACTCGTTGATATCTGTCTGCAGTTCTGCAAAAGCTGAAAACAAAAAGGAAGGAGAGAAAAAAAACGGACATGTTAATCAATTGAAAAATTAACAGTTCAATATATAGATCACATTTGAACAAAATTAAATCTTTCATTAAAGATTAAGTCTAATTTTACTTTCATCTCATAAAGAATTTTTTTTATTGCAATATAAAATGTAAGAAGGGAAACATTGCATTAATATTACAAATATTTAAATATTTAACAAATACAGTAACCAGGGTTCATACACATTTTTACTTCTAAAATTCCATGACTTTTCCATGGTTTTTCCAAGACTTTCAAGTAAATTTTTATGACCTAATGTTTTATGCAATGTCTACATATGCTTGGTAAAAGAAAAACATTGCACGTTCAACTTTATTACAGCATATTGTAAAACAGGCAACAATCTATTTAGTTTCAATTTATATTTATATCTATGTAAAATTGATTTAGATAATGCTTACACCGCACTAATAATAGGAGAGTATGTGATTGGCCAAGGACAGAAAAGACGTAAACAACCTATATTCAAGTATACATATATCTGTTTTCAATGACTTTTCCAAAACCTTGTGGGTTTTTCTGTTTTTCCAAAACTTTTCCAGGCCTGGAAAATGTCATGTCAAAATTCCATGTCTTTTGCTGGTTTTCCATGACTGTATGAACCCTGAGTAACATATACAATGAAGATACAATTATTAGATTATTAGTCCCCTTAAGAAATGTTTCTTTCTCCGATTGGCTACAGAGCAAACCACTGTTGTCCAATGACTGCTTAATTATCCTAACTTGCTCATTTAATGGCTTTAAACTAATTATGGCTTTAAATCACACTTTAAGCTAAACATGATTATCTTCCGAAATAACCAGTAAAATAGTAAGTACAGTCATGATGGCAAAAACAAAGAAACTTGTTATTAGAAATTAGTTATTAAAACTATTGTTTAAAAATGTCTTGAAAAAAATCTCTCTGTTAAACAGCACTTGGGAATTATGTAAAAAAAAGTCTAATTTCAACTATGCACTTCAACTATGCAACATTATTGCAATAATACTATATATATATATTATTTATATAAATAAATAAATAAATAATGTGTATTACTGTACTATAACATAGACTATAATATATGTTTAATTTTTTTACAGTGTAGAATACATTTAAGGTTGATAATATTTGAGTTTTTTTTTTTTCTGTGGCCACCTAAAAAAATCAGAACCGGAACTTCAGTATCTAATCAGCATCTCAGGAGACTTGATTTGGTCCAGTTTGAGGTTTTTCTGAAGCTCCTGAAGGAGGTTGCAGGCAGACGAATAGAGCTAGAACTAAAAGAAGCTCTCAGCTTGTCTCTATTTATGTTTTTCTCACTCACACAAACACACACAGAGAGTAAATTGCAGTCTGCTGAAGTGCTCGTCCCCTGCTGGTGGAGACTGGAGGTGGGATGTCTTTAATTGGGTCCATTCTGACAGAGCCTGGGGCAGGACTCTTTCCTCAGGGATTCCTCTGTCTCTCTTTCTCTCCTCGCGTTTGCTTATTCCGGCTTTCTGGAGCGCTCTTTTTCTATGGTCTGCCCTCACCTGTCGTCCTCTTCATCTTGGGCCAGTGTCTCTTTTCTCTCATCTTAAACTCTCTCTCTTTCTCAGGCGTTCCTGTGGTGCAGGGCTCAATCTGCCCCTTCAACACTTCTGCATCTTAAAATTCCTAGCGGCTTCAGAGTCAGTCAACACAAACCTCATCCTCTCAGCTGTGCTAAACGTGGGTCAGGGACACTCGCTCGTCTGCACTGTGTGTGAAATGTGTTCTCTGTCAGCCTCAAATGATGATGTGCGGTACACAGATCTCTTACTGCAGATTTAATTGGTGCCGTCTGATTGTTCAGAATATGATATCACAGTATCATGCTGTTTATGGAAGCAATGTCAGGGTTTGATTAACTGAGAACACACATACTAATAGCATATGCACTACAGGTACACAGTAATTACACTGTAAATTGCTTAGTAAGTTTGCTTATTTTATGACATTAATACTATTAAGGACATAAATGCTCATTTAAAAGCATTTTGTATCAGATTTAGAAATAAATTAATGAAATGAAATAATACATAATATAATAAAATATATATAATGCTGAGGGCGTCATGGTGGCGCAGTGAGAAACACAATCGCCTCACTGCAAGAAGGTCGCTGGTTCGAGTTTAGCTGGGTCAGTTGGCATTTCTGTATGGAGCTTGCATGTTCTTCCTGTGTTCGCATGGGTGCTTCTGTCTCGCTACAATCCAACCCGCTCTTTAAGATCTCAAAACTCAGGGCTTCTGGTAGTACCCAGAATAGCAAAATCAAGTAAAGGGGGTCGAGCCTTCTCATTTATGGCTCCTAAACTCTGGAATAGCCTTCCTGATAATGTCCGAGGCTCAGACACACTCTCACAGTTCAAAACTAGATTAAAGACCTATCTTTTTAGTAAAGCATACACTCAATACGTCACTTAGCTGTATGATGCATGAATGTGCTCCACGCATCTCATTTATATACACTATGAACTGCAGCTACGCTAATTGTTTTCTTTGTTCTCTATTCCAACTGGGGATACTCATCCCGAGGCCCCCAGAGACTATGCAGCGCCACGGATGCGATCCAAGACCCGTGACGAGACGATCCTAAGGCTCCTTAACCCTGGACCTCGCTGTATCCTGAGCAGCTGCTTGGCGGAGTAGCAAGCAAGAGACGGATTCCTGTGACCCTCCAAGGACAGACGAGCCTCGAGTTCTCCAGCCTCCAGCGACTAGACTGCAGCTAGAGCTGCGCACCGATGGATTACTCTTCAGTGTTTGGACTCTAAGTAGTGAATATTAAACAACACTGAACAGAACTGAACTCAGCTATATACTAGCTAATAATTTACAAGCTAATAACTTAACTGACATTTTCAATTTACTATAACCTTCTATGTGAAGCTGCTTTGACACAATCCACATTGTAAAAGCGCTATACAAATAAAGGTGAATTGAATTGAATTGAATTCAGTTTCCCCCACAAGTCCAAAGACATGTGGTATAGGAGAATTGGGTAGGCTAAATTGTCTGTAGTGTATGAGTGTGTATGGAAGTTGCAGTGATGCAGCTGGAAGGGCATCTGCTGCGTAAAACATATGCTTCATACTGTAAGTTGGCGGTTCATTCCGATGTGGTGACCCCAGATTAATAAAGGGACTAAGCCGAAAAGAAAATGAATGAACGAACGCATAATGCTCAGCATTAATGAGTACAACCAATTTTGAAAAATGAATATTTTTATCCATTTCTCAGTAAATACACGTAATATATTTTGGTGCATTTGAACAAAACAGATTTATTAAACTAATGTATTTATTAAAACAATAATTTAGTCACCAATAGTTTTAGAAATATAAAGATAATGCATTTAAATTCAAGAAAATCTTATATATTTTTATTTAACATAAATTTGGGTGTACTCCTTTTTGGATCATTATTTTAAGTAGTTTTTGTTAGGTTGGCTCTAGATTTGGTTTCAGTACTGACTAATCTAATATATATGCACAAACATATTATTGTAAAGCATAATATTCATTTAAATATATGGTAATACTTTATTTTGATGGTCCCTATTGCACATTTTATTGACTAAATGTTGCAACTACCTGCCAACATTGCAACTACATGCCAATTACTTACAGTATTATTTGAGTATTAGTAGACTGTCTGCTTAATATCTACTGATACTGCTCCTTCAACAGACATTTAACTGACTATAAGAAACTTTGCAAGTACTCGCCAACTTTCAGTACACTAACCATAACCCTAACCCAATTCCCAGAGTATACTTATAATCTATTGAGAATTAGTTGGCATGTAAATGCAATGTAACTTAAATTCAACAAAATGCGTTACAGGGACCATCAAAATAAAGTGATACCAAATATATTAATATTATAGCCATAATATATAGGAACATGTACTACTTTTTTAGTACTGTACAATTATTGAATAATATTATTTTATGGTAAGTTATTATATAACAATTCATAATATTTTTTATGGTATGATAAATATAAGTAAAAGGTAATAATAATATTAACATATTATAGTAATATTTAAATCAACTTTAATTTCTAACGACATGGTCATGGTTAACCTTCAGTGGTAAGGTTAGTTTACAGTATTTACCCTTTATTACTTTAGAAAGTACAAGCAATGGGCAACTACACATTAAAAATAAATAACAGACAAACGTAAACCCTAAAAGGCTAAAACAAGTGCAGTAACGAAACAATTTCAGCTCCTCCCAGATAAATGCAAAGAATCAATAACGCAATGTAGGTAAAAAGCGATGTATTTCTTACCTTCCTTGCACTCCAGAGCGACCCTGGACTCCAGGTTGTCCATCTGCATCTGGAGGCGCTTGAGCGTGAGGTCGTTCTCGCGGGATTTACGCTTGTAGGCAATGAGTACGAGGATGACGATGATGAGAAGAAGGCCTCCGCCAGCCGCGATGCTCACGATGGCAGGAAGAGTCAGAAGGCTGTCGGAGAGGATGTTTACTGAGCCAGGGGAGACGTGCAGACCACCGACCTGCACCTGAGAAAACAAACACACATACAGTTGAAGTCAAATTTATTCGATTTTTTTTCTTTTTCAAATATTTCCCAAATGATGTTTAACAGAGCAAAGGATTTTTCACAGCATTTTCTTTGATATTTTTTCTTCTGGAGAAAGTCTTACTTGTTTTATTTTGGCTAGAATAAAAAGCAGTTTTAAATTTTTTAAAAACCATTTTAAGGTCAATATTATTAGTCCCCTTAAGCAATATTTGCTTCGATTGTCTACAGAACAAACCATCGTTATACAGTACAATGGCTTGCCTAATTACCTAATTTGCCTAATTAGTTAACCTAATTAATCTAGGTGGGCCTTTACATTGCACTTTAAGCTGAATACTAGTATCTCGAAAAATATCTAATAAAATAGTATTTACTGCCATCATGGCAAAAAGAAAAGAAATCAGTTATTAGAAATTAGTTATTAAAACTAATATGATTAGAAATGTGTTGAAAAAACGTCTTACTGTTAAACAGAAACTGTTCAAACAACCACTAAAGATCACCAACTTTCCACCTATTGATTTATTTCTTAAATGTTCCAGTGTTGTGGCCAGACAGGATTTCAACTTTGCTGTCTGTGATCTTAAAAAAAGAAAAGAAAATAAGATAGAAACTAATGTTATGCTGACCTCAGTATCAGTTTTCTACTGTCTCCGTGTTCATATGCTATAAAAAGTTATTCAGTGGCTTTATAAATAATAGAGTAATAAGTAATATGGCGAATTCATGTCTCTAAGTTTGGTATATTTATAAACTAATTTTGAGAGGATCATGTGCTTATTATTGAACACTGCTGGTTCCACATCAGCTCCGTGTATCGCACCAATCAGACGAATCCTTACACACTATAAATTACCAGAGCTTTCTATTCCAGTAATCTTCGTCTTGAAGCATCACCCCTTCCACCCCAACTCCTCCCCTTCTCTGATAGGGTGGCACGGCGGCCCAGTGGTTAGCACTGTTGCCTCACAGCAAGAACGCCGCTGGTTTGGCCCCTCCCCAAGCCAGTCGGAGGTTCTGTGCGGAGTTTGCATGTTCTCCCCGTGTTCGCGTGGGTCTTCCCCAGCTTTCTCCCACCATACAAAAACATAAAACATAAGTAAACTGACTACTTTAAAATAGCATCTTAAGGGAACTCCAGTCAGATTATCTCAGCAAGTTCACAAGCACGGGAGTCCTTGTGACGTACCTGAGCTCAAACTCTCCTCTCGCTCTTCAAACGGGAGGGAGCCTCAAGGATATTCTAAGCTCAGGGCTCTCTCCCGGGACAGCATGCCAAATACGCTTTATTATCAATCACCAGCTAAGTGTGAACTCTTGAAATATCACATAAGTGATGTTGAGGTAACTTGTTTTTATTCATTTATTTATTTGTTTGTATTTTATTCATAAAGACACTCGTGAATAGGAATAGTTCACCCAAAACTGAAAATTCTGCCATCATTTACTCACCCTTCACTTGTTCCAAAACCTGTTTGAGTTACTTTCTTTTGTTAAACATAAATAAAGATATTTTGAAGAATGCTGAAAACCATTGACCTATATATCATTTGTTTTTCCAACTATGGAAGTCAGTGATTACAGGTTTTCAGCATAATATCTTTGTGTTTAACTGAAGAAAGAAATTCATAAAGGGTTGGAACCACTTGAGGGAGAGTAAATAGTGAGCACATTTTAGTTTAGGTAAATATTCAACTTTACCTTTGATAGAATTTCTTTCACTGTTCTATAATGCTTCTCAAAAGAGTTTAAATGTAGACATTAACATAATACACACATCTTAAAATGGTAAAATTGTATAAAGTCTGTATTAGGAACTCACTGAAAATCACAGGAATCACCACCGAAGCAACAAATATATAAAAACATACAGTACTCATACAGTACACAGAGGCAGATACAGATTGTGATAGGTTTTGGGCAGTGCTAACAGTAATTGGTTTAGCGTTTCTAGGGAACCTGGTGACAGCAACAAGACTTTGGCATTGCTGAAGGTCTGGCCTGCGTCTCCACCAGCGGGACAACAATAGTAAATAATGAGCCTTTAAACAGGACATTTAACATCCACCTCAACCGCACACGTCTCTAATCTGGGTAAACAAGCACTAAAGGTCTTTTCAAGCATGTAAAACACACGAGGCATTGTTTCTTTTTAAATCTGATCGTTAGTGCAAACTGTTTTCTTTTACAAAAACAAAGCTGAAGAACATTCGCTACTGCGTTAGCTAACATGAATGAACAGTGAATCATATATTCCACAGCATTTATTATTTTTGTGTTAGCATTAGTAAAAATGAAACCGCTAGAATTCATTATAGCTAATTTTAACAAATATAACTACATATAAATATAACATCTAAAAAAATGTACTAGCAAATTCTGCAACTAACAAATTAATAATGTGGTATTTTTAGTATTATTAGTTATTTTAATACTTTTTATATACTTCTATGTCAGTTCTAATTTAATTTAGTTCTTTATTTAAAGTTAATTTGTTTATGATCAGAATTTTTTATTGTTTTTGTAACTTAAGTATATCATAGACACAGCGAAAATTTGAAACGTTTGTTTGATGCAAATAAGAACAGCATTATTAAAAGCAGAATTATTTTGTAATTTTTATGTATTTATGCTATCATATTTGATTGTGTTTGTTTTTAATGAAAATATGGATTTGCTTAGTTATTTACAAATATTTAATAAAATAATAATAGTTAAATAATAAATAGAATATATTATTAAAATTATATTAATATATAATAATAAACAGAAATAATTATTTATTTACATGAATTAATTAAATATCATTATGTATCTCAAAACATTATGCAGTTCTAAGCGTGCGCCGGTTTTGCACATTTGCACCAGACACTTTCTTACAATCACTCCATATCTCTAAAAAAAAAACAAAAAAACAAGAACAACATTGTACATTTATGAAGTGTGCTTCACACAGATGAGTGGGCTTGACAAACCACCTGTAGAAACACTCCTCTCTCTACATATAAAGAACAGTCCTCCCTCCTAACTCTAGCACTTAAATCTCCAAACACTAACAGTTCCTTTACATGATTAGCACTTCTTGTGTGTATTGCCTCTTCATGTTAAATCGCTGAATGCCTCCCTAATTCTAAGGCGTTTTAGACAAAAGAGGCCTTCTAAATGACTACATGTAAATAACTGACATTTGAACGGTAGTGTTATTTACTATATGTGATGTTATGTCCAAATAAATAAATAAATAATATACGTATACTAAATAAATAAACAAATAAATAAATAAATGAACGAATGAATGAATGAATGAATAAATAAATAAATAAATAAATAAATAAATGAATGAATGAATGAATGAATGAATGAAAGAATGTGTGTTGTGAGTATTGCCTTTTTTATTGTCCTCAATTGTAAGTCACAGTACAGATTTGAAAAATAAAAATGAAAAACATATAAATATCCATCTTACCATGATTTTGTATTGTCCGGTCAGATTTGGCGGTTCACACAGCAGTTGGGACTCAGATACAGTGACCGAACAGGGAGTCTCTCCAATCAGAACAGTGTAATTGAGCTTAACTCCTCCAGTGGCTGAAGGAACCAGATTCTTACCCTGACATACACAAACACACACACACACACACACACACACACACACACACACACACGCACACAGCACAGGCAAATGAAGGTTAGTTATGTCTGAAAATTCTATTCTGTGGAACATACTTATGTGTATCGATATCGCAATGAGATCATCCACAAGCCACATTGTAGGATTTGCAATGTTACATTTGTATTATAATGTATCATTTGCATGTGTTTTTGAGGCCTGCTGTACCATTAGTAATTCATTTAATTGAATCGTTTGTATTTTTATTATTAAATTACTGTACCTGTATACCAGGGGTCATCAACTATATTCGTCAGAGGGCCAGAGTTTTATCAGACAGTCTCCTTGGGGGCTGAACCCCCAAGAAGAAAATCAAATGAAAATCTAATTTTGGCTTAACATTATGTTTAATGTTTATACTTCTTCCATTTCATTTCAAAACTGAAGATATTTGATTCAGGCTCCCATCACCTATACCACAGTCAACCACTAGGAGTGATAGATATTTTGCCTCAACTCAATAAGGCTAAGTCAACAAGGGGAAATGTAACTTTAGCCATTGATTAAGTGCTGTGAGTAGCCCGATTCAGCATTGTGATTTGAATTCAAGCCCACTTAACATTTCATTTGATGTGCGAACATTATTTGTGACCTGTTTTGTTCTGGTACCAGGTTATTTATTTACCATGCTATTTTAGGTTGTGCCAGATTGTTTTTCCTCCTTTTTTCAGTCCTGAGGCAGACATCCCAAGTCTCCCACAAATGCATAGAGACTCCCAGATGCCTGCAAACGAATAATAATCTCCCGGAAATCACGCGTCTCCCTCCCGCTCCTCAAATACGTCACGCATCCCTCTCCACCGTATCCCTCCTTGCTCTTCACCACACACGTCGCGCACACTCCGCCTACACCCCACCCGGTCTTCACTTAGGCTAAAACCTGTTTGAAACAAATGCCTAACGCCACATAGTGTGTCTAAGTCTGTCCTCATTTAGATTAGATTAGATTAGATTAGATTATATTAGATTCAACTTTATTGTCATTACACATGTACAAGTACAAGGCTACGAAATGCAGTTTAGGTCTAACCAGGAGAGCAATAGCAGTAAGTGCAAAATATAGGTGTAAATTATAAAGTGCAGTTATAGAAAAACTATGGTGATATTTACAGATGGATGTACTATGAACATATATACAGGTTGCATTAGGTATGAACAGAGATTTATAATAAGTGATTATACGCACAGGTTGCTATTTATAATCAGAAGTGAGCAGATAGATAAACATAATTACAAATGTATATGTACAGTGGGTGTGTACATAATTAAAATGTACATGTACAGTGGGTATGTACAGTTCAAATAAATGAATGTAGGTTGCTTATTATTTCAGAGTGTAGCCTAAATATAGTCATAAATAGTGGTTATTCTGACAAGAGACTCAGTTGTTGTTATTTTTAGTTGCTTTAATAGTGTAGAACACTATTTTCTTTTTGATCCTCCCAATTTTGGAATCCAGTCGCGGGCTGGATTGAAAGGCTCAGCGGGCCTTTTAGACTTGGGAAACGATAAAACACTCCTTGTAACTTTTTCTTTCTCGTATTTATCTATGTTTTGAATTCGTTATTAGATTTTATGCAGAAGCACTCACCAGCAGGGTCATCCCAACCAGTCTAAAACTATCAATTCTTTCCAAATAGAGATTTTCAAGTCATCTGGTTAAATTGTATTAAATATATAGCGCAGAATAACAAAATATCGCAACGTTAGATTTTTCCAATTTCGTAATATCGTACCTAGTAACAACTAGGCCTGTCACAATACCTATTTTTTGTTGCACGATATATTGCACCAACATATATTGTGATAAATGCTATTATTATTATTTTAAGACCATTTTATGCCACTTATTATATAATGCCAGAATATAATATAATACAATATAATGGCATCACGATGCAAGTCTTTCAAAGAACTCATAATATTTAATTCTTAAGAATATCTAATTTATTTACAGTCATTTTAACAATTGAATAACTAGCCATTGAAATCAGAATGTGAAAACGCATATCCCCAGCTAAAATGTTGCTAAAATTGGTTATTATGTATGGGCGATACATATTGCATCATCAAAAATGACTGAGGTAATGTCCATGTAATGTGCGGAATATTGATTATTGTTACAGGCCTAGTAACAACAGCCTTTTTCAATCAAATGAGAAGATGCCGGTACCTTTAAAATGATAGGTGAGCCAGGTTTCTGCTCCAGAACGCCATTGGTGCTGAGCGGCTCAAAGAAAGGGTTGGGGTAGTACATGAAGTTAGTGTTGTTGTACACTAGAAGAGCCTGGACGTTATTGAAGATGAAGCCAAACTCGTCCGCATGTTTGACTGAGTCCAATCCGGGCCTGTACTCAGCCGTCAGAGAGGGAGCGAAACAGCTCATAGTGGTGGTGTTGAGAACTTTACACACCTGCAAACACGAGAGAGAGAGACAGAAATATGCATTATTTTCATCAGCGTTTTGAGAGAGTAATTGTTATTCATTGTTTCATCTCACTTCAGTTCTTTCCCATTAAGATCCCTTTGATACCATCTGTTTTCAAGTGTTTTACTGAACTGAAAAGACTGCAGATGCATTCCCTCTTTGTTAGACAACAACGGAGCCGGAGAACAAAAGAAAGACTCGCTTTTAGGATCAAAAAATCAGAAAGAAACTCTGAGAGAAAAGCATTAAATGTGTAAATGACACTCTTCTGACTGAATCTCGCTATATCACACGTTACTGTGAAACTTTGTTGCTCATGACTAGGGCCAGACGGAATCTGCGAACATTTTTTGCTATTTCTGCGCAGAATTTAGTTAAAAATCTGCGGATTTATGAGGAATGATTTTGGGAGTATCATATTTAAAACCTTTAATATAAGAAATAAAAAGGAATACCTTTTTAACTGTTATTTAATGTTTACAATGTGAATCAATTAGATCCTCTTTATTTGGTAAACAAAGCAAGTCTCTCATATAAAATATCTACTATAAGACAGAAAATATTACTCTACACATTGAATTGTAAATAAATCATATGAATATTTTCATATTAGTTTATAGAAATATTGCTGAAATTAATTTAAAAACTGAAAGTAAATACACAGAATCAATGATGGGCTAAAAATCTGCGGAAAACCTGCGGAATTCTGCATGCGCAGATTCTGTGTGGGCCTAGTCATGACAGAAATGAGCTGCATGTGTTGAACAAAACTGGTGAAGAACTAGACAAAGAGGTCATTTGATTTTGCACACAGATGTACACAAACACACACAAGCAAGCACACACACATGCACATATGCAAACTCTCACCACTGCTTTTGTGAATTATGGGCACATGCATAGGTGTATTGGTTTTTATACTTGCTATCAGCTGTATTTTAACTCCTTACACCAACCCTTCACCTAACCCTACATCCAACAAGACACTTTGCACACTTTTACTTTCTCAAAAAGATAAAAAAAAAGAAAGAAAAAACTCTGTATGATTTAAAAGCCATGAAAAATGGATAATTTATATCTGTCATTACATACTGTAAACATGTGTACTTATGTCCCTCTCTATCTTCTTCTCTCTTTCAAACACACACATACACACACACACACACACACACACATGCGCACGCGCACGCGCACAAACACACACACACACACACACACACACACACACACACACACACACACAGCAGTGCTATTTTAGTCAGATGTTTTAAAGTGAATAAACTGTTTTGATTTAGTTTTTAATTTTATGGGTTTTTTTTATTTACATGTTACAATTTTAGTTACTATTGTTTTTATTTATTTATTTATTTTTATTTTTTAATATATATTTGTGCGTAAAGTAATGAAATTTGCCCTGCGCGCTTGCGATTTCTTAAAGAAACTTTTTGGTGCGTTAATCTAGTCAATACTTTCGTTCAAAGAGGTAATGATTCGCACTTTTCAGATAATTGCTTCGTGTTGCTTTTATTTTTACATTCTCTGGGTGACTCAATGACACAAACGTTTCGGCACAATGCCTTCCTCAGTGTGTAACACAATTCTCTCCCTCCACCCCTTTTACCTCACAGTCAATCACATTGCGTCATTAGACTAGAATGAATATACATTCGTTCACCAGTGGCGCCTCTTGAAAATTTTCTTAGGGATGGCCAGAAGAGACCACACCAAATCTTGGGGTGGCAAACAAAAAAACCTTTGGCCTGTGGTCCCTAGTTTGGGCATCTCTTGTTTAGATAAATAGTTTAGACATCATATTTAGACAACATACAGTACATCATTCAGTAGCCAATTAACAATTAAAGGGCACATACATTAACGCTTTTTAAAGATTTTATATCACTACTATGGTTATTCTGAGTGTGCCAGTCTAGGTTCAGATCAAAACACAATTCAGATTGTTTTATTATAATGTGTTAAAAAGTGTAATTTTGGGGCGTGTACACAGGTCGCTGTTTTAGGGGTGTGTTGCTTCACATGAAAATTTGTTTCGCTTTCCCGCCAATCTTAACAAGGGGGCAGAGCCAAGAGCGCCCCTGCTTTGTGTACGGCAACAGACAGGCAGACAGAGAGAAGCATTCAGCCGTACGTGTACGACCCAGACTCGGAACAAGTACAAGCAGAACAAGCAGAGACGACTGTTGAGGAATCAATAATCCGAATGAGCCAGAATGTGTCAGAGTTGTAGTTAGCGTTTGATAAAGTTCGCCATATCAGAGTTCTACAAACAAATACAGACAAGACAAAGATATCCACTAAGATAAACACTGCATTAGTATAATTTATATGCAAAGAGGATCGCGGACTGTTGGAACTGATCAATTTTTCAAAAACAATTTATTTGCGAATCCCGAGTGGAATTGTCCCGCATTCTCAAA
>CAIGQQ010006052.1:4303514-4314481 GCA_903798035.1 Danio albolineatus | reverse complement strand
ACACACACACACACACACACACACACACACACACACACACACACACACAGCAGTGCTATTTTAGTCAGATGTTTTAAAGTGAATAAACTGTTTTGATTTAGTTTTTAATTTTATGGGTTTTTTTTATTTACATGTTACAATTTTAGTTACTATTGTTTTTATTTATTTATTTATTTTTATTTTTTAATATATATTTGTGCGTAAAGTAATGAAATTTGCCCTGCGCGCTTGCGATTTCTTAAAGAAACTTTTTGGTGCGTTAATCTAGTCAATACTTTCGTTCAAAGAGGTAATGATTCGCACTTTTCAGATAATTGCTTCGTGTTGCTTTTATTTTTACATTCTCTGGGTGACTCAATGACACAAACGTTTCGGCACAATGCCTTCCTCAGTGTGTAACACAATTCTCTCCCTCCACCCCTTTTACCTCACAGTCAATCACATTGCGTCATTAGACTAGAATGAATATACATTCGTTCACCAGTGGCGCCTCTTGAAAATTTTCTTAGGGATGGCCAGAAGAGACCACACCAAATCTTGGGGTGGCAAACAAAAAAACCTTTGGCCTGTGGTCCCTAGTTTGGGCATCTCTTGTTTAGATAAATAGTTTAGACATCATATTTAGACAACATACAGTACATCATTCAGTAGCCAATTAACAATTAAAGGGCACATACATTAACGCTTTTTAAAGATTTTATATCACTACTATGGTTATTCTGAGTGTGCCAGTCTAGGTTCAGATCAAAACACAATTCAGATTGTTTTATTATAATGTGTTAAAAAGTGTAATTTTGGGGCGTGTACACAGGTCGCTGTTTTAGGGGTGTGTTGCTTCACATGAAAATTTGTTTCGCTTTCCCGCCAATCTTAACAAGGGGGCAGAGCCAAGAGCGCCCCTGCTTTGTGTACGGCAACAGACAGGCAGACAGAGAGAAGCATTCAGCCGTACGTGTACGACCCAGACTCGGAACAAGTACAAGCAGAACAAGCAGAGACGACTGTTGAGGAATCAATAATCCGAATGAGCCAGAATGTGTCAGAGTTGTAGTTAGCGTTTGATAAAGTTCGCCATATCAGAGTTCTACAAACAAATACAGACAAGACAAAGATATCCACTAAGATAAACACTGCATTAGTATAATTTATATGCAAAGAGGATCGCGGACTGTTGGAACTGATCAATTTTTCAAAAACAATTTATTTGCGAATCCCGAGTGGAATTGTCCCGCATTCTCAAAGCAGTCTGCGCTAAAATGGTTAGCGCAATCATACGACAGTTTAGGTAAGTTTTAAGGCACCTGATCGTTAAAGATAAAAGTTAGCCACTTAAACCTCTGTTGCTCATTTCCAGGAAGACGATGAAGGCTCTTGTGTTGAGCCTTGCATCCAAAAACAGTGCAAGGGTGTTCCTTTGGTGGCATTGCTTCGACTCACACTAAGAAAATGGCGGGCGTGAAACAACAAACTGAAGATATGGTAACGCGCGCCTGTCAATCAATATGGGTTGGTGCACTCCTACGTAAAGTTAAGGTCGGTCTCAAAACCGCTCCAATTGGTCCACCGTTTTTATGTTGTTAAATTAAAAAAAAAAAAAAAAGGACTGGGTGTGTTTATATCACCCCAATATGACGGTCTATACACTATACCTACACATATGTCTGTCCAAACAGCTTAAAAAGTAGATTTTTCATCAAAGGTGCCCTTTAATATGTATTAATTAAATTATAAACCTGCACTTCTGCCGTGTTTCATCATGTTTAGTATGTACAGCCAAACTCCTTGATGCTGGAATCTTGTTGCGTCACGTGTAGTCAGGACACGGTGTTAGGCCTGAGATCCAGTGTTTTTACATTACTGAGCTGAACTGGTGCAAACTGTAGCACTTCTTCAACAACTGCATAAACATCAGCAGTCACACATGACGGACACACGGGCAGTGAACAGCACCAACAACAGAATTGATTGCTGTGAAACTCTGACTGTGCCGCAAGGTTTTCATCTCATTTCTTTCTTCTCTCTGACTCTCAGGGGAGAAACTTAATTAGAGCTAAATATCTTCAAAGCACGGCAGGAGCGGCGAGCAGCACACCTCCTACTCGCAGCCAGAGCCGCAATCGATACTAACTCATTCTGACCACACAAACTTGATTTTCCTCAGATTGAGGGTGCATCTCATTCCATAGCTTTTTGGTTCCTCATTCCTTTGCTCTTCCTCTCCACTCGGGCCTCGAGGAGTGGGTAATAAGTGATATTTGTCAATTCTGAGCTCGAGATGGTTTTCTTGTCAGTGATTAACTAGTATTGGCTTTTGCTTGCTCACTAGGTCAGTGCCATTACTAACAAACACTATGGGAAAGAAAACAATTTCATCCTCAAGGCCAGATTCTCAGCATGAAGTGATAGTCTAAAAATAAAAAAGGGGAGGAAAACAACACTTTTGTTTTTGGATGCATGGTTTTTGGTGACATTTTGTCCTTTAACATTTTCACACTTTATTCATAAGCCCATACAATCTGAGCTATTTTGCCTCACATTTTAAACCTGGGTTAGATATCATTAGGATTTTTTTTTTATGACACAGGTGTCAAATCGATATTTGCCTTAAAAGTGTCTAAACTGATACTTAAAAAAATGAAAAACAAGCGTGGATGATATCTTTTTATGAAAAAAACAAAACAAAATCGAACAATGAATTATAAGTTTAAAAGAATACATTAACGTTTTTGTTGAGGTTTTGTCCTTCTGAAAGTGTATTTTACATTTTCATGCTTTATTCAGAAGCCTAAGAAAACAGTCGCCTGGGTTATTTTTATAGCTGGGTTAGATATGATTTGGGTTGGTTATGATACTGGTGTCAAATCAATACTTTTACAATGACTTAATGGTGTCTAAACTTAAAAAAAAAATTGTCTCAATGGTGGATGACATTAAAAGTGTTTTTAATATAATATAATATAATATAATATAATATAATATAATATAATATAATATAATATAATATAATATAATATAATATAATATAATATAATATAAAAGTACACGCAAAATGAAAACTGTAAATGTTTACATAAATTCACAATAAAAAACTAAGCCTACAATAATTTAAGTACGGAATAATTGAGGACAAGTCATTGAATTAGTTAGGTAAAGATGTTGTCTTTAAAGGGGTGGTCCACTACGATATTATATTTTAAACTTTAGAACCAATCAAAATCGAGCATCTAACATCCCTGTTGTTACAGAACTAATAACAGCAATGCAATCTGTGTTCTTGGTATGCTAAAAAATTTAGATTAAAAAAGTGCAAAAGCCTTGATTAATAACCAAAAGCAACATTTTTGAGTTTGGTCAACTTTAAACATTAAGCATTTAGAAGGACCGACATTATTTTTCTAAGAAATTTATATATATATATGTATATATATATATATATATAAAACATGCTTTCAGAATTACAGCTTTAATGGCAGCTGACTGAACAGTGTGTAGGTTTGAACAGCATTTGACGGGGCCTCATCTCTTCTTTAGGCACTTTACATTACGCACCATGTTTGCATGACAACAGAAGCTCTCTTGCAGCTCAGAGAGGCTGGATCTGGTTAAAAATGAATGGAATTCAATAACTCTGAAGTCACACTGTCATCAAAACCTGTAATCCCATTACACACTCCACAGCACTACACGTGAGGTAACCGAGAGGACGCCGGGGAAATGCAGATCTAGTCAAATCCACAAAAAAATGTGATTCTTAGCAGAGCTCAAAAGAAAGAGGCACTGAATATACAGTAGAGACATTATAAGATGCTTCCATTGTGGTTCAAAAATATGCTATGGGCTACATGCTTATTATTGTGGCTATTTTTATTTGAATTCATTTTTATATAGTGAAATACTCCAATAGTACACACTTTCACTGTGTGTTTTAGGTTTTCTGGTGTGAAGGATCTTTCACATTGGAGGACGCGCTTGAAAAAACACTGAAAAATGTTGAAACTTGAAAGTGTAAGAAATCAGTTAATTTACTCAAAAAATATTTTTAAATATACTCAATATATACCCAAAATACTCAATATATACCCTAAAAAATTGTATTTTTTGTTTAGTAAGGATGCATTAAATGTATAAAAATTGTCAGTGAAAGATTTCGGTTTCAAATAAATACTGTAATTTCCCTCTTTCTATTAATTAAATAATCTTAATAGTAATAATAAATAGCAAGGCATGTTTCTTGTGCACCAAAACAGCATATTAAAATGATTTGTGAGGAATCATGAGACACTGAAAATGCTAAAAATACAGCTTTTCTTTTACCTGAATAAATGACATTTTATAATGCATTAAAATGCTTTTTTTATGCAGTCTCTGTGAGAATTCTTTGATGAAAAGAAAGTTCAAAAGCAATCATCGAAATTGAAGTCTTTTGTAGCACTATACATCATATAACATAACTCTTTGCAATATAAAAGGATTAAAGGTGTCGTAGAATAAAAATCTAGAAATACCTAGACATATCTGAAGTGTTAAGTGCATGGAAATGGTATACCGTGAGGCTTAGACACCATTGTTTACTCATTCTCTTGTAAATGAAGTGTAAAATCCCAGTGAAAAGAAAGCCAATCGGAAACAAAACACCAACTGTTATGCTGCGAATGGGATTATTAATATACACACGCCAGGTTGTGTTTGATTGGCAACAACATTCCTATTGAGATTACAATGATAATTCATTTATTCATTTTCTTTTCGGCCACAGCGGAATGAACCGCCAACTTATCCAGCATTTGTTTTACGCAGCGGATGCCCTTCCAGCCGCAACCCATCTCTGGGAAACATCCATACACGCTCACTCACAAACACACACTATGGACAATTTAGGTCACCCAATTCACCTATACCACATGTCTTTGGACTGTGGGGGAAACCGGAGCACCCGGAGGAAACCCACGCAACCACGGGGAGAACATGCTAACTCCACACAGAAATGCCAACTGACCCAGCCGAGGCTCGAACCAGCGGCCTTCTTGCTGTGAGGCGATCGTGCAACCCACTAGGCCACCGTGGCGCCCTACAATGATAATATCCCCCTTATTTTTTTACTTTATCTGAGGTTGTATGTGGGACTCTTTTTTTGAAAACGGGAGAATCAGAAAGCATTTGTGGCCACAGAACGGCCATTCACTAGACACTAGAGATGGTTGTGCATGAAAATCCCAGTAGATCAGCAGTTTCCGAAATACTCAGACCAGCGCGTCTGGCACCAACAACCATGCCATGTTCAAAGTCACTCAAATCACCTTTCTTGCCCGTTCTGATGCTCGGTTTGAACTGCAGCAGATCGTCTTGAACATGTCTACATGCCTAAATGTATTAAGTTGCTGCCATGTGATTGGGTGATTAGAAATTTGCATTAACGAGCAGTTGGGCGGGTGAGTGTATAAGTCATTCTAAAACATTTGAATGTGTGTTTCTATATATTTATACATACAGTAGGATGGTGTGGTTGAAGGTTGTATGGTTGGTGGTCTACAGTATCTCCATATTTGTCACTGAGCAAGATATTTAATGCAGATACAGTAGCTTGACTTATTGTAGTAAGTGTGCTGATAGTCATATAGGTTAAAAGTGGGTGCTAAATGAATGCTTACTGCAATAATGACAGCACATAATGACTATTCCAGCACTTCTCCAGTTCATGGACCACCCCTACTAAACACTGAACCCGCAACCTTTGTGTTATTGAACTGAAAATCCATTCTGAATGGCACATATCGTTGCTGCCCAGCTAAACAGAACAAGATAAGGGTCTAATGCGTTTGAACTGCCATGTCAGAGACAGATGCGGTTGCCACGAACAGCCTGGCACGGCCTATCGCTGCCTCTGTATGCCATCTGTTTCAGACTTGCTGGACGCAACACTGGCTGTTGTCACATTTTGTTTTGCTGTACCAGTTTGTTTCTTCACTTCCGCCCACATCGAGCAGCCAGTTTTCCAACAGTGGTGAAGAAATGGAGCTTTCCACATGGCTGGATTTAATTAGCAGCTTTTAATTGTATTTGAAACACCACCTGCTGTAAGCAGAAGGAAATGCACATCATGAGTAGGTCAAAACCAGGGCTGGGTATTGATTCAGATGTCCTGATCCAATTTGGTTCCAATTTCAGTTTACATGCAAATGGTTCGATCCAATTTTTTGACTTGAATCATTGACTAATGACTTAATACAAATGCTATTTATATTTCTAAAAATGTATCGGTGGACATATTATTTCAGGTAACATTGTAAAAATATCTGTTCATTAACAGCTTCCGTGCTTTATTTCACTCCCATCATTTTGTTTTTATTTACAGATTGTTGTTTATTTATGGTTATGAATTGAATTATGGGAACTGTCAATGTTTGACGTTAAAAATTAAACTTTTCTGTGACTTTTATTTACATTTTAGTAAGTTTTTACCAGGTTTTTGTACCATAATTTACAAAATCACCCCAGACAATATGTCATAATGTCAATAAAAGTCACCTTTTCTAACATACAAATGTCAAGATCTCATATTGCATTACAAATGCATAAAAATACAAAACATAGCATGAGTGTTATACAAATACAGTCAAATACAGTGGACCCCGCATTTTATGCTCACAAAGACACACACATAGAGATATAAATTCTAAAGAGATCAAATATATTCTACATATATTAATAAAGCTGATTCATTTTTATCATAGAGCAGTGAATGCTTTATTTGTGGCATAAACAGTGCATTATTAAGCTGCTGTCACTTTAGGCATTGCTCCAGACTAACAGCTTCCTGTCCTTCCATGACCAGTAGCTGCAGGTATTTGGCTGTGGAAATAATTGGGATCCTTTTCTGTCTCTGTCTGAAATAATTGGATTCAGGTTGTTCCATGAATTGACACATGACTCAGCAGAAAGAACAGTCCTGCACGCCCAAACTAATGAATCTGAGCATCTCCGGGACAAAGAGTTGCATAGAGATGCTTTTCTCTGGCTAAAAATCTGTCGCAGGTCAGACAAAATCATACTAATACCCTAAAGACATAGTTTTGCTGTCATTTACTCATCCTGATGATTCAGACCTGTGCAGTATGTTCCTCTGTTCATCACAGTAAAAGAAGGATACTTTGAAAAAAACTTCAACTAAACCAAACCAAACCAAACCAAACTAAACTAATCTAAACTAAACTAAACTAAACTAAACTAAACTAAACTAAACTAAACTAAACTAAACTAAACTAAACAAAACTAAACTAAACTAAACTAAACTAAACTAAGTGAAGCCTTTAAATCGCACTTGAAAGCATAATACTAGCATTATACAAAACTAAACTAAACCAAAATTAAATAAACTTGCCTAGTTAACTTAATTACCTAATTAAGCACTTAAATTGCACTTTAAAGCTTAATACTAGCAAAACAAAACAAAGCAAAGCAAAGCAAAGCAAAGCAAAGCAAAGCAAAGCAAAGCAAAGCAAAGCAAAGCAAAGCAAAGCAAAGCAAAGCAAAGCAAAACAAAACAAACAAAACAAAACTAGTTATCCTACTTAATCTATTTAAGCCTTTAAATAGTACTTTAAAGCTTAGCATCTTGCAAAACTACACTAAACTACACTAGTTACCCTAATTAATCTAGTTAAGCCTTTAATTGCACTTTAAAGCTTAATACTAGCATCTCGCAAAACTAAACTAAACAACTAAACTAAACCAATTAACCCAGTTAAGTCTTTAATTTTCACTTTAAAGCTTAATACAGGAATTTTACAAAACTAAACTAGTTATCCTAATTAACCTAGTTAAGCCCTTAAATTGCACTTTAAAGTTTAATCCTGGCATCTCGCAAAACTAAAATAAACTAGTTGTCCCAATTAACTCGGTTAACCCTTTAAATTGCACTTTAAAGTTTAATACTAGCATTTTGCAAAACTAAACTAAATTAAACTAAACTAGTTATCCCATTTAACCCAGTTAAGCCTTTAAATTGCACATTAAAGCTTAATACTAGCATCTTGCAAAGCTAAACTAAACTAAACTAAACTAAACTAAACTAAACTAAACTAAACTAAACTAAACTAAACTAAACTAGACTTAACTAAACTAAATCCAAATGAACTTGGTTAAGCCTTTAAATTGCACTTTAAAGCTTAATACTAGCATTTTTCAAAACTAAACTAAATTAAATTAAACTTAGCTATCCTAATTAACTCAGTTATGCCTTTAAATTGCACTTTAAAGCTTAATTCTAGCATCTTGCAAAATAATCAGTAAAATATTATGTACTGTCATCATGGTAAAAACAAAACTTGGAAATTAAAATTAGTTCGCAAAACTATTATGTTTAAAAACGTATTGAAAAGACATCCCTCGATTAAACAGCGCTTGGGAAATATTTTAAAATAATTAAAATCTCTATAATTAAGGAGAGCTATAATTACTTAAAATGAAGAATAATAATAAAATTTCAGTAGGCAAAAAATATGTATCTTTTCATTAAACATAATAATAAAAAAGAAAACTATGAAAACAAGACATTACAAATGCACCACAAAAATCACAAACACTTATAAATTAAAATACTACTTAAAAAATAAGTCAAAAGAGTGAAAAAACATGAACCTCCTCAACTCAGTCAGTGACATACTGTACAAAAATCCCATGATATCTTCCTCTGAACCATCCCAGTGAATTGCCATGGGGGAATAAAAGCGTTTTATGGTAATGCCTGAGCAGAGCTGCCCACCAGCTCTCTTTGTTGCATTAAGAAGCACAAGTGCATGTAACTCAACAATGCATGGAAATTAGGGATGAGCGACGCAGAACAACTATAAGCATCTGCACGTTTGTAGAAAACCGCCCGTGGCTCCGTTAAACGCCAAGATGCTTTTATCATCCATAGTTCATGTTCTTCATGTTGGTTTTTCACAAGCGCGCTCTTATCCAAGGTATCTAGGGAGGTCTTTGACACTGATTGGTGGGAGCGTCTGATCGCTTCGTTTTAGAAGAGAGAGAGAGAGAGAGAGAGAGAGAGAGAGAGAGAGAGAGAGAGAAAAAAAACTTGAGTGCCTTTGTGATCGGCTCAGATAGCTTCGAGAATCCGTCTCTAGACTTCATTACTGAATCTCTCTCTGTCACCGTCGCACGCGTCAAGCCATTTTTTTCCCTTTCCTCCTCGAGAGAAGACAAAGGTAGAAAAACTAATCTTTTAGCTATAATCAGGAAAATGATTAATGTCTCAATTGTGGGTTGCTGACAGGTACAGCAGGATGCACAAAGGCAATTGTCTGCCATTCGGAGAGCCCCGCCAGGTAACGGGAGGGAGGAGAGGAAGAACAGAAGCAATTTGGGGAGGAGGCTGGTGACAGTTTGACGGCCGCTCGCCTCTGATTGCCACGGCTGTTTTGTTCCCTCACTCCCTCGCCAAAAAATACAGAGAAAGAAGAAATACGTAATCGCAACCTCAGCGGTTAATAATAAAAAAGAAGAACGCATGGAATCAAAGCCTGAAAGAAGGAAGGCAACCCTTCGTTCTTGTAAAAGAAAAGAAAGAAAGAGACACATCAAACAGCCCACACTACATCTTTCACAGGAGCTCTAAGCTCTTGGAGGAACAGGGGGCTTTCTGTCACTCCTCATTGCGCAATCCGGTGTCTCTTTTAGGAAAATTGACTTTAAGGAGAACTACCCTCATACTGGTGCATCTGTACAGACGAGGACTGAAGCGTAGTTACGCTGTATGTTTGGTTATGGCAGTTTTGATTTCACCTCAGCGAAGTATGAGATAATGTGTGATTAGCGTTTCTGAACACTTCCACACACACGAGATGTTGTTTACTTCTCATAATTATGCTCATAAACATGGAGTCCTATCATTCTTGAGTTATCAGAGTTATCATATTGTTATTTTTTAAGGTGAACATCTAATCTGTTGAATTTAATCAACTGAAAAAAGGCTTTTTCTGGTAATCTTCAACCAAATTTGCACCATTTGCTTCTACGTTTGGAGTAACGGTGCTTCTCTGTTGATGTCAGTTTGACAGCTTCAACCACAGTATTCTTAATCATGCCCCTCTAACTGTTAGTTTGCTATTAGGAAATGATGCACAAAAAGAACCCCCCCCCCCCCCCCCCCCCAATCAATTTAACGTTACAGTTGGATGTTCATCTACATACTGAAATAAAAGTCTAATACTGCTCTTGTAGGGGGGAGATTATGACGTAGTGCCTTTTGTTGGTGTCCCGAGAGGAAATCCTCTTGCCGACACCGGACAACAGTTCATCAAACTGGGCTGAGCTCGGTCTGAAGCACCGCTGAAAGCCTTCATCATCCAGGTACAGTTTCTGGAGTAGTTGATGAACTCACAGATCTGGGTGCACCTCTGAAAGGATCTAGTGGACTCAGACTGCGCAGAACAAATATACGCTGTATTTCAGCCTTCCTAAAGCACATAAACACAGCTATTCTCTCAATAAAATCCATGTTAGCCATTAAGCAACGAAGCTAGAGTAACTGTGCAGAAAGAAGCCCTGCCCATGACGTGAATCCGCGTTTATCGTGAAGTGAATTTGATGCATGAATGAATTTTTTGGTCGAATGAAGTGAGTAAACCAAAAATGTTCACACGTCTATTTCATTCGCACGTGCCGTGTCTGCTGTGAACACAGCTTTAGGATGCGCACGAAATCACCTATTACTCGAGTAGGTACTACATTTCAATTTCAATTTACTCCACGACCGTTAGATGTCTAGAGTGTTCTATATAGTGTGCTTGTGAGTAGTATAAATGGAACTTGGGCGTACTACATCCGCCATTTGTCCTTATCAAGTGACCTACCTGCTTGCTTGCTTGCTTGCTTGCTTGCTTGCTTGCTTGCTTGCTTGCTTGCTTCCTTGCTTGCTTGCTTTCTTTCTTTCTTTCTTTCTTTCTTTCTTTCTTTCTTTCTTTCTT
>CAIGQQ010006052.1:4288711-4303504 GCA_903798035.1 Danio albolineatus | reverse complement strand
TTTCTTTCTTTCTTTCTTTCTTTCTTTCTTTCTTTCTTTCTTTCTTTATTTATTTATTTATTTATTTATTTATTTATTTATTCAGGGACAATGTACAACATGACATGTTGTGCCAGAGTTAGCTATAAAGCTAATTTACACCTGTAGTCTCTGGGCAGGAAATTGCAACAAACTTAGTAAACAAATTTAACAGTAATTTAACAGTAAATTTAACAGAAACCTGCTTCAGTTGCGTCACTTCACTCCCATTCATAAAGGCATCAAAAGATAACGTAGCATTCACCGGATGCTCACTTCAGATTCTCGCGGAAGGTCATCTGGGTAATTCTCGCTTACTGTTTTTGTTTGGTTCATGTGATGTGGCACAGTATGTCATGTTTCGGCGCTAGAGAGTGTGTATTACTGGTATTTTTTACATTTTTTTAATCAAATAATACAATAGAAGACAGAAGATGCTACTGGCTATCCCATACTCTTGTCTGACCGGAAAAAAAGCAGAAAAAATACTATTCCATTAATTAAACTCGGACCTCCTGCAGTGGCAAGCAAATTGAATTCATACCGACTCCCCAACCCTGGGGCTTTTATTATTCTTTCATTATTTTCAGGACATATTTATGCTGACCAAGCCATTCTATCTGCAGCTCGTCCTCCTTTGAAACCCATTAACCATTTACCTGCCCAGTATCCACCGACAGCACCTCGCATGAATCTGTACAGTGCTGTGTGTATGCAGGATTCTGCAAATAATGCCCAACAAATTCCAGTTCGGCAAAGGTGGTACAAGCCTGGTAAAATGCTTAAATTAAATGCCTCATCCGCACCACTTTGCGCAGACTGAATAATTCAGCAGGGTACTTAGTGGAAATTACAGATACACAGCTTGAAAAAGAGGTCACGCAGAGGCTTGTGGGTAGGAGATATATGAGATTTCTAGAGCTGCGGATGTGAGTCACGACGGATCTCGCCTCCGTGGGTCAACAGAAAAGACAGAAATTAGTCTAATGCATCCCCTCCAAAAAAGCCAGCGCTCAGATTGTGCGATCCTCTCTCTTCTGAAAGTCACCGATAATTAACTCAAACCTGCAGACAAAGCATCCCACTTCTCAAGGTCACGCGTCTCTGAGGTCGAACTGATACGATTGGGTTTCACAGTGGTGGCCCTGGTGAGATATCAGCTCGCGAGAGAGAGCCGTTCTCCCAGAAGCCCCTGAGCTCAGGTGACTTGAGGTCGTATCAAAAGTGAGGGTGGATAATTGAGCGACCGCCGATAACGCAAATGAAGCTACTCACGTTTACGGATTCCCGCCCGCCGTACTTGATGCGAATCCTCGGCTCCTGTATCACATCCAAGTTCGTCCCGGTCACCACCAGAGGTGTGTGTCCGCTGAAAAACACACACAAGGCATGAATGTGAATTGGGATAAACGCAAAATAAAAACTCTGAGGCAGAAGTAACTCATCTACATTTAAATCAAACGCCGCCCTCAAAACTTGTTCCTTTGTGATGTGGCGCTTAGAAGATAATACGCTTTTGAGAAGGTCCTGATTAGAGACGCTTTTAACCGTCTTCAGTAGATTTAATCAAACCTACTAGATGTGTCTTTGAAAACACTAAAGGAAAAGAGTCCTGCTTAGCATTCTGGGAATGTTTTCCGTGGTTTGATAAAGAACAACAAAAGAGGCGAGTGTCTGGGAGTGGAGCTGTAGCTGGAGGTGTTTCAGTTGTTTACTCTTGAGCGCTTCATTAGCCAGGCGCCGCTCGTACAGGGTTCTGTTCGGTGTGGTACAACAAATAAAGCATCGTGACCCCATCTACTGATGCCCTGGCGTGGGGAACTCGCCCACAGGAAAGAAAAATCACATTTGAGGTTTGCTGTATCTCTCAAATATTTCTCATGAAGAGATCTTAAAGAGAGACAGTTCATCCAAAAATAAAAATGTACTTATGATTTACTCATCCTCAAATGGTTCCAAACCTTTATGAGTTTCTGAAGATAAATGAAAATATACTGTAATCTGTAAGCATTGACTTCCGTAATAGGAATAACAATATGGTTACAGGTTTCAGCATTCTTTAAAATATCTTTGTTTGTGTTTAACTGAAGAAGAAAGCTCATTAAGCTTCTAAACAAGTAAAGGGTGAGTACATACTGTTAATTTTGGAAGTGAACTAACCCTTTAATGTACTCACCCTCAAGCCATTAAAGATGTAGATGTTTTTTATTTTTTATTTACTAGGACAGCAAAGAAGATTTTTCGACAGAACCATTGTCTTCTGGTATTGATATAATGGAAGTCAGTGGCCTCCATCACTTTGCGATTAAGGTAATATAAAGCTGCATTAATTATAATAATAACCCAAAAAGTCAGTAATAGTTTCACTTCATAAGATCTTGTCGCATTGTCTGGAGCCCTTGGTAGTAATTATGATGTGTTTTGAATATGCTTTTATTAAGTCTCAAAGTAATGCCCCCCACTGATTTCCATTACAGTATATGGATACCAGAGGACAATGATTCCAGCTACAAATCTTCTTAATTGTTCTACTTTAGAAAACAAAATCAACAACATCTTGGATGACCTGAGGGTTTCAGAGAATAAATGAACAGGAAATTACCAATTGTAAGTGAACTATCCCTTTAAATACAGCACAACCATTTCTCGTCTATTTCTACCAAGGAATCAGGCTATGGAAACTGCATTCATTGTAAAGATCTATATCCTTCCAGGCAGTGAAGAATTTTTCGAATATGTTTGTCACTATGTGCGTTGTTAATTTGTTTGTTGAATGACACTGTCACTACTTCTAATTACAGAACTGTTCATATACAAAACATGATTTAGCACTGGAAGGAAAACAATTTATTCAGCGCATACAAAACGTTTTTATTTTCATGAACACTAAAGAAGATATTTGAAAAAACCTGTAATCATTGACTTTCATAGTAGGACAAACAAACACCATGGAAGTCGATTTTTAAAAAAAATATCTGCTTTTCAATGTTCAACTCAAGAAAGTCAAACAGGTGGAGTAAGTAAAGAGTAAGTAAATGATGAGTAAAAAAAGTAAGTGAGTAAAAATGTTCCGTTTAGGGTGAACTGTCCCTTAAATTATAATTATTAGTTCTTATCAGTGAAAAACAAAACCACTTTTTTATTTCCATGCTATAGAGGTCAATGGGTTTCAACATAGCTTGGTTCCCATCATTCTTAAAAATATTGTCACACACACAGTTCAAATATTAAGTCTACATTTCATTTATGTATCCAGAGCTATAGAAAATAACCTTTCAGCAATATAATATTCCTGCTGGCGGACACGACATTGTGTACGGCTCTTATGTATCGGTGTGTTAGATCAGGAATGACGGAGACATTCTCTTTCTGCATTTACTCCAGCTTTCAGAGAGCCAGTATCTCCGCATCACTTATATAATCATTCTCAGCACATTTCTATTTCAGTCTCATTTTTTGCTACAGTATATAATGAGCAGCACTTTGGCATGAACATGATCTAGCTCTGAATAATCTGTCCAGATCAGTACAGTGAAATGTGAGAAAATCACTTCATCAGAAAGTTGTAGTTATAATTAGAAATTAGAAATAGCTTTTTTTATTTATACAGTACAATGGAAATGAAAGGGTTTAACATTTATTTTTGGAAATATCTTTGATTTTTTTTGCAGAATAAAAGACATGAGTATTTGAAAATGACAGAGTATTCGTTTTTGGATGAACCATCCCTTTTAAGATGTACCCATTGTAGATTTTGAACAGTATGAAAGGTACAATTGGGAATGAAAAGATACTAGAGCTCATGTCATCTGGGATTTGGAAAAAGTAAACGTTTTCAATTCTTTCATTCATCTTCCTTCGGCTTAGGCTCTGATTTATCAGAGGTCGCCACAGTGGAATGAACCGGCAACTTTTCCAGGGCATGTTTTACGCAGTGAAAGCCCTTCCAGCTGCAACCCAGTGCAGGGAAACACTCATACACTCTCAGATTCACACACTACGACCAATTTGGTTCATCCAATTCACCTATTGCGCATGTCTTTGGACTGTGGGGGAAACCTGGAGAAAACCCATGTGAACACAGGGAGAACATGCAAACTCCATACAGAAACCCCAACTGCTCCAGTAGGGACTCGAACCAGCGACCTTGTTGCTGTGAGGTGACAGTGCTAACCACTGAGCTACCCCACATTTTAAATTATGATTTTAACAATTTAATTTCTAGGTCACTGAGCAATAAAAAAAGCTAAATTATGATACTAATCATGTGACTGGTCAGATGTGCATGTTTTAAGAAATTTCAATGATCAGTTGAACTTCTCTTAAAGGCATAGTTCACTCAGAATTTTAAGTTCTGTCATAATTTACACTTTGCTTATTTCAAAGCTTTATGAGTTTTCTTTCTTCTTTTGTGTTGAACAAAAGAATACTTTGAAAAATGTTGAAAACTTGTAACCATTGACTTCCATAGTAATTGCATTTCCTACTATGAATGTCAAAGCTTCCATGTTTTCAGCATTCTTCCAATTATATTATTTTCTGTTCAACAGAAGAAAGAAGCACATAAAACTTTAAAACCACACAAGTAATGAGTAAATTTTCATTTTTGGGTGAATTATCGCTTTAATTTTTATGTTAAGAACAATAGATTTTTAATTTAAACTACAAAATAACAGCATTTTTGAGCCCACTGTATTAAATTCCATCATTTAAAGCTAGTCAGATACTCTAAAAACTGTTGCTTTTGGACTTAAAATCTGTGTGTTTTTTTTTTATTTAAAGGTTTAAACTTCACAGGCTCATCTCCATGATTGCCCTGACATGATGTAAATGCTTTTTATTTTCAAAGATGAAAAGCTCTATCTGAACGCAAGTCAGCCATTCATTCACTTCACGAATAACAAAACAACACATGACCTTGAACAAAGCTGCTGAACTCCATTTATGAGATCAGTTCCTCGAAGGAATGTGCCTGATATCCATTCAAATGTACAATACTGGTCAAAAGTTTGGGCTAATTATTCTATTATTATTAATGTTTAAAGAAAATGATTCTGTTTTTCAAGGTGGCATTTATTAATTGTAAAAAAAAATGTTACATTGTTAAATATTTATCTAAAAAATTAAATAACAGCTTTCTTATTGTAAGTAGTTTCAAATAACATTATTACTACAGTCATTATTGCTTTTTTTACTATTACCATTCCTCATAATAATAATAATAATAATAATAATAATAATAATAATAATAATAATAACAATAATAATAATAATAATAATAATAATAATAATAATTATTATTATTATATTAGAGTGATTTCTGAAAGATCATGTGACTCTGAAGACTGGAGTACTGTAGCTAAATATTCGTCTTTAAAATCACTGAAATAAATGATTAATTTAAATTATAAACTACTTTTGAACAGTTATTTTATAGTGCAATAACATTTTACAGTTTTACAATTTGTACGGTTTTACTGATGAAATAAATGCAGCCGCGATGAGCAGGATAAGCTTATTCTAAAACATTTAAATATCCTACTGACCCCTAAGTTTTTGCCGATAGCGTATCTTCGCAGCTCTGCATAATCAGTACTAAAACAACGCATCATCGTTTATGTTACCTTGCGATGCTCCATTCCGGCTCGATGCGCTGAACGGTGGGGTCGTCTATATACTCAAAAGCCAGGATGTCTCGAACTTGGGCGCGATCCACACTCACGCTGATCTGAACCGAACCCACACCCGTCAGAGATGGTGCAGAGTAACACACAATCTCCGTCATAGTTCGTCTGAGGACAAACACAAGCATACACAAACCAATCAGACCACCAAGTCTTTACATCAGAAGGCTAGACATGCTGTTCAGACACACTATATATGAACGGTGCACGTGGGCGGCCCTCTGCTCTTTTCAATTGCAGTCTTTTCTCTGAAAATGCTACCCATGGAAAGTGAGCATTAGTCATTCTCTGCAGCATATTAGTGTACGTTAAGCTGCTTCTTATTGCAACACGAACAGGAAAACATCGTCCTTCCATAGGAACGCAGAGGAAAGCAGAAATCTGCAATTAGCTGCTATCGCATTAAAGCAGTCTTGGGTCTTTAAGTGGTACAATCATCTTTAAATTGAGATCCCGGAGAGAGTGTGAAATAAGGGGCAGATATAGGAAGAAGTCAAGCAGGGGGTATGATATTTACATATAGAAGTGTGCTGTGAAAATTAGTTGAGGAAGAGGCAGAAATAAAGATGAAAAGAGAGATGTAGAAGAATATTCACTGCAGTAAGTTATAGGTTATAGACAATGCAAATGCCTAATGGATGGCGTGGTATTATATTATATACAGCAGTGCCCAAACTCAGTCCTGGAGGGCTGGTGTCCTACATATTTTAGTTCCAACCCCAATTAAACACACCTGAACCAGCCAATCAAGCTCTTGTATAATAGAAACTTCCAGGCAGGTGTGTTGAAGTAAGTTGGAGCTAACTCATACAGGACACTGGCCCTCATGGGCTGACTTTGGACACCCCATAGTATAGTACAATATAGTTTGATTCGTTATAAGTAGGGCCAGACGCAATCTGCGGACATTTTTTGATATTTCTGCAGACTATTTTGTTAAAAATCTGCGGATTTATGTGGAATGATTTTGTGAGTATCGTAACTAAACCCTTAATATTTGAAATAAAAACGAATATATTTTTAACATTTGTTTAATGTTTATAATGCGAATCTAATTACATCCACTTTATTTGGTAAACAAAGCAAGCCTCTCGTATAAAATCTCTACTAAAACACAGAAAATAGTACTTTACAAACTGTATTGTAAATAAATCATATGAATATTTTCATATTGGTCAATATTATTACTGAAATTAATTAAAAAACTGAATAAATATAAATTTACACACATTTACACAAGTAAATAAACAGAATCAATGATGGGCTAAAAATCTGCGGAAATCTGTGGAATTCTGCGCGCGCAGATTCCGTGTGGGCCTAGTTATAAGTAACCCTGATTAGCCTTGCATTTTTGATACTTGATAGCTTGATAGCTGTACTTGATAGCTGTAAGTTGTAGCCATACTTGATAGCTGTAAGTTGTATGGTTTCTGACAGTAGAAACCATACTGGACCAAATGGACCACTTAATGCAGTGGTTCTCAAGCTTTTTTCACCAAGTACCACCTCAGAATAAAATTGTCTCTCCAACTACCACCATAATAACCGGGATTGAAGTAGCATAGAAGGCATAATTAAGCAGCTACAGCACTGCACAGTTCAAAAACAAGGCATTAATTCTTCTAATTAAGAATATTTATTATTGTCAGCCACTTAAATAAAAGGTTTAGCCTATTAAAATCAATTTACTGATCACGTTGGAGTTATCGTACGTGTCAAAGGGTTAAAAGTGTGTTCATTTTTTTTATTTTAATTATTCAGTGATTCCTCCGCGCACCACTAGAAGGAAGCTTGTGTACCACTAGTGGTACGTGTACCACAGTTTGAGAACTACTGACTAAGTGGAAACAAGCCATAATTAGCCAATCACATAGCAGCAAATCAATTTGATTTATGCAGCATTATGGTTGTAGGGTCAGAATTAGGAGTAAATAACATGAAAAGATGGATCCATCCTGCCTTTGTGTCAACAGTTATATTTTTCTGGGCATATTATGGGTCAGGATAACCCACCAAAGCTGAAGTCATCTCAAACTTGTCTCTTGTACACCTGGTATTAGCAAGGTGCGATTAATAAAGTTGGCAAAGCCTGGATATAAACTATATTATAATTAATTTTTGATGTTTTAATTTTATACTATAGACCATGGGTGCCCAAACTTAAGTATGAAGGGCCAAAAACCAAATATTATCTAGAGTTGTGTTCGAAGTTAAATGTATCAAACTATATTACATTAAAGTTGCCATGGGTAATTTCCTAATTCATAATATTTCAAAATGAAAAGAAACCATTACTTTAAATTGTATTAACTAATGCGGTATAACTTTTTAAATGATAACTTATTGCAATAAAACCAAACAATCGCATTTATAACACAGTGGAGTACAATGTTGAATACACTAGTCAAGCAGAATCTGCCTTGGACTTGATCAGCTCACCAAAGTCTCTGCATTGTCAGGTGACAGTATATAGATTTAATTAAATTAAAGCATTTGATTTCAGTTTGCTTTTAACAAACAAACAAAGCTGAAAACAAACAAAAGGTCACATTAAATTTGAATTGACAATCTCTAAACCATCCCCATCATTCTCCCTCTCTTCTCAGATGGAATGGTGGGCCAAATCAAAGGTTACTAGTTTGCCCTAGTTTGGGCATCTCTGCTATAGACCATTTCAATGTGGTCATGTCATTGGCCCTTGAACGTTTCTTGCTTGTTCTACAGTATTACTACATAATAACTTTAACAAGAGGCGATTTAATCATATTTTCATGTTAAAACAGCTATCATAACATTATTTATCAATATGTGGCTCTTTTTAGATTCTCTGAAGCTATGGAAATAAAAAAATGTTAAACAGGAAATACATTAGGGCCATTATTATTGTTTACATTCCTCAAAACGGTCTATAGAAAACAAGTGTGATTCTTACTCGTAAAACTCGCAGGTCTGGTTCCCAAAAAGCACTGTGACACTGCTGCCTGCTCCCAGGTTTTCCCCCATTATGGTCACTTTTGTTCCTCCAGATTCCGGACCGCGACTGGGAGACAAACCTGTGACCGATGGCATCTGTGAAGACAGAAAGAGAAGATGGAGATGAAGTAGGTTTAACTGAAAGTTATCAGTAATGAACTTTCACCACCATTGCTCGTGTTTTCAGAGTCACATGACCCTTTAGAAATCATTCTAACATGCTGATTTGATGCTCAAGAAACATTATTATGATCATTATTAGAGATGCAACTAATTTTTGGCATTTTTGATTATTACAATATTACAAATAAAGAGTTATGCTGTGCTTCACTGTCTAACATGCTGGTTTCTCCCTCCAGCTGTGGACACTGTGCATAAGAAATGGAAAGTGCCACGCTGTTTAACCCATTAATGTCAATGCACTATGTAAAAGACTGGTGTGCTGCTGCATTAACTAACCCAAAAAAAGCAGCAGAATCAAAGTTCCGCACCAAAGTCAAAGTCAAAAATAGTGTAATATTTAGCTCTTTCCATGAATTAACTACACATGCTCAACAGAACAGCAAAAGTCCACTCAAATAACATGCCAACAGGACATTTCTATGTGGTATACTTGTTCCGGCTGCTTGCAATAATTACTGTTGTCATGGCAATAGCAGTAAACTGACGCTTTTCGACACATCCACTGTCAATAAGATGTGGCTGTTTTATTGGCCTGTGTTTTTAATCTAAGCTATTGAGTACAATTTGAAAAAGTCTTTCTTAAATAATAAATATTTTTTCCAAAGGATTTTTGATTTCGGTTTTTGACCAAGTACATCAGGAATTTTCAATTTCATTCATTCATTTTCTTTTCGGCTTAGTCCCTTTATTAATCCGGGGTCGCCACAGCGGAATGAACCGCCAACTTATCCGGCATTTGTTTTACGCAGCGGATGCCCTTCCAGCCACAACCCATCTCTGGGAAACGGAATTTTCAATTTGGCTCAGAATATTCACTTTAGTGCATCCCTAAATCAGTATTAAAAGCAGTTGTGCTGCTAAATATTTATCCTTTGACTAAATATTTGCTGAGTATTGGGAAAATATTTATTCTTTCCATATATATATATATATATATATATATATATATATGTATGTATAGTACTGTCATTTTAATTTATTTAATTCAACAATTCATTCATTCATTTTCTTTTCGGCTTAGTCCCTTTATTAATCTGGGGTCACCACAGCAGAATGAATCACCAACTTATCCAGCATATGTTTTACACAGCTGCAACCCATCAATGGGAAACATCCATACACACTCATTCACACTCATACACTACGGACAATTTAGCATACCCAATTCCTCTATACCACGTCTTTGGACTTGTGGGGGAAACCGGAGCACCCAGAGAAAACCCGAGCACCCAGAGGAAACCCACGCAACCACTGGGAGAACATGCAAACTCCACACAGAAATGCCAACTGACCCAGCCGGGCTCGAACCAGCGACCTTCTTGCTGTGGGGCGAATGTGCTACCCACTACGCCACCATGGCACCTCAACAATTCATTTCTTTCATAAAATTATTTTTTATAACATTAAACAAAAGTTACTCCTATTCTACATTTTGTAATGACGGTACTTCTTTGCGTAAAGTTGATACAATTAAACACCTTGGAGTGTGGCTTGATTCTGAACTCTCCTTTAAATCACATATTAATCATATTGTGAGTAAAGTCAACCTTGGAATTAGTACCTTACTTTGGTCTAGACATTCATTTTCATTTCGTGCTCGCAAGAAACTTGCTCTTCAACTTATATTTCCAAATTTCGATTATTGTGATATTGTTTATCAAACAGCATCGACATTTTGATCTTGCTCCTCTCAATACAGAATATTTGCATATTTGTTCTGGGTTCTTCTTTTTATACACATCATTGTATAATGCATGATCTACTGCAGTGGCCATCTTCATGTGTTTTTCATGAGGATGTTATCATGGATGTTATTATTTATGTGGTGATTTGATTCACTGATCTGTATATCTTTTTGTACTATGTATGTATGTTCACTATCCTTTTTTTTTTTGGATGTTGTGTAATTTATGTTTTGATTTTGTCTTCTGGTGTTATTATTTTGTGATTGTGATTAATTTTGGAACCCCCTTAAAAATCAGATATCAAGGGGTTTATCCTAATGAATAAATACAATAGTCACATGATATAAATATACTTCAAAAGAAAACTTGCTGCTAGTGACACAAAAATGACACAGCGCTGCAGCTTCCTCGATCAGCTGAAGATGAGCATGTTTTGAATCCGACTCAGTCTACACGTGGGTGGCTTTTCCACAAAAGACAGCAAACGTCTGTAAATAACAACTGTCCTTCATGAGTCTCATACGCCTTCTGCTCCGCTCGCAAATAAAGAGCACACGCTACAAAGAAAATGCCATTTCCAGCCTTGTCAGAGTGATGTGAGCTCATGAAAGGCACGTCTGAGGAGAAATAAAAGCCTTTAAAAAAAAACATCGTACATAAACTCTCTAGTTCCCAGTCCTCCTCGGTTTAGTGTACACAGGGACTGCGAGCGGCAGATGGAGAAAACAGAAAGAGACAGCTCTGTGTCTTAAGAAAGCACATGAAACGGCTGGCGGTCGACTTCACACGTGCATGGACTAAAAAACGAATTAACACCAATTTGGGTCTCGCCTCTCATTGTCTCTCCGACTGGTGGGCCGCTCAGGGACTCCATGTTGTCCGACAACGTTTTCTGAGATAACATGCTGCTTTTATACTGTGGAAAGGCATGTCTACAAATGCATACAGGAAGTGGCTGTAATCCAGTGAGGAAAATAAGTATTGAACACGTCATGTTTTTCCTGGGACTAATATCTCTAAAGGAGCTGTTGATGTGGAATTGAACTAGATTTTGGTCAAAACCCAAACAATACAAGCATAAAAATAAAATAAAAAAAATCTGAAAAATAAGTTATGTGTAATAAGAATGAAATGACACAAGGAGAAAGAACTAAACTACTGAAATGTCCTTAATACTTTATATAAAAGGCTTTTTTGGTGATGGCAGCTTAAAGACGCCTCTCATGTGGAGAATGAAGTCACATGAATTGCTCAGGTTGATGGTTCTGTGGGTCTCATCTATCAAAATCTGATCTTTATTTTGTATTTTCTATTGGATTCAAGTCAGGTGATTGGCTGGGCTGTTCTACAGCTTGATTTTCTTTCTCTGAAAGCATTCGAGAGTTTCCTTGGCTATGTTTTGAAACGTCCACCCTGGTTTCATCTTTATCATCCTGCTAACCATGATGGTCAAACAAATTGAAGCATTCTTTTCACCCCAACGCAATTTAATAGGGCACTATAAAGGCTAAAGAACTTGAATTTGCTTAATTTTTGCAGCCTAGGGCTATACTTCTCACCATGGATTGTATCTTTTATAAATCAGTAGTGTAAAATCATGTTTATTGCTAAGAAAACTAAAACAAACCAACAAAATTATAACCTAATTGAACACACCCTATCACATAAGGTACAGTACAGATATAGTACCGCCCAACTGTGGAAAGGCAAAGCTGAAAATCTATAGTTAAAGCCCCACCCAGCGAACAAAAGCTGTTGGCGCACGTAAATACCGCCACGGCGATGTCAAAAACGGTGGTAAAACAGACGTTTTGAACTAGAGACATCTGTAGATGTTGGACTGAAGCAACGAATTTTAATTTACAATAACGAAGGGCAGAGGGTTGCTTTATAAGTTTTAAGCGATTCCAGCTGCTGTCTGGGCTTTCCCTGCCTTTCTAGACCTCCCTTTCTTCATGTGTTCAATACTTTTTCTATGTGTCTTTTCATTTTATTACACATAACTTCCTTTGTAAACTAATTCGTTTAGATTTCTTTGCATTTTGTCACCTTAGAATTATAAGGTTCTATCTGACATTTTTGTCAAAAGTTATAGACATATTCTTATTAACTGACAACTTATTTACATTTTGGGACACTTTTTTATAAGTTGTTTACATTAAGACTTTTTATTTAAAAAAAACAAATGTTACACACGTACTGTTTGCTATGGAATGCAAAAACTTTAAAGCTCAATATCTCAAAATCATTTAGAATGCAGACAGAACCTTATAATTCCAAGGTGACGATTTATGGATTACTTTGGTTGTTGCCAACATTTGGTGAAAATTTCAAGTCAACAGCACCTTTAGAAATATGTTTTCTGAGAAAAACGGTGATTTGTTCAATACTTATTTCCCCCACTGTATAAACAGCTCCCCTAATTAGCAAAGGCTGTTAATTGTGGTGGTATGGATGATTGTTTGCTTTTAGTGTGTGTGTGAATGCTGCTGTTGATTATCTATTAACCCCAGGCCGGCGGTTGGGTGTTTGGGACAGGTGCGCAACAGTTCCCACAGGTGTGACAACATGGCAACCATCCTCCATCCTTTGATTCGCTTAATGGCTTTTATTGTCTTCGTGTTCAATATGCACTCCCCGTGGTGTTTCGTCTTCATAATCACTCAATATTTTAATAACCGAAAAACAAGTTCTATTATGCTGACGAGAGCTGCACTTCTTAACGCAGAAAGCAGGGCAGCTGTTTTACCAATAATAATGACGCACACACACACAGCGGCAATCTGTAAATTAGCAAGTTTTTACAGCGCATCTCGAGTCTTTTGTGCTTGACGAGTGCATTAGTTCAATAAACACGCTTTTCTTTTAATGTCTTGGTGAATACATGTGTAAATAATGCTATTACCGCTAATCTGCAGCATCGTTTAGGAAGACAGACAAAAATAGTACTTTAAAAAGCACTAAATAGCACAATTAGCTGATAAAAATGCCACGCCAGCCATAAAAAAGGTTATTTTATTGACCTTATGGCTTTTAATGACTCTGCATTTGCATGGAGAGACAGTTTCAACACATTAACGGGGTGATTTCCTAAAGAACTCCTTGGACAGATACAAACTACTGATATTTAAATACATAAATAGAATATGCTAATGTCCTCGTTTTGCTGCCAAATTTTGCTGTAAAAAATAGAAGGTACTATTGTAGACTTTAAACACATGCTCTATTTTAAACTGTGGGTTGCAAAAGATTGATTGGGGTGCATGTTTACAATTTGGGAGCTTAAAAATTAAACATATGCATAGTGCAATAGTTTTATGAACACAGTTACAGAGCAAACAATAATATTAACATTATTTTTTAATTATTATTCAAGATTTATAACAGTCAGAATGAGATTATTTGCTAATTAAACACAAAATATTTTTGCATTTTTTCCCCAATTATTCCATACAGCATATTACATAGTTTAATGACTCATTTCTAATAACTCATTTCTTTTGCATGATGATGGTATAGAATATTTCAGTAGTTATTACAAGTGACTGCAAGATACTAGTATTCAGATTAAAGTGCAATTTACAGGCTAGGTTAATTAGGGTAACTAGGCAAGTTGAGGTAATTAGGCAAGTCATGGGACAACATTTGTTTGTTCTGTAGCCAATAATATTTTAAACAATGACTTCTTAAGGAAGCTAATAATATTAAAGAATATACAAATCATTATTTGTTTTGAATAAAAATATATTCATTCATTCTTTCATTTTCCTTCAGCTTAGTCCCTTATTTATCAAGGGTCGCCACAGCACAATGATCCGCCAACTACTCCAGCATACAGTATGTTTTACACAGCAGATGCCCTTCCAGCCGCAACCCCAATACTGGGAAACACCCATACATTCTCACATTCACACAGACTCATACACTACGGCCAATTTAGTTGATCCGATTCGCCTAATGCGCATGTTTTTGGACTGTGGGGTAAACTGTAGTACCTGAATGGAACTCCCCAATGAATTGCCAACTGGTCAGGCCGGGACTCAAATGAGCAAGCCTCTTGCTGTCAGGCGACAATGCTAACCACTGAGCCACCATGCCACCCCAATTAAAAAATTATAAAAAATAAAATAATATGTGTGTATATATATTATTCCAGCCAAAGTAAAGGAGTTCCTGTGAAAATTTCTTTGCTCTGTCAAACATCATTTCACAATAAGGATAATAATGCATATACAATATATATATATATA
>CAIGQQ010006052.1:4251990-4273711 GCA_903798035.1 Danio albolineatus | reverse complement strand
TATATAATAAATAAAAAATAAAACAAAATTAACTAAATTTAATTAAAATTAAATTAAATTAAACGAAAAATAAAGCAAAATTAAATTAAACAAAATAAATATCAAAAAATAAATAAATAAATAAATGAAAAATAAAATAAAATAAAACATACATTAATAAATGTATTTTAAATGTACTCTATTTTAAAATGGATTTCCTGCCACATATTTTTCCCTGTCCATGGTTTGATCTGAATTTCAGTTGAAGTGTTGGTAATTAATTTATGCTTTTTGTAAATGTAATCATTAATTATGTTTTATAGAGGAATGGTATACATTAACAATAAATTTGTTCATTTTTATTTAGAATTTACTTTGACTTAAATTAACTAAAAAATATACTTATTAAAACATTAATTTAATATATAATTTTTCATCTTAAATAAAATCCTATAATAATAAAATAAAATAAAATGCATTAAAGTCAAAAAGTTCAGAAAGTTTACCATCACTGATCCAAGATCTGTTCTGCAAAGCACGCACTGTCACCAACATTTCCGTGACTGAGCTACTAAGGAGAGGCTCAGAGAGCATCTGAAGCGAAGAGCGACGTCAAGACCAGCTTCAAGTATCTGCCTTTCCTCCACATTCATTTGATGCCGAACCCTTGGCTTTCACTGAGGACTTAAGCCTCATTAATATTAATGAGTCTTTAGAGGAGGGATAGAGCGCTGCTTAATAGAAGCGTTAATCATTCATGACTGTCATTTTCTTGTAGGCAGATCTCGCTAATGTCTATGTATTTGCACAAATCAGCTTACGCGTGTCTATATTCAGACAAAAACAGAAAAAAAAACATAACTAAATTAAGAACAGGAGATGATTGCTGAAACGATTGCTCTGGTGGACATTATTTTTTGTACGAGAGTGGGACTCAGAGAAGAAAAAATGGAAATGAACAACTTGGAGAGAACAGATTAAAAATGGATGCATTAAAAATATTCACACTAACTTGCTTTGAAGGAACTGCTCCGCTGCTTTGTAATCTGGGCTTGGCAAATGCTCGTGCAGAGCTTCGTGTTCATTCTGGATTTGGCATCCTCAAGGGATGTTATATGTTCTATATTGTATAGAACTGAATGCAGCCTTTTAAGATTGTGAGATAAGAGCATGTGCATAACATGTTATCAATATTGATGCACAAAGTCAGATAAATGTGCTGGGGCATTGCTATTTTATATGTACAGTATATATTTATTTTTGTCATTTTTGTATATGAAGTATTATAAGCTAAATTTTTACGATATGTTGATTTCAAGATATGTAAAAATAAACTTACAGTTAAAATAATTGGACAAATTTGTTATTAAGTAAATGCTTTAATTGGTTGTTTTAGTGTTAATGCTTGTTTTATTGGTTGTTGCAATTTAGCCTTTGTTTGTGTGTTTTATTTCAGCCTTTTAATCAATTAACTAATATTATAAGCACAATGTTTTAATGAATGAATGATTTAAATAATTAATTACATAATTTATATTTATACAATGTTGTTATTGATAAAGCTATTATTCATTATTAATAAATATCCTAATTTATTTGTATTTAATTTAGTTAAATTATATATAAATAAATATATAATTTGTGTTTTTTTTAATTAGTTTATAATTATTTTATTTAATCTAAATAATAATAATAATGATGATGACGACGACGACGACGACGACGATTATTATTATTATCATTATTATTATTATTATTATTATTATTAATATTATTATTATTATTATTATTAATATAAATATAAACTATAGTGATGGGTTGCGGCTGGAATGGCATCTGCTGCTTAAAAACATGTGTTGGATAAGTTGGCGGTTCATTCCGCTGTGGCGACCCCAGATTGATATAGGGACTAAGTCGAAGAGAAAATGAATGAATGAATAATTGAATGATGGGTTGTGGCTGGAAGGGCATCCGCTGCGTGAAACATATGCTGGATAAATTGGCGGTTCACTCCACTGTGGCGACCCCAGATTAATAAAGGGACTAAGCCGAAAAGAAAATGAATGCATGAATATAAACTATACTACAACTAAACTATAACCTAAATTAATTCAATATTATTATAAGAAATGTTTAATAAATAATAATAATAATAATAAATATTTTTTTTACTAATTAAAATAAATAAATTAATCAATTTAAAGACTAAAAACACACAAATGATAAATTGTTTAAATAGTTTTTAAAAAGGTAATAATATAAACAGTAAATGAATACGATTAAATAGTTAATAATATATATTTTTAATAATATTTATTTGCATATTAACCCTGCATTATATAACTGAAATTGTACAATAAACGCACACAACCTTAGAAGTGAAAATACACATTCACACATCCATAAACACAAACAAAGGCTTCAGTACACAATGCTTCAGTACACCAATAACACTATTTTAACCACTCTCCATCAACACAAAAACAAGCCATTCTTCTCATAGCTCTTCACCTTAATTTGCCCATTCATCCTTAATGAAAACAGACAACAGGAAGTCATAACCCTAACTTTTTAATTGGTTTGTGTCACATGGGGGCAACAGCTTGTGATACGCAGACTGCAAACAGCCACGTGAGTCAATGGGTTCCATGAATCAGGTACTTTAAACACAGGCCACTGGTGCGTTACCTAAACTAATTAAACACCATGTCTTCCCCCAGTCTCCCAGCAGACACACACACCTCTCATAGTACGCCATCAATGTTCTAACATTGTGTTAATTACAAGAAAACGTGATATATTGGCAGCTTTACTGATGATGAGAGTGACAGGGAATATTAGATATTACTCTCCATACACACAGCTTTCCTTTCTATGAATAGAAGCATCAATAAAGAGCTCAGTCAGACTGCAGAGTGGAAATATGAGCCGACCGACTGAGAGTATCTGTGTGTGTTTATGTGTGTGTGCTCACTTGTCGGAGTTATGAATGATGCTGGATACACAGTTGTACAGTATGCTTTGAGTTTAAGGCTTGATTGAAATTTTTCAATAATTTGATTCAACAAAACAGTGATGCTTTGAAAGATTATTCCAATTTAAATGATCTCTTGTTTTTTTTACACCTGTCCAACTGCTTGTTAAAGCAAATTTCAAATCAGCCAATCGCATGGCAGCAACTGTTCAAGACGATCTGCTGCAGTTCAAACCGAGCATCAGAATGAGGAAGAAAGGTGATTTAACTGATTTTGAACATGGCATGGTTGTTGGTGCCACACGGGCTGGTCTGAGTATTTCAGAAACTGTTGATCTACATGGATTTTCATGCACAACCATCTCTAGGGTTTACAGAGAATGGTCCAAAAAAGAGAAAATATCTAATAAGCGCCAGTTCTGTGGGCGCAAATGCCTTGTTGATAACTCAAATAACCACTCGTTACAACAGAGGTACGCAAAAGAGCATCTCTGAATGCACAACACGTCCAACCTTGAGGCAGATGGGTTACAGCATGGGCTACTTACAGTGTACAAGTAAGTGTACCTAATAAAGTGGCCGGTGAGTGTAGTTTCAGTTAGTTTTAAGGATATCTATTAGCTAGTGTGCTCGAAAATGTGCATTTATAGAAAATATAAAAGTGATATAAACATGTCAAGCTTGCAGTTTGTTTTCTATAAATACACTGCAAATGACTTTTTTTTTTCTTGTTTCTGGTCCAAATATCTAAAAATCCCTAAATCGTGAAGCATTCTCAAGACAAGCAAACAATACTGTTTTTTTTTCACAAAAATAAGATACTGATGTCATGGTAGCGCAGTGGGTAGCGTGATTGCCTCACAGCAAGAAGGTCTCTGGTTCTAGCCAAGGCTGGGTCAGTTGGCATTTCTGTGTGGAGTTTGCATGTTCTCCCAGTGTTGGCGTGGGTTTCGTCCGGGTGCTCTGGTTTCCCCCACAGTCCAAAGACATGCGGTATAGGTGGACTGAATAAGCTAAATTGGTCATAGTGTATGTGTGTGAATAAGTGTGTATGGGCTGTGGCTGGAAAGGGCATCCGCTGCATAAAACATATGCTGAATAAATTGGTGGTTCATTCCGCTGTGGCGACCGCTGATTAATAAAGGGACTAAGCCAAAAAGAAAATGAATGTATTACGAAATTTTTTCCTTAAAGCAAGCTAAGCGATCTGCCAGTGAGGTCATTCATTCATTTTCCTTCGGCTTAGTCTCTAATTCAAAGGTTGCCACAGCAAAATGAACCACCAACAATTCGAGCATATGATTTACACAGCGGATGCCCTTCCAGCCGAAACCTAGTACTGGGAAACACCCATACACTCTCACATTCACACACACACACACTCATACATTCATTCATTAATTCATTCATTCATTTTCTTTTCGGCTTAGTCCCTTTATTACTCTGGGGTCACCACAGCGGAATGAACCGCCAACATTCGTTGTACGCAGCGGATGGCCTTCCAGCTGCAACCCACTTCTGGGAAACATCCATACACACTCATTCACACTCATACACTACGGACAATTTAGCCTACCCAATTCACCTATACCACATGTCTTTGGACTTGTGGGGGAAACCAGAGCACCCGGAATCCACAAAACCACAACCACGGGGAGAACATGCAAACTCCACACAGAAATGCCAACTGACACAGCCAAGTCACTACGTGCTACTCACTACGCCCCCGTGGTGCCCCACACACTCATACACTACGGCCAATTTAGTTTATTCAATTCACCTGCAGTGTATGTCTTTGGACTGTGGGGGAAAACGGAGCACCCGGAGGAAACCCACAAGAACACAGGGAGAACATGCAAACTGCCGTGCCGCCCCTGCCAGTGAATTGTATAATAAATTTTTTTTCAAACCTAAAACAAGACTTTTATCTTATTTTGATAAAAAAGATGGCCTGTTCAATAATGTACATGCTGTACTCTCAGCTCTTGATACATTTTGTTTCCTTCTAGAGCCTCAGCAAACAATTTTTACTTAAAAAAAAGAAGAAGCTATTTTATGTTTTAATTTTTATATAATACTTAATTCTGAACTGGTTAATTATGTTATTCAGCAGTTAAATACTTCTAAAAAATGACCAGCTCACAGTAAATGACCTCCTTGACATACCGTATTTATACTTCTTATGTAAAAACAAATGAAAGCCAAAAAGTCAGAAAAAATGGGTCAAGACATGACTGTGCTTGATTGTGAGATGATATACTGTAAACGCTGACCCACCTCAGTGATTCGAGGGTTGGTGCACTTGACGTTGGTGCTGGCAAGGTGTAGCCAGCGGCTGGTGTAAGGGTTGGTCATGGGACAGTGCTGGCGCAGGGTACACCGGCCCTCCATACTGCACCACCCACACTGAAACTTCCTCTCGGCCTTCAAACACACACCGCAGCTGTCCCGCTGAGCGCCACATTTGTACAGGTGCACTGTGGGATACAGGAGGAAACCGCTGAAGGGACTCTTCTGCTACAATGTGAGATTTGATGTGCTGTATATTGTAACAAGTTTGTATGGGGTTTCCTGAAAGCTTAGGTTGATGTATCTGACAGAATTATTGATCAAAAACATCTCGAGATTGATGAAATCATGAAGCTCAGCACAACCGTGAGGGTTTAGCTTTTGCTGAGCATGAGAAAAGCAACTTCTGACTCTCATTTTTCTATAAGCATGAGATGAATAATAACGAGCATGATCAATCATCTCAAATGTCATTAAAAGGTGAAGCATGTGAGATTTTTGCCGAAATAGATTCAGTTTAACCTAGTTTGACTGCTGTAGTATGCTATTTGGGGGTTTATCTTCATAAAAGTATAAACACCGAGCCTTCCTGGAACTATTAAAACTTTGATTTGTCAATCCATCGACCATTTTCAAAATCAACCAATGGCAAGCATTTGGGGCATGGCTACTGTTGCAGACAGGCTCACCCAGAGGGTTTTTAGTTGATGTGGGATCATGGTGTATTACACTCAAAAAAATAATTTTACTGCTTGTTCAGTCTACTTAATTATAATAAGCTGAATCAACTCAATTCTTGAAGGTTTTTCTGGAATAACTTACTTGTTTTATGCTCAATCAATTTAAATTTGTAAAAACAATTAAGTTAATGTAATTGATTTGTGTTGCAACAACATGAAGGAATTGTGTGGAACCCTGCATTTCTTACAGTGTACTATGCTGGCAGTCAAACATTCCTTACATTTTATTTGATACATTTATTATAAAAACTAACTATCTAGAGTGAAATTAGAGTAATAAACCGTTTAACAAAATACAGCAAACACAATTAAAATTAAATGCAGAAATCATGAACCTGTGGTTTGATTCCACTTCCTTTGAATGAAGGAATGAATGAATGAATGAATGAATAAATTAATATTTATTTGTTTGTTTGTTTCTTTATTTATTTCATTTTATTTATCTATTTATCGATTTATTCATTTATTTTATATTATATTTGCTCTATATTTATGGCAACACTTACTAAATACATATAAATATTTAATATAAAAAAACAACAAGACTGATTAAAAGTCATATAAGTTGTTTCAGTTTGATCAATAATAAATATTTTAAAACTCCTTTTTAAACATTTTTCTTAAAATATTTTTTGAATAACGCCTCATTCACACAGAGCGTCAGCATTAACGCTTCTCATTCACTTCGAACGGGTGACGTCATTTTATGCAAATACCCCAGCTCGAACAGTAGTCGACTGCAGACTAATTTCATTGGCTGACGCTGCAATGATGATTGCGTCATCCCCACCTACAGACATACCCTCCATCGACCATTGAGACTCAAGCCCCATGTGAATCGGGTGTAAGAACTTTTTCTAATATCATTTAAAAATATAATCTATTAAAATATGTTTCATTGTCAACATATTCTTTATTTTTATTTATTGCTCTCTTAAACATCACTTCTACAAGACAAAAAAATTCTCAAGTGGGCTAATCATTTTGTCTTCAACTATATTTGCATATTTTATCATTATCATGCAACCTAATACTGTATTGAATAATTATTGATCATATAAAAGTAATACAGTATATAGGCTTTTAATGCTTATGAATAAATCTGACAGGCCTACCTACATTAAACCAAGATTTTTTTTGTTTTTCAGACAGGTTACAGAAAACTTTCCCAATGTTTCAACTTAGAAACACACAACTTTCATGCCTTCCTTCAAATGCATTACCTTTGATGTTCTCAGGATTATCAATGATGAAGTTTCCATTCCAGACAACTGAGAAATCCACAGGCATCTCACTAATTCTCATGCCTTCATACAGATACTGCAGAGAGACGGACAAAGAGTTTACAACATTTTGCAAGCACCGAAACAATGTAAAGCTGATACTTTTTGAAAATTTGATTTCATGTCAATTATTGTTTACAACATGCATCAAAAGAAAGAAGGAATAAACTGCAGAGAGCACAAGAGAGAGGCAAATAGCATGTGCGAAGGAGTGAAAGAGAGGGAAATAGCGGTGGTTTGACGGCATTAGTGCTCTTATTGAGTTACTCCAGCCTTGCATCATCAGTCTGAGGAATAAGACTTTCAACGCTTCTATTTTCTACAGCTTGGACACTGAGCTCCAACCGCCTTCATCTCTGCTTACAGAGTGCGTGGATGTGCATTCATTTGAAAGAGAATGAAAGAAAATGAGACGAAAGAAGAGGTGGAAAGGTAAAACGCTGTGTTCCATATCAAATTTCACAGTTCCATTTGTTACAACATCACATACAGTAGCAGGTAACCACTGCAAAACTAGATCTAAGGTTAGATCAAATTCGTTGGTAAGAACTTACAACAAGTTTCTGTTTGTAACTACTGTACACCAGTTTTACATGAAAAAGTACTTCAAAAGCATGTATTAATCAGTTAGTTTATGTGGAGCTCTATAGACCAGTTTGGACTAGTTTGATGTGGTGATGTCATTGGCCCATGAACATTTCCTGCTGGTTGTCAAACTGTTTTAATAACTGTAGCAAGAGGCAATTCAATCATATCTCAGCATTAAAACAGCTGTCTTTTGTTCGTTTTGGTAGGTAAATTAGTGCAGTCAAATGACTAATCGCATCCAGAATCAAAGTTCATATTTACAAAATATGTTTGTGCGTACTGATTATGTTTTTATGTATAAATATGTGCATGATTATATTGTTTAATTATAAGTATAATTATAAGTATATTTCTTTTGTATATTTTTGTATTTTATGTACAGTGTGTGTATTTATATTATGTATGTACACACTTTTATTTTGGATGTGATTAATCATTTGTAAATATGTACTGTAAGGGGTAATCAATGGACGGATGTATGCTAAATAAATTTAAAATGCATAACGCGGAGGCAAAGAGTACTTTGTGCCTCCATTAAGGCACAAAAACTGCAGTTTAAAACTGCAAGCTGTTGGTTATCCCATAATATAATGAACATATATAATTAAGTTATAGTTATATAGTTAAGTTTGGTCAGTATGGTCATACAGAGCTCAGCATATATATTCTATCTTGTAAATTCATATTTTTAATAGGAAGCTATACAATATTATATATGTGCATATACATTAGATTAGTCAGTACTGAAGCCAAATTTGGAGCCAATCTAACAAAAAAAACGGACAATAATGGTCCAAAAACTAGTACACCCAAATTTACGTTATAGAAAAATATTAAACACTAATAATAAAAAAATAATAAAAAAATTTAGTTGAAATTTTGTAGGTTGTAATCTTTTTGCAATATTTTGCTTGAATTTAATTGTATTATATATTTAATTTCTAAATATGTTTGGTGACTAAAATATTATTTTAATAAATATATCTGTTTATTAAATCTGTTTTGTTTAAATGCACCAAAATACATTGCCTATGTTCACTGAGAAATGGTTAAAAAAGATCTAATCTTCAAAATGGGGTGTACTCAATTATGCTGAGCACTGTATATAGTTAAGTTAAAACTAGTTTAGCTATTTGCGCACAATATTTGACTGAATTATCATCAGTAATGACATGTTAGATATCCTAGTCCCTGCTTTGAATCAATCACAGGCAGACAGAGAGGAAGTGTGCGAGCAAAAGAGATTGTGTGTGACCATGTAAATGACTCGGGCATATCTAATAGCTCATAGTAACATGTGTTAGCTATACCTCTACTAAAGCATTTGAGCATATTTGAGAGTTGGACCTTCCCCATCAGTTTTCTTATCGTACAGCAGCAGAATCTGGTCAGCTGAGTGTAGCTTTGATAATTTGGTGATATAATACAGTGCTCAGCACATTTAAGCATACCCCTCACAAATCTATCTTTTAAATTCTTCTTTTTTTTCATAGGAAGCTATACAGTATTATATTTGTGCATATACATTAAATTAGTCAGTACTGAAGCCAAATCATGAGATAATCGAACAAAATAACTTACAATCAGGGTCCAAAAACTGGTGCACCCAAATTTATATGTCAGATAAAAATATTTAATACAAATTTTAAAAAGAGGAAAAATCAAGAGAAGCAAAAAAAATTGAAACATTTAGTTGAAATTTTGTAAGTTGTAATTTTTTTTGTTGCAATATTTAGCTTGAATTTATTTGAATTATCTTTCAATTTCTAAATATGTTTGGGAAATCAAATATTATTTTAATAAATATATCTGTTTAATGAATCAGTTTTGTTTAAATGCACCAAAATACATTGCCTATGTTCACTGAGAAATTGGGTTTAAATTCATCTTCAAAATGGGGTGTACTTAACTATGCTGAGCAATGTAAATATAGTGTATAACCATATATAGTGTATAACACTAGTTTTAACATTGTATTTTAGGAAATATGAGCACATCTGAGATATTGTGAAATTAGGGAGATTTTTACAGGTGACAAAGCTAAGCTGAAGTTTTAGTCTCTCTCAATCGACCTGTTGTTGTCTATGAGCAATTTGTGTGATATCATTGATATTTCATTGATTTTCTTTTCAGCTTTCTTCACAGCCTAACACATACCGAGCTGTTCTGGCACTGTACACTGGAGCTGTTGAATCTGAGAGCTGTGACTCTGTGACTGACTCCTTGAATGTGTAACACACACTCGTATCCGCGCTGACCCGACTGAGGTTGTGGAAGGTTCCGGGCTTTCAGGGTGATGGGCTTCACCTCTCCTGCTGGGATCAGGATTTCCTCAGAGCGCACCAGTTGAGGGCAGTCCTAAAGGAGTGAAGGGAACAAGAGGTGAACGGGTTGTCGAGGCAAATAAGAAAAATCCCAATCCATCTGAGTGTGCCTTGTAGTGAGCATGACAGATGGATGAAAAGAGGTTTACAAAACATGTGTACACAGAAATGCATATACTTCAGCTACAGTCCCTACACCAGGCCTCAGGTGCTCTTTAAAAGCATGGTGATGTGTTGCACTCTAAAAGCTGTGTGTGGAGACGTCACGCAATAGTAGGTCAGTCAGTGAGAGGTGTCCCCAGTGCCTCTCCAATACCACACTTCTACACAGGCACACACACATAAATATCATACACGAATATATATTTACCAAACAAAATGGGGGCATAAAGGAGACTTAGGATACAAGAAATGAGACAGAAATACAGTTTATGAGAGGGCACTGAAAGCAAGGGAAATTAAAAATTAAATAAAAAGAGGAAATTAAATTAATTACTATCATATCCAAAAACAAAACAAAGGTATTATGTTATTATATGTCAAAAAAAAATAATAATCTATAATAATCTATATTATGTATATACATTATACATAATGACAGCAGATCAATACACTCACTACAGATTTACAAATATTGCAGCTGTTGGACAACATAATGTACTTTTTAGGCTTTTTAGGTAAGAATGTAGTTGTTTAGATTGCAACTATGCTGTTAATTTGTAAGGATAGTGTCTATTTTAAATATTTATAATTTCAGAAATTCAGCATGTTGGCAACCATCAGCCTGCTATACTGTTCAGAGCAAAGACAGTAGATGTTCCACCAGAAGATGTCGACAGAGACAGCATAATAAGTCCTTAGGGGAGAAAAACTCTTCAAAATTTACAGCTGATCAAATCATTATGAAACAGGTAAGTGACATTTTAAGTCTATTTCTCTCTTTTGTATGTTATAATGCTGTATTTATACCATAGTAATCTGGTAGTACTTCCTTTGCTTTGGCTTTTTCGGGGGTTAATTATTGTGATATCCCTATTGCAACAGAAATACTGGGAAATCACTGTAGAGTGTAGACTGATGGCATTTCATGCTGTTCAGCCTTGTAATCTTAAAATGTGAGCAAAATCACCTGTTCCCATGTTATAGAATTTAACTATGGCAAATAAATGTCATCACTTTAGATATTACACTAGAGAATCATTCAAATACTAGTTCTACAGTGACGTTTGTGAACTGGCAACAGTTTCTGTTGTTCTGAGGGTCAGCTGCAGATGTGAATAAACAGCGGAAGAAAGTAGTTCCTTATAGAAAAGGATTTTTGAGACTCTCCATGTTTGATTTTCTGTTTCATATACACAATTATGCCATAGAACTGTTGTATAAATGTAATATCACACTTGTAGCAGTGCGATATGGCTGTATATCATCACTGGTGGGACACTAAGGCACTCAGTTTGCAGCCTCGAGTCAACGCACCCCTGCCACCAGTGCCGATATACAGCTATATTGCACTGCTACGAGCGTGATATTCCTCATATATTCTTTTTATGAATCATAACCTTGGGTATAACCATATAACATTTATCTATATTTAGCAAAGCTCTAGCACAGCAGTTTTCTCCCGAAAGTATAAGGTTAAAAACACAAAGATACACATCTACTCAAACATACACATGCAAGCCCTCACAAACAAAAATGCAAATGCGCATACAGTACACACACATACACACCATGATTGATGGTGCACGGTAAGGCCTTTTTGCCCGTGTGAGTGTTTATTTTGTGCATATGGTTGTGTGTGAATAAGTGGGAAGCCTGTGTGTGCCGAGAGAGAGAATATTCCGGATATCGACTGCTAATTGCTCGCTGTGAGAGGGTGAGCAAGTGTGTTTACCACCTGACAGGGTGTAATGTAGCACATTGATCAGCTGAACACCTGCAAATGTGCGCACACACACACACACAAACACACACTCTCTCTCTCTCTCTCTCTCTCTCTCGAGTGAAACGACCGCCGTCTTCACACACACTTTTCAGCAGCTATTATTGGAAGCTCTTCCCCAGAGGTTTGTGATCCTGTAGATTTGCTACTGAGAGCCTGTAACCTCATGCACATACTGTAGTGTGTTTTTGTTCTAGATACTGTACAACTATCGACCGCTCAGTAAGAATGCAAAAGTGTTTTAATTCAGTCTATGTTTGTTCCAGACTTGCATGCACACTGCACTGCAATGATTTTAGTCTACAAAGTGTGTGAATGGAGTGATAACAGGGGCCAGATATGGAGAGCAGATGCACCAACAGACTAAATACTTTACTGAAGCTCAGTTGCCTCATATGCAATATTATGAAATCATTTCTATTTTAATCTTTGCTATTTCACACTCCCACATGTTTAAAACACTGAATAAAAACATTGTTTGAATGGGTCAAGACGTTTGTGCTGGTGTAGTTTCCTTCGAGAGTTCAGGTTTCCCCCGTAGTCCAAAGACATGTTGTATAGGAGAATTGAATGAATTAAAATGGCAGTACTGAATGTGTGTGTGTGACAGTGTGTGGACGATTCCCATCTTGTAAGCTTCAGAACATTGTTGGTTTCCTTAATAGAATGTAGCTGCTGTCAAGCTACTGTACACTGCTAGTTGCTAGAAAAAGTATCTAGCTATTGGAAAAGCTAAACTGTATCATAAGTAGTTGAGCTACTGCCACGCTACTGAAAAATGTAGCTTAGTAGTTGAGCTACTTGTAGCTTGTACTCTCCAACACTGTACGTTGCATTATTGCTAAGAATACAACCATATATATATTGATTATATGGCTGTATATGAAAAACTCACCAGCAAAAGTTCACTGTTCCCAATGCTAGATACACTGGAATTCTGGGATAGAAGGTTTTCTCAATGTATCTACTTTATAAACTGTGAACTATTGTTTTTAGAAAATGCTGGACCGTGTTTCTTAGATTATCTCCATGTAATGCATATAAAATGGCTGAAAATCTGCTTTATTTTCAACCCTAACCCAAGCAAATGTAGCTATTCCTACTGTTCTATAAGCACCACCTACAGGTAGAGAGTGAATCAGCATTTTTATTCAGTCTGTCTACTGTTTTTTTTGACATGAGGTTGGAATGTAGTACAAGTTCACGAAGCTAAAGTCAAATGTACTTTCAAATATACTTTAAAAAAAAAAACCCTTTTTCCCCTTCTGAAAGCGATTCCGATTTTCCGTGTGTATCTGTAGAAACAGTTGTATATGCCACTAGCCTTGTATATATTGACAGAATTAATTTACAGTGTGCTTCAGACTTATTGATAATAAAACATGAACAAATACATATAGTGAACTAGAGTATTTTTATTATCTGGTATTATATTATCAGAAATTCAAAAGTAATATTACTGACTGTACTTTACTGAAACAAGTTCAGCCACAAATCAAACACTGTAAACAACAACAAAAAAACTATTCAAGTTTTACAGTATAACTGTATAAAATCAGTGCAAAAATAAAGGAATATAAATATCGTTATAGAAATAAATATAAATAAAAATACTTTTACAATCGTTAAATATCGTCAAAAATCAACAATCAGTCATGAAAAATCAAGATCTTCAGGCCACTAATGTTTGTGTTTGTACCTCTGAGGCGTTGACTCGTCCCTCCTGGAAGGAGCAGCTGGAGGGGTCATGTGTGCAGAGGTTCCTGTACTTGCACCAGTGGCAGCGGAAGGAACTGGTCACACAGGAAAGACACCTAAACAGATGGAGAGAGATAGAATAAAGCGTTATTCCCTTTCACTGATGTTCCTGATTTATGATCCCGAGCCAGGTTTTGAGGGCACAGAGGAAAAAGTCAGCACAAAAGCGTAGCTCTGGGTTTTAGATTAGCAATGGGGAGCGGGCTGTGCCTTTGAGACCAGCACTGCTGTGTCCTTGACCTTTTGCGGCTTAATGCTGAATAAATTAAAAGAGTGCTGTGGAAATTTGGACAGCGCAGTGCCACTGAAACCCACATACAGATGTAATGCGGCACTGCAAAGGTTACACCTCAGAAGTACAATTATCACTCTAGTATTGAGCCATCCTGACTTTATTAAGACATATAGTCATACCATGACATATGATTTGCATTAGTATTGCACTGTCTGTGAGTGAGCAGAACACTTTCTAACTGAACATGAAAAAAAAATTGATAGAAAATGAAACACTATCTAATTGTAAATGCAATTGTTGTTATAGCAAGTTGTAATTGTGGCTTTAAGTGTTCCAGGAAAAGAAAATGAAACCAGGTTCATGGGCTGAATGGACATTCAGATGATAATCAGAGCAGTACATGGAAACCCCAGTTTAAATTAAACGAAAGTCCAATAAAAATAATCGGTCACATTTTATTTTGATGGTCCGTTTGTTCTACATGCCAACTAATTCTCAGTAGATTATAAGTAGACTGTTAGGTTGGAGTTGGGGTTAGTGTAAGTTGACATGTACTTGCAAAGTTTCTTATAGTCGGCTAAATGTATGTTAAAGGCCTGTTAATTATCACTATCAACAGATATGAAGTAGACAGTCTACTCATACTCAAATGGACCATCAAAATAAAGTGTAACCAAATAATCAAATCATCTACAGTACTTTCTTTTTTAAACAATATTTTTAGGGGTTTTCACCTTTATTATATAGGACAGGAGTTGAGACAGTAATATATGGAGAGCAGATAAAGGGGGGATGGATAGCCAAAGTACCTCGAGCCGGGAATCAAAATCAGGTCGCCGTGAGCACCTCAGTGTTATATGTCAGCCTTCTTCACCACTAGGCTATTGGCGCCGACTTAAACCATATGCTTCCACTTTGAGAACATTGATATATTTCTAACCGAAGGTATGGCATCACCATTATAATAGCATTATTAAAAAAAAAAAATTCATATAATAATTTTAATATATTCAGAACTAAACATTTACAAACGCATTATTAAAATTCAAAGGTGAGCTTGTTAACATTAGTTAAACATGCTAGTTTCTAGCTAACTAATGTTAACAAGGATAAAAAACTATTGTATTAAATGTATTGTCCATAATATGCTCATGTTAGAAAACACATTTACTAATGGCAAAGATTAAGATGTATTAAAAGATTACTAACATTTAATTAAAATATAAACTGTTGATAAATTCTTCAAAGTTGCTATTTTATATAAAAGAGTGTGGTGTATATTTAAACACTTCAAATTTGAACTTGATATGAATAGACCTTTCAACTAAATCAACTTCAGGAAAACTGACAATAATTTCATGATTATTTCAGAAGTGTTTGAAAGCACAGTTGCTATTTTGGTTGGTATTCAGCAATTTGCAATTGGTTAAAGTGAACACAGTCCCCTAGGTGCAACCTGAGGTTAAGTGTTTCATTTAAAGCCAAAATTAAGATAAACCAGGGTTGTGATCCCAGTATCTCTTTACCTCCTGCACACCATCTCTATTTAGCTCTATGATCAGCATTACAGTATGCAGAAGGCAAACCATGAGAGAATACAGTCATACATTATAGGAGCATATGTATATGCATGTATTTGTGTGCAGTGCACTCCATTCATCATTTATATGCAGATGAGCACAGCTTACAATAAAGCAATTAGATTGGTCCCTGTAATTCTAAAGCATGACTTAATCTATTTCTAGAGAAATGTTGCATACATGTTTGATGTTGGGGAATCTGGGAGATGATTCTAGAGCCATAAACCTCTACAGTACACTGGCATCCAAGAGTTGTGTTATATGCATGGCCGTTAAATTATGCAAAAGACTTTATGCTAAAATATTCATCAGAGCTGCCTCTCAATTGTGCTGTTGGGCTCAGACTGGCCAACAATACTGGACAGTAACATTTGTATAGAAATCACGAGTTATAGGGGACCTGTTATTCACTTGAACATAAACTATTTATAATAGAGGGGGTTTTTGCAGTGACGCCATTGAAGAACTAATTCTGGTTCCCCAAAAGAACCTTTTCATGAAGATTCTTTAAAAAATTATTAATAAGTACAATTAAAAAAATCTAAATAATACTTTACCACTTTAAAAAACATTTTTATTGAATGGAAAAATTCTTTGATTGTTAACGGGTCTTCATCCATGGCAAAAATATTCTACAAAAAGGTCAAACGAGGTGCATTTATGTTTTTTTAAATTGAATTCAAATATTTGTGATGTTAAAATTGAATAAGCGTTTTCATAACAGCTTATTTATATTCTGCGTCTATATATTTTCATTACAAACAACAAAAAATAAGGTCAAGAATCCTGGTGTTATTCTGGGGTCATGTATGAGTTTCAGTAGTCATGTCAAAACAGTAACTAAATCAGCATATTATCATCTTAAAAACATTGCAAGAATTAGATGCTTTGTTTCCAGTGAGGACTTAGAGAAACTTGTTTATGCTTTTATCACCAGCAGGGTAGATTACTGTAATGAACACTTCACCGGCCCTCCCAAAAAGACAGTCAGGCAGTTGTTCCTCATCCAGAAAACTGCTGCCAGGATTCTGACCAGAACCAGAAAATCAGAGCACAACACACCTGTCCTCAGGTCTTTACACTGTCACAGTAGATTTTAAAGTATGATTACTTTTCTATAAATCACTAAATGGCGTAGGACCTCAATGCATTACAGATATGCTCAGATCACTCAGATATTTAGGATCAAATAAACTAGAAATTACAAGAGTTTAGTCAAAGCAGGGTGAATCGGCCTTCAGCCACCATGCCCCCCCCCCGCTGCTGGAATCAGCTTCCAGAAATGATCAGATGTGCTCCAACATTAGGCACATTCAAATCAAGACAAAACACATCTGTTTAGCTGTACCTTTACTAATCTATTATTGAAATCCAAAGTTGTGCTTGTTAGCATTAGTTAATAGCAAGAACCAGCAATGATTGACTTTATTTCCATTAACTAACATTAAGAAAGATGACTACTGTAAATACTGTAATAATTGCATCGTTCATTGTTTGTTCATGCTAGTAAATACATCAACTAACATTATCTAATGGATTCCTATTGTAAACTGAGACCAATACATGTTCTGAGCTGAAACTTGGAGCACATTCTGAAAACATCTGAGACTTCTGTTATGTTATTGCATAAAAAGAAACAAAAGTCTCATAAAAACATTTACAGCATTTCAATTGAAATGGAAAGTGTGAACGAAAACAAAAAACCAAAGCAGGTTGAACACAGGCAAAAGGCTATTCTGCCGCCAACTACCCATAATCCAAATGGCATTGGCACAAAAGGCCAACACAGCTCCATGTGAGGTCTGCATGTACAGAAGGATTAAATACAAGGAGTTTGATTAGTTCCAGATCTGTCAGATGCTTCAGCAACATAGACGAGTAAGAAAACGAAGGGAATGGGAAGAACGGGAGGGGGTGAGTCTTTCAGCGCCAGCCAATCAGCACCTTCGGAAGCTGCCTCTTCCTGAGCCTTTTAGGAAGCTTCCAGCGACTGTGATCTCCAGCATCGCGCAGCATCTGTTCTCCGCAGAAGGCACGCTTACGAGATGTGGCTACGAGCAGACATTAGAGGCTACGAATATTCGCTAAAACACACATAAACACACACGAGGGGAGTTGGGGAGCGCGCACGGTGTGTACAAAGACACAAAGCACGATCAGACACAAGCGCCCTCCTGGAGAGTGGAGATGCGGTCCAACTCTCTGCTCTCTGATCAGCCATCACAGCAGATGAAGTGGAATTGAACTGTGACAGACAGCGATGCCCCCATCCCGAGCGCCAAAGCCCACAGAACACTTAGATTCAGCAATTCAGACATCTCAGCCCCGACACTTGAGAAATGTCAAGCAATCAGTCGGCATTTGCCATAATGGATGCTTTTTATAGCCTCGAGGCTCTCGCAAGACACGGAAAAGAAAGCGAAAAAGTGAATCGGGGAGTTCAGACTCGCTGCAAGAATCTGGTTTGGCGCCAAAAGCAGTCTCGATGAACTCTTTGAATGTTTAAAAAAAAACGCCTGTGGGCCCACAGCATTCATTTTGGGTTTGTGTGTGTTGCGTAACACTTTTGAATCATTCGCAGTGTGTGGAGTGAGCTGGCTGAGCTGTGACACAACGCTGATACTCCACAACACAGGGAATCAGCAGCAGGGCCTGTGAATGTGGGACGAATGCATCATAAAGACAAATATCACTGCAACCTGTCCCTAGATAAATGACATGACACATCGTATATCTTGTCATGTATCTGAGTCCAGATTGAGTGGTAATGCTGAAAGACATTCGCTAAACCACTGTGCAATCCGAATCAAGACAAATGCAATCAATGACAATTTAGCTGTATATTATTATTATTATTATTATTAATAAAAAAATTTATGACTTAACGTTCCTTGTCCGACAAATATCAGTGTTTAATGAAATATTTCTTCTCTCTATTTCTGTGTTTTCTTTACACTTTCTTCAAAATTTTTGCATTTTAATTTGCAGTTTAGGCGACACGGGGGCTCAGTGGTTAGCACCGTCACCAGTAACACTTTATTTTGATGGTCCATTTGAATATTAGTAGACTATCTGCTAAATATCTGTTGAAACTGACATTTAACAGTCCTTCAACAGACGTTTAACTGACTATAAGTACATGTAAACTTACACTAACCCCAACCTAACAGTCTACTTATAATCTACTGAGAATTAGTTGGCATGTAGATGCAATGTAAGTTAAATTCAACAAGCGGACCGTCAAAATATAGTGTGACCCTGTGGCCTCACAGCAAAAAGGTTGCTGGTTTGAGTTCCAGCTGGGCCAGTTGGGATTTCTGTGTGGAGTTTGCATGTTCTCCCCGTGTTGGCCTGGGTTTACTCTGGGTGCTTTGGTTTCCCCCACAGTACAAAGACATGCGCTATAGGTGAATTGGATTAACTTAATTGACCGTAGTGTATGTGTGTGTGTGAATGTGAGAGTGTATGGGTGTTGCACCTGGAATGGTGTAAAACATATGCCGGAATAGTTGGCGGTTTATTCCGCTGTGGATTCATTCTGCACTCAGAGGAAACCCACACGAACACAGGGTGAACATGCAAAATTCCACACAGAAATGCCAACTGACCCAGTAGGGACAGCAGGGACAGCAGGGACAACCTTCTTGCTGTGAGGCGACGGTGCTAACCACTGAGCCACAGCTCACATCTCTCTATTTATAAAAGAATGCTAAAATTGTGCCATATTAGCTACAAAAAAACATTTCCTGCACTGTTTTCAACATTTGTGTCATTAAAATAAATTCAGTAATGGATATGGAAAACAGTTGTTTTAAACAAATTCTAAATAAAACCTTTTCTTGCTCTAGTATATTTTTGGCAATCACAGAATGAAAAAAAATCCCGTATATTATAAATATCTCAACACTCTACTTTGATTAGTAATGTGCATCGCTTCGCACTTCACTTAAACAACATTAAACGCAATTTTCTCAGTACGCAGATCTTTTTGAAGTCTTGGATTCCAGATATTTCAATAGTTGCATCTCAGCCATCCCTGCCCTGTATCTTAAAGTATACATCGATGGAAATCGCGTAAATCTCAATTTTAAAACAATTATGACAGATTTTTGGTCACATCTTGTAATACTACTAATTTATAGAGGCAACACGGTGGTTAGCACTGTCACCTCACAGCAGGAAGGTCGCTGGATTGAGTCATGGCTGGGTCAGTTGGCATTTCTGTGTGGAGTATGTTCTCCCAATGTAGGCGTGGGTTTCCTCTGGGTGCTCCGGTTTCCCCCACAGTCCAAAGACATGCGGTATAGGTGAACTGAATAAACTAAATTGGTCATAGTGTGTGTGTGAATGGTTGTGTATGGATGTTTCCCAGTACTGGGTTGCAGCTGGAAGGGCATCCGCTGCATAAAACATATGCTGGATAAGTTGGCGGTTCATTCCGCTGTGGCGACCCCTTATGCATAAAGGGACTAAGTCGAAGGAAAATGAATGAATGAAGTTTAGGGAGAGAAAAAATGATAAACGCTGTAAAACAAATGCAAACAAATGCTTGTCTTAGTGAGCATGAGGGGAGAATATAATATATAGACGACTAAAATCAAACCATCCTCTACATTGAGTTCTAATCCTGTAATACAAGATTCTCACTTTTGTGATTTCTCTTCGCTATTAGTCAAATGAGGTGTGTGTGTGTGTGTGTGTGTATACTCACAGCTGGTGTACGCTGCAGTTGTAGAACTTCACCTCAGTGCTAATGAGCATCTGACCCGTTTCCTTGGAGTTCAGCCTGAGCTCCACACCCGACCAGTCTGGAGAAAAAAAAAAAAAAAAACGAGAATAAATGAGAACATTCCCGCCACATCCCATTCTGCGGTGTTTGCTTTACCACCCTTTTTTCAGCTTGCTTCATGCTCAAGCTGTCTTCTGATTAATACTTGGCATCCCTCGCATAGCATTCTCACAGTCAAGCGGAGCCTCGAGCAGCCCATATGAGCATATTTGCCCCCTTTTTTTATAGTAAAGACATGCTATTGTCACAGAACACAGCTGAGGCCTGCTGTTAATGTGAAACGGGCCTGCGGGCGGCAGTGGAGATGTAATGGTGGAGGATCGGCTGGCAATGTCACAGAACACCAGCCAGCACACAATCCCGTTTGGCAGGGTGGCAGCGTGGAGAATGCCGATCGGCACCGAGAGCAAGCGATAAGCGGCCAGCTCTTCATAGTCAAATAAGCAGAAAGCGCCGTCCCGGATTCTGCAAGCATAGAGTGTGTAGGAGTCAGCCGTGACCCCAAAGCACCACTTCCTCTCTCTTCCCTCCTTCCCACCTGTTTCTGAGCATTCTAACATGGATGAACGGATTGAAGGGGCATTTAAAAACATTTTTAGAGCATTTTCTTTGGCATATGTGCCAAGGACAATAACTGGCACACAATTCCCAAACGCCCAACAGTCTCATGCCTCACGGCTATTGGAAATAAACTAGGGTTGGTCACAAGCGGTACTCAATGAGGGAGTGTTTTCACATATGATTGATTTGACATTTGGTTGTTTATTTGTATAGTGGATGTTTAGTATTTATTATTATGCTAATTTTCTATTTTATATTATTTTATGTATTTATATTTTATATAGTCGTCAACTATTGTTGTGTTTATTTGTGCTTTATGAGGAAATAAAATGTGGGTTTCCTCCGGGTGCTCCGGTTTCCCCCACAGTTCAAAGATATGCAGTACAGGTGAATTGGATGAGCTAAATTGTCCATAGTGTGTGTGAATGAAAATGCATGGATGTTTCCCAGAGATGGGTTGCGGCTGGAAGGGCATCCGCTGCGTAAAACAAATGCTGGATAAGTTAGCGGTTCATTCCGCTGTGACGACCCCAGATTAATAAAGGGACTAAGCTGAAAAGAAAATGAATGAATGAATGAATGATGTATAAAGGTATTTACACTAGACCAGGAGTTTTAATATTGAAAAAAATAATAAAATAAAATAAAATAAAATAAAATAAAATAAAATAAAATAAAA
>CAIGQQ010006052.1:4240150-4247758 GCA_903798035.1 Danio albolineatus | reverse complement strand
TTATATTATATTATATTATATTATATTATATTATATTATATTATATTTATTACAAACAAGTAGGACAAATAGATAAAGAATAAAAAGTAGTAATTAATTGGGCTACTAATTAAGTAAAACATATATACATCATATAGCTTAACTTCCAAAAATTTGTAAAAACAAAATGTGTGTATTATAACAGTACACATGTATATTATAAAGAAAAATGAAAACATTATACTGGTCTTTCATACTACTTTTATGTCTATTATGTTTAATAGCAGTGAGAAAGACATATGGTCATTAATTAGTGTTATTTTAATGTTATTTTTAGTTATATAAATAAAACCTTCCCTGTTAATGTAATATGTCCAGAATCAAGCACTAAACAGCTCATCCTTTTTTTAGTAGATTTTCTCCAGTTCCAATTAAGTTTCCACTACACTCCACTACACTATCCAAGTTTTAGAAACAACAAATAATAACTTGACTTCTTGATCATTTGGTATCAGGTGTATATGAAACACAAAGGCCTCTAGATTAGGCCTATTTTACCAAAGTAAAATATGATCATGTCTTGATTTTTAATTATTTAATTAGGACAGTAAGGTCTGTCTTTGCTTAGACAAAAGTTTTCTCACTTAACAGAAATAATGTACAGTATATAAAGTCATGGTGCAGTGGAACAAGAATTAATATTGTGTATGACTCCCATGAGCTTGAAGGACTGCATCCATACATTTCTGCAATGACTCAAATAACTTAATACTAAAGTCATCTGGAATGGCAAAGAAAGCGTTCTTGCAGGACTTCCAGAGTTCATCAAGATTCTTTGGATTCATCTTCAATGCATCTTAACCCAGACATGCTCAATAATGTTCATGTCTGGTGACTGGGTTGGCCAATTCTGGAGCACCTTAACCTTCTTTGCTTTCAGGAACTTTGATATGGAGGCTGAAATATGAGAAGGAGCGCTATCCTGCTGAAGAATTTGCCCTCTTCTGTGGTTTGTAATGTAATGGCAGCATAAATGTCTTGATACCTCAGGGTGTTGATGTTGCCATCCACTCTGCATATCTCCCACATGCCCACATACTAAATGTAACCCCAAACCATGATTTTTCCTTCACCAAACTTGACTGATTTCTGTGAGAATCTTGGGTTCATGCGGGTTCCAATAGGTCTTCTGCAGTATTTGAGATGATTGGGATGCGGTGCAACAAATGATTCATCAGAAAAATCTACCTTCTGCCATATTTCCTAATGATCATCTAGAAGTCAAGTGAAGTTATTATTTGTTATAAAATTTGTTATAAACTGGGACCAACGTCAAGACTTTTGTCAGGTAGTGTATATGAAGTGTGGTGGAGTAAAGAGTACAATATTTTGTTTTAGAATGTAGCGGAATAAAAGCCTAATAAAAATATAACCAGATAAATTACAGATCATCTCACCACTAAATACTTCAAGAAAAGGAACAGGTAGATGGATGTATAAGCCCCCCAAAAAGTGATGTCATTTGATATTGAAAGTTGCAGCTGTAGAAATCAGCTATACATTTATGGGGTGATAAAATAGTACCGCAATATGGAGTTTAAGCTCAAATAAATACCTTGATCAGAGGGGATGATGGGAACATCTTTAGCAGCTGGAGAAATGCAGAGAATCTGATTGCCATTCACTCGGCCCTCAACCTCCGTCAGGTTCCCAAAGGAGCAGGTGATTCCAGCAGAAAGATCCGGAACATCTGTCACTTTCACCAGCAGCTAGATAGAGGAAAGAGATGCTGTAGATTAGACCAGGTAAGAGCAAAATTTGAGCCTTTTTTATTTGATGAACAAAAAAGGAATTAAAAGTCGCAATTGCTTAAATCTATTTTTTATAAACATTTCAGAAATCATTCTAATAAGCTAATCTGATGCTTTAGAATTCAAAATATTTTCAGTGTTGAATATAGCTTTTTGTTTAATCATGTTGATACTTTTTAATAAAAAAAATTCGTAATAGCTTTATAACACTAATAATAATAATAATAATAATAATAATAACAATAATTTATTCATTCATTGTTTTTTCGGCTTAGTCCTTTTATTAATCTGGGGTTACCACAGCGGAATGAACCGCCAACTTATTCAACATATGTTTTACGCAGGGCATGCCCTTCCATTTGAAACCTATCACTGGGAAACATCCATACTCACTCATTTACACATATACACTACGGACAATTTAGTTCACCCAATTCACCTATACCACATGTCTTTGGACTTGTGGGGGAAACCCACGCCAACACATACATGCAAACACGCAAACTCCACACAGAAGTGCCAACTGACCAAGCCGGTGTTTGAACCAGCGACCTTCTTACTGTGAGGCGATCGTGCTACTCACTGCTCCACAGAGACGCCCAATAATATTAATAATAACAATAATAATAATCATAATAATAATAATAATAATAATTATTATTATTATTAAAAATAATAATTAATCAACTAATAAAACATATCAAATAAATAATAAACAATACATACGTTATTATTATTATTATTATTATTATTATTATGAAAAGCTGCTTGGACAGCAATTAATCATATTAGGAAGAATATTCTGAAGAATAATGTGACATTGAGACTAAAGTAAAATTCAGCTTTGCATAAATATGTTAACATATGTTAAATAATAAGTTAAAATTGTTAAAAATCTTAACTTCTCAATACTACTCTAGTTCCAATCAATAAATGCAGTCCTAATGAGAACGAGACTTTTTAAAAAACATTTTAAAAATCTGACTTTTTACCATATGTTTACATTCGACCCTCCTCGTTGCTCTGTTTTGTAATTTCCCACATCTATGACATCTAATTACTTCAAAAGCGCATGGATGTTCTTCTCTGCACTCTTTAGTCTTGTGCACTCAGAGCGACAGCTACAGAATTGCTAATTAGCCGTCTTGTTGTTCGCTGTAGACACACGGAGCGTCCTCAAACATCGACATAAGGCATTGTTTGTGGTTAGCGCGCTCTAGAAAGCATTGTCTGACCATAACAACATTGACGAGGCGTGATTGGAGTCTCTATGTTTTGCCTTTGCTCCTTTCAATGCGCGTTAGCTCTCTTTTTTTTAATCTTCCCTTCATGGTTGCCGATGTGCAGGGAGGGCTAATTGTTGCTAGCATTTCTAATAAAGGTAATTTGATTGTTTTTGCAGCTTTCATGCTCCGCGCGGATGGGCTTGTTGTCATGGCGATGGTATCCCATCATGGAGCAGCGGTGACCCTGTTGTCATGTTGTGGAGCGCGACGGCACGACAGAAACATCTCATTTAGAGCCGGACGCCTCATTATCTTAATCAGCTAGCTTTGATACAGGCACTCTATCAATTATCTGGACATCGCTATTTCTTCTTGGCTTCCCAGACAGGTTTTTTTTCCCACAAGCATGCCTTTATACTTCTTGGAATGCCTGATATTGTACTTTTTGCATGAATAAAATAATCCACACACTTCAAAATAAAGGTGCCAGGAGTGGGCTAAAAATAGAGCCATATGTAGGGATGGAGGTAGTCCAGACATTGGATATTGTGACAAGTGTGTGTGATTTAATAATTCAGGTGCAAGGTGAATTGATTATATGCTGTCTGAGGGAACTAGGGTTGTTTCAGTTGTGTCATTCAGCATGAATCTACCACTCTCAGCTTCTCTTATTGGAAGTTAATTGATAATGAATTGTGATCGAATGGTAATTTTGCTCTACAATGAGTTTGGTCACCTTTGATTAGACTTGTTCTAGTAGAGAAGTAAAAACAGAGCTAAAATATGGGACTGAAAACGAAAAAAGTGACATCTGGTCATCTTATTTGAAGGCTAAACCAAGATTATTCTAAATTCTAATGGGGTTATAGCTGGCCCTTTCTTTCTCAATTTTTTCTGGATTTCATTTGAGTAGTCAACAATAATTTGAATGATCAAAATGTGCGTCTGGTTAATTGAAATCATGATAAATATTTAATTTAATTTAACAACAAAAATGCATCTAGATTAAAAAAAAAGAGATATTTTAGGAACTATGAAGTATTTAAAAACCTTCTCATTCATTCATTCATTCATTCATTCATTCATTCATTCATTCATTCATTTTCTTGTCGGCTTAGTCCCTTTATTAATTCGGGGTCGCCACAGCGGAATGATTTGCCAACTTATCCACCATTTATTTTACGCAGCGGATGCCTCTCCAGCCACAACCCATCTCTGGGAAACATCCATACATTCTCATTCACACACATACACTACGGACAATTTAGCTTACCCAATTCACCTATACCACATGTCTTTGGACTTGTGGGGGAAACCAGAGCACCTGGAGCAAACCCACGCAACCACGAGGAGAACAAGCTAACTCCACACAGAAATGCCAAATGACCCAGCCAAGGCTCGAACCAGCAACCTTCTAGCTGTGAGGCGAACGTGCTACTCACTACGCCACCGTGGTGCCCCAAAACCTTCTCATATTAAACCAAAAACTAAAATGAAACCAGACTTCAGATTGCTAAAGATGCTATGAGTTTCCATGTGTTCGTTATACAGTATGCTGAAAGTTAATCTCTCATTAAAGGGATAGTATTGTATAACTTTATATAATCTAGTTTCAAATTAACTATAAAATATACAACTAAAAAGTTATGTTCTTTGGGTTTTATAAATGTAATTTCATTTAAAACTTTAGCAGCCCAAGTGTGAGAGACATTGAAACCGTTTGCCTTCCTGAGTATTGGCAGATCCCAAAGTAATGCAAACAGGGTCTCAATGGCTGTGTCTTTGTGGATTCATTCAGGCCAAAGAAACTCTTTTGTGAATTAGATTAGGCTGGGTAAAACCTCATTTAAATGCTCTCCACTGCCACCTTAACACTGCCCCACCAAAACATATATAATAGATGGGACAGTAGACTCTTGTAGACCCTTGCAGACTCCAAGAGACACTTGTCGACTTTTTTGAAGATGCATGTTTGACTGCAGAACCACACGCTTCAATATCATTCAATTGAATGGTCGTTATCAGTGGTTATCAGCTGATTTAGATCGGCCAGTAGGGGCCTTCTGCTTCTAGTGGTAGGCTGTCATATGGTTAATCAGCTATACTAATAGAGAATACTCCAGATCCAGATCTGTTTTACATTACTGTGACGGTTGGGTTTAGGGTTGGGGTAGGGGTAGAAAATAATAAAATACAATTAATGGGAAATTTAATAAGTAATATAAATAATTCTCATTAACTAACATGTGTGATCTATAGCTGATTAACAGTGTGGATGGAAAATAACAGCCTTCTAAGCCTACCAGTAGGCACAGAAGGCTCCTACTGGCGCATATCTATTAGCTGATAACCACAGATAATGCCCGTTCAGTCGAGTAATACCATTCGAATCAGCTGGCAGAACAACCAACACTTTCTCAATAAAGAATTCGGCTTGAAATGAGTTTCCTGGTCTGGGTTCTAATATTTCCAACAATTTGGCGCCATGACCTGGACAGAGACTGAAATCAACCTCCAGAATCTTCGTTTGTGTTCAGCAGAAAGCAAAAAACACTTAAGTGTGTGTCACTGAATAATTCTTTAAAACGGATTAATCTAGTAACGGAACATGAAGTCTTTATGAATATGTTATCAACGTATTAACTGAAAATGAAAAAAAGAAAAAAACAACAATAGGAATTTAAGTTATGTAATATTATTAGAATGCCACTAGAGGGCGTGTATTCACAACAAACAAAGACAGTTTCATGACACTGTTGAACCAAAACAAAAGCACCGAAGCAACTGCTGATTTGAAACAAGTGTAATGCTGTTAGGTTTTTAATAATTTTGATATACCGTTTAAAAGTATAGATTGCAATAATTCATATTTTGTCAGAACCTCAAAGAGCTAATCCCTCTATGTATGCAATCCTAGAACTGCCCTTAGTCACATATACATCAGATTTTGTAAACCAAAATACAGCTAAACAGTAGTTTTGTCTTCATGATAGGATTCTGCGATCTATGCAAATAAAAAAATAATACAAATTTGTTAGAGTGCAGCTAAAAATAATGTTTAAAACTCGAGTCTTAGCCTTGAAATGATGTTTCAGTCGTCTTGAATGCGACTCCTACTACAGCCCACACATTTTTTGGCATCTCACCCACACATATACCTTTCCCAAAGGCTTCTGTTTCCAGATAACTCCCACGCAGCGAGCGCATGATTTCCAAACCCAAAACTGTTTCTCTAACATTGAACTGAAAGCTAATTCATGCTAATTTCTCTTGCTGGAAGGAATCCATGCTTCTGTATTTGAGTCCACGTCACCTTGAGGTTATTGAGGTGTTTGTGTTGGTGTGAGTGAAGGGTGTAAATGGTGTCTCACCGGTACGCTGGGTTCAGACACGGCGATGCTGGCTGGGTACACCGTAGCTTTCACACACTGGCTCAGTGTGGCGGCGAAGCGGTACGGCTCGTTCGCCCGCTCACAACGATCTCTTTGAGAACATCTATATCAGAGAGAAAGAGAGCAGATTAATTAGTTGAGAAAATATTGGGACAAGCACAAAGAGCTTTATTAAATTGGCAGGCACTTACAGTGCTTTCAAAGCAAACATATTTATCAGTTTGTTTTCCCTAGCATTCACTGTGAGCGCTGTAGGTAGATAACCTTTCTCTCAGTACATGGGTCAGAGACGAAAAGAGCTTCTCAGGCAACAAAACAATGAGGACAAATTATGACTAATACATTTTTATTAGGATTTACAGAACACACTGTCTAAAATGCCACTGAGTGTAACAACAGTTTATATACCAAAACATCTTGTCAGGCATATTTAGAGCAACAGTCATTTGATAAGATAATAAAAGACTATATTTAAAGATAAACTCTACTTTTTTTTTTTAATAGACTCATTGTGAAACTCCCCTAGAGCTTACAGTAGCTTAGCATAGGTTGTTGAATCACATTAGACAATTAGCATCTCGCTAAAAAAAACCCAAAGAGTTTTAATATTTGAAGCTTGAAAACTGGAAACTCTTGAAGCCTGAAACATTCTGTAGTTAAATTTTGTACAAAAAACAGCAGTCTTAGTAAAATAAAAATGTTTTTAAGTTGCTCTGGATAGGAACTATGCTCTCGCTCTGTAAAAATCAAGGTACTTTGCTACTGTATCTTGGCTTTAATTAACAAGGATTACAGATTACAGCCCCAAAAACACTCATTCATTTTTAGTATCTCATTCTCTCTCAATATCCTTACAAATCACAAGCTTTTTACACATGCATTCGTCAGCCATTGCTGCATCTATGAGTGTCAGATTCAGAAATCAGTATACAGTAGCATGTTAAGTCAAGAAACATTGTATTATGAAAGTTTTATTATGAATGTTAAACAAGTTTGTATTTTTTTCAAAACTGTCACTGTTACGTCGACGCCAGTGGTGTAGTGGTTAGTGCGTCGACACATGCACTTCGGTGCTCACGGCGACCCAAATTCGATTCCGCCTCGTGGTTCTATGCCAATCTTTCACCTCTCTCTGCTCCCCATGCTTTCCTGTCAATTCTCTCTACTGTCCTATCTAATAAAGGTGAAAACCCCGAAAAA
>CAIGQQ010006052.1:4232650-4235150 GCA_903798035.1 Danio albolineatus | reverse complement strand
GTAGCATTAATATGTTAAAGGACGCATACTTTATTTAACAAGCTTTAAGATTTATGAATGACCTGTTTTCAGCGTGTGTGTGAGAAAGAGAGACGAAGGTAATGGTAGTGGTGGCTTCACCTTTACGTTCTTCTCTACCGTCTGCTTTTAGCCCCGCACACCAGACAAGCAATTACTGTGTCTTTCCTCCTCCTTACACACTTAACACACACACATCCACAGCCCTGACAAAGAGGAGACAGACGACAGGAGAAGATTTTCCCTTGTTTCTTTCCTGCATCCCCAAAAACCTCCCATGTGTGTGTCGAGACATCTGATTGAACAAAGCTCAGAGTGAACGAACGAGAGGACGCTTTACACATCTTTTAAAAGAAAGCTGTGAGGATTTTGAACTTCTCCCTGAGAGGGCTTGGAAGAGGAGAAGCAGACAACAGAAGAGTCAAAATGAGATAAATATAGACAAGACAGAAGAGAAAGAGATAGAGGAGATGAGAGAGAGAGAACAAGACAAGAATGATACGTGGAAAATATGAGACACAAGGCAAAATGAGACTGAAAAAGTGGAAGAGCAGGTGAAAATAAGAGTGAAATGTGAAGGCAGAAAAGAGATAAGAAACTAAGAGACAATTAGATGAAAAGAGAAGTGACGAGACAAGAAAAGAAGAGAAGTGAAATGTTGTTTTGGGATGATGAGAAAACGTGAGATGAAATAGGACAAGACAAAAAGGGAAAACAAATGAACGTGAGAAGATCTGATCATGTTGTCCCAACGCAAATCGATTAAGTTAACTTAATTATAATTTTTTTTATTTAAGTAGATTGAACATAAAACAATTAAGTTGTCCCAAAAAACCTTAAGAATTATACCGTTTCAACTCATTTTAAATAAGTAGTTTAAACAAGCATCAAAGGTCATTTTTTCAGTGGACGAGATGAAAGAAAAATGAGCCGAACAAAAATACAACAAAGATGAAAAATTCTAGCATCCATTAATACATTAGATTCGATGAAAGTTTAGTTCAATTTGAGTTACGTAATAAATCAAACATTTCTATGTAATATTTCTAAAAAACACTTATATCCAATTGGGCTTTTGTTTATACACAATAAATGGCATACTGTATATGGCATAAATTACATGAAAAGGGACGCATCAAGATGAAAAGAGAAAAGATATAGAAAATATAAGAATAATATTGATGAATAGAGAAGTCCAGGTGAGATAAAAAGTGGCAACATCAAATAAGACAAAAACAGAAGAAATTAGAAAAATGTGCCAAGATCGAGTGTCAAAAAGAAGAAGAAAAAAAGAGTTGATACGTTTTAGTACGCATTAATAAATTAATTGATCTATTTAACATAAAGTTCAAGTTCATTATTCATATTTTATTGTTATTATGAATGGAATGCGTATACTTTAATATCTAAAAAACATAGACAAATCAAATTTATTACAGCATACTCGCATGTACTATAGTTTTAAAAAACGTATTATATGAATGTTAATAAATATGAATATATCTTAAAAATATAAAAGGTGTAAGACATCTGAAGACATTTTAATACATACTGTATGCTTTGGAGCTGTCCTGTGTTGGGTGATTTTTGGGATTATATAATTGAATGATATGTATCCAAAACACTTATGATCCTTGAATGTACATATCATGGAAACTGAACCATGCTGATCATAAAAATTGACATTTAGAAAAAAAATTATAATAATTAACTGGAAGTGATCTCACTCTCCATTTATAAAGCATTGAATCAACGAATATCAGAAGATCAACAAAGTCTTTTGAAAAAAAATAAATGGGGCTATTTTCTAGAGTATCTAAATTAAATTTCTTAGTTTTGCCATCTTTTGTAAAAAGACTTTTTTTTGTAATGTTTGTACAATATGATTTGTTTCACATGTATCTGAAAATAAAACTGAAAAAAGAATGATACACGATGAGCAAAGACAAGTCTGAGATAAAAAGTAAAGCGTCAACATCAAAAAGAGAAGAGCTAAAATGATAAAAAACTATGTAGATGAGATAAGATGAAAAGAGAACAATGGTGAAAATAGAAATCAAGATAAGGCGAGAAGAACTGAAAAGATAAGTCGAGATGAAACCAGTAGAGAAGAGATGAAATGAGAAGAAAGGAGATGGTGGGAACAGGTGAGCAGTGGTGAGTAGAGCGAACGGATGAAAATACACGAGTTGAACAGCAGTGTAAATCAATCTGTAATCTTCAATCTGCTCCAGTGTTTGTCCAACAGGTGGAATAACTCCCTCATAAACAGCCAAAGAGTGTGGATCTGCTTCAGCCCTTCAGATCAATATGTAATTAGGAACTCATTTAGCTGAGCACCAATTCCATACACCCCGAACATTTACCAGCACTCAACTCAACAATCAAGCACAACAAACAAACTCAATGAGGAAATGCAACTACTCTAATTTGTACAAATTCATTATATATATATATATATATATATATATATAATGAATTT
>CAIGQQ010006052.1:4205512-4216776 GCA_903798035.1 Danio albolineatus | reverse complement strand
AACCAACCAACCAACCAACCAACCAACCAACCAAGTAATCAAGTAATCAACAAAGCAACCAACAAATCAACCAACGAATCAACCAATGAAGCAACCAATGAACCAACCAACCAACCCACCAACCAACCAACTAACCAACCAAGTAATCAACGAAGCAACCAATGAATCAACCAACGAATCAACCAACGAAGCAACCAATGAACCAACCAACCAACCAACCAATCAATCAATCAAATTTGTAATAGTTTGGCTAAAATGTATGTTCATTAATACAAATATAAATGAAATTTCAGTAAGCCTTTAAACATCCTCCACCTGTTCCAAATTATTTGCGTTTATTTGTTCTGTTAAAGAACATATTGTGAAGAATGTTGTGAACTGATAGACATTGACAATCCACAATGTTTTTCATTTATTTATTAATTTTTTGGGGGTAAACTATCCCTTTGAGAAATTATAAATACAGTTTATGCAGGATTTACAAAAGTAGGAATTCTGGTTTGAGTTTGACTTAAGTTAGAATTAATAAATACACTAAATAATTTGATTGTTGGGGGCGTTACAGTGGTGCAGTGGGTAGCACAAATGCCTCACAGCAAGAAGGTCACTGATTCAAGCCTCGGCCAAGTCAGTTGGCATTTCTGTGTGGAGTTTGCATGTTCTCCTTGTGTTCGTGTGGGTTTCCGCCACAAGCTTAAAGACATGCAGTATAGGTGAATTGGGTTAGCTAAATTGTCTGTAGAGTTTGCATGTTCTCCCCGTGGTTGCATGGGTTTGCTCCGGTTTCCCCCACAGTCCAAAGACATGCGGTACAGGTGAATTGGGTAAGCTAAATTGTCCGTAGTGTATGTGTGTGAATGAGAATGTATGGATGTGTTTCCCAGAGATGGGTTGTGGCTGGAAGGGCATCCGCTGCGTAAAACAAAATGCTGGATAAGTTGGCGGTTCATTCCGCTGTGGCGACCCCGGATTAATAAAGGGACTAAGCCGAAAAGAAAATGAATGAATGAATGAAATTTTCTGTAGTGTATGTTTTCCAGCGATGGGTTGCAGCTGGAAGGGCATCCACTGTGTAAAACATATGCAGGTTAAGTTGGTGGTTCAATCCACTGTGGTGACCCCCGATTAATGAAGGGACTAAGCCGAAAAGAAAATGAATGAATAAATGAATGAGATTGTTGGTTGTTTAACCATTTTAATATACAAAATAATTGCAGATTTCTAAAAACAAGTCATGTAATTATTCTTCTGCAGTTTATACAAAAAAAAAAAAAAGAAATGCATTATCAAGGCCAGCAGAAAAAACTGAATGAAAAAAATTAATAAATAATAATGATTCTGTGTCATGTAAAATTTGAAAACAGCTAACGGCTCAAACAAAACTCTTCATCGATACGCCTTGTGAGTACCTCAAACCCAGCAGTTATTGGAACAAGTCTTGGCTCTTTTCAGCGATGCAGTATAGGTGTTTTTGTGTGCAGTATAGTACTGACAGTCCATTACGAGTGGATTTTTGATCTATAAGCTGAAACTAAAGAAACCCAGAAGCCTCTCATGCACAAAGACTGGATCCAGATGTTCATGCACACTCCAAACGTTCACCAAATCCACATCACAGTTGCCATAGCAACCAGTCCAGGCATTGACCCCCTACCCCTCTCCTGGAGTGAGCCGTAAACAGCTGGTACCTCTGGGAGATGCTGCCACCTACACACACACACATACAAACGCACACACACACACACACTCACACACACTTACACATTAATTTTTAATGCCAGATACTGAGCAATGAGAACCATCGATCACGTCCCCTTTGACACACACATACACATGCACGCACACACACGCACACAAAGAGAGAGTGCAATAATCTCACTGACACATAAATTTATCGCCGTTCACAGAGAATCAGAGAAAGACGGCATGTTTGGGTGTGTACAGTATGTATAGTGCACACATGTGTGATTCATTATCCTCCTACATACATCATACCTCATGCAGATGCTGTTAAATACACACAGGAAGTAAACCAAAACACTTTTAGAATTATTTGAAGACCGAGCCATTAACAGACTAATCAATCATGCCATCAATATTCTACACTGCCTAAACAGAGCAGCCTAAATTTATGTGTGTGCTCAACTTAAAATGGCATACAAATGCATAATTGACACGTTTTTTATTTGGTTTAAGATTTACAGTTGTGCATTTGAGTAAACCGACTTGTTTTTTTTTCTGTAAACTAAAATTGATACAAAAGATAAAAAAAATAAATACATATTTCTATTATTTTTCTGGCATAATGTTGTTATGACTAAATTTTATCTGAATTTTGAACTGAAACATTACAAATGGTTTCTTAATCTTTTTTTTAAGATGTACACACATATTTTACCTAAAAAGATGGAACAGGAAATGTTATGATCATGTTTCTTATTAATGGAATTATTTTACTATACATTTGGTTTTCATGTTTAGCAAATGTTTACGATTATTTGATGGTAAAAATAAGTAAAAACATTTCTGCTCATTTAATCTTCAAAGTAAAAATCTGAAAGAAAAAAAAAAACATCAACCATTGCACAATTGTTTACACAAAATGATTAATCACTGCAAAATGTTTGTTGAGCACCAAGTTAAAATACCACAATTATTCAAAGCAGAAGAGAGTTACTTTAAATTGCAGTCATATTCCACAGTATTGTGAAATATAAGCAAAAAGTTATAGATATTATAAATCCAAAATCAAACAAAAAGTGCTCAGGGATAATAATAAACGGCAAAAATAAGTCCAAGGCACTCGAAAAATGTGGAAAAAAAATATTAAAAAGTCTTTATTGACATGGCTATTGCTTTAAACTGCGCCTACGCATTTTAGCAAATACTTGCCTTCATTTAGGTAACAGATTCTCTCCCTCTCTGTTACCTTAATGAAGGCAAGAGTTTGCTGAAACCCGTAGGTGCAGTTTTAAGGAATAGCCATGTCAACAAAGGCTTTTAACCCTTTCAGACCTGAATTATGTTCCAAGTTTAAGAGAAAAGTAAAGGTATGTTTTCACAGTTCTTCAGGCGCCTATAAATGACACCAAATTATAATAATAAAAATTCAACACCCATTGAGTATATATTTTTTGTCAGTTTCAATGGACATCAGGTTTGAACATGATACAAACAGAAAATACGGGGAAAAAACAAAAACAAACATACAGTCGCTGGTATAATCTTGATTTTTTTTCCAAAATCACAAACGTTAGCATTGTAACTTTTTTGCTTTAATTTTAATGTTTCTGTTAGATTGCATCTTGTTTATACCAAACGTTATCTTCATCTTCCTCATCACTCCACACAATGCCCACATCTGAGATATTTCCATATGCTATATGCTCAAGAACTTCTGTATATATTCTACATATGAAATTGTTTCAGCAATGAATTAGTACGCTGATATAGTTCTTATTAAAAAAAATAATAATCTGCATTACTAATTTCAGTTAGAGATCTTGAACCCATTGTCCATCCTAATGGACAGACATATTTGAAAAAATCCTGATCTAAAGATTTTAAACTTTGATTAGTAAGTGCAATCCCTCTTTTTTTTTTTTACATACAAGCTATGAAATATTACCAAGCATATCAATAAACCTGAATAAAACATTGTAAAATTGCTTACATCTGTGTCTGGAGTTAAGTGATGCCATGCTGCTTTTCAGTGTAGCGGACATGCCAAGCATTACCGCCATTTGATTGCATGACAATCGTCCACTCTGATGGACTGCAGGCTTTAAATCAGATGAAATGCTCAGGAATCACAAAAAATTGGGCTGACGTGACTGTAACGTAGCAGATACTGAGAACAGACTTGCGGATGCAAATGCAGTTTAATAATCAAAGTCGTACAGGCTGAGGTCAGAACAGGCAGCAAAGACTCTGCAATGTGTGAATGAAGGTGAGGTGTATTTATAGTGCTTGTAATCAGTGTAAATGAGCAGCAGCTGTGTCTGTGTGTGAGTGTCCGGATTATTGTCAGCTGCAGTAGGAGTTGATGAGCGCAGAGAGTTCTGAGAGCTGTAGTTCATTCAGCAGTATCTTCAATAAAGAAAACCTTGCTGGCTATTGCAACAAACTACAGGAAGTAATCGCCAGTGGAGACAACACAACAGTGATGTCCATTGTAATAGACACAGGGTCCAAAGAGGTTCATATTTTTTCCATATTTTTCAAGTGCTTTGGACTTATTTTTGCTGTTTGTTGATTTTACAAATTTCATTCATCTTTAGAACCAAGTAAATTAGCATGTAGCAAACTATAAAGCTCATTTACACAAACTCAAGTCACACACACACATCAGTCTTGAGAATAAACACTCAGGCTTGGCTAAACTGAGGGCAACAATCGACTGAATCTAACTCCGTCCAATGCGGTGTCTCTGTGGAGTCTTCGCGGCCCGCACAAACTCTCCGACATGATGCTAATCTGACCCCTTCAATCCCAGCAGAGATACAGGACACCGCAGTCATTTACACACCCACATCCGCGCTGATAAACACACTCCAATCAATGAAGAAAGATGCTTCGAGCAGCCAGGCTAACCGGCTCATGCTAACCAGCCAAACCTTGACCTTTTGATTTTGACACACAGATCACACGATGGTCTCCACAGTGGTCGCTCTCAGAAAGCCATATTATATATTCAAGCAAGCCCACTCAAACTGGAGCACGATAAAACATTCACACATGCCAAGTGTCAGTTACTACACAAGGATACACAACGGCTTTGTTTGCACAACTCTTCTGGCCCTATTCACTCGCTAATGCTCACAAATGCATGAGTGTGTGTGTGTCTGTGTGTGTGTGTGGGTTGAAAACTCAATCAAAGCATTTTTGATTGCATGAGGAGCCTCTCAGCAAGACTCCAGCGTTCTGTAGAAGAATGATGGCATGATGGAGTGAATAAGACAGAGAGAAAGGGACTAGATAAGTTCCTTAACGTACAGAAAGACAGCAGCGAATGCAAGCAACCTTGTTATCACTGCTCATTTTAAGCGATTGGAATAGACTACAAGTGCAATATGCATCACTATAAAATCTAAATGGACATTTATTTATTTATTTATAGTTGGGTTGCAAATTTCATACTATATGCAAAGAACGCTTTATGAATTCAACTCTATGGAGTACAAACTTTTTATGATTATTTTGTCATTCACATCTGAGTCTGAATGCGCTTTCTTCTCCTATATGTAAAGTAATTGAAGCAACAAAAACACTTGAAGTGCTCAATCTGAAACGTACATTTGACTGGCAGGTCCACCCTAGAGCTGAAGATCTTTACCCGAACCTGAAGGAACCCAACGGGTTCGGGCGGGTTTGACCTATTTTTTATCATGTTAAATAGGGTCAGGCTGGGCTCAGGCTTGCGCGGTAAATGAACGGTCATGTGATGCATTTGGATTAGCGCGAGAAAGTAATCAAATTGTTTGTTACAACATCAAAACTCATCCCTGCAAAGAAGAAACAACTGATGACAGAGAAGTGAAAAAGAGCACATTTTTGGCGGATTGAGAAAATGTACAGCAAGCTGACAGGGAAAATGACAAGGTCACTTGCTACATTGAAACCGCTGTCATGGAAAATGAAATGGATGTTGTTGGCTGGTGGAAGATGGATAAACAATCCATCCAAAACTTGCTGAATTAGCCAGGGGTGCGTTTCCGAAAACCATCGTTAGCCAACTAAAGTCGCAAGTTAGGTTGTTACAAACATAGTTCATTGATTTGACGTTTCCCAAAACTGTCATTTCAACAAACATTCGCAAACTGCGTTGCAAACTTGTGTTCTTGAAACTACACCTCTGGAGCTGTAGTTAGAAAATGAATGGATTTTTTTTGCATCTAGAACCACACTGATGTACTGCGCTCCTCCACCTAGCAATCACCCACAATAAGAAAGCATTCAGATTAGCATAGCAGTGCACTAACAAGTCTAGCACCACAGCTTCAAGTACTGCATCAGAAAATATAAGAAGCATGTTTTTTTTCTTCCTCCAAAATAAATCAAGACACAGCAGAAGAGCATGGCTGATTAGGAACTATATTAAAGGCAAAAGCGCAGCATGTGTGCTCATGGGATGACCTTTGAAATCCCTCTCCAGTCACAACCCAAATGTCATATGGACTTTTTACTGTCCGACAGCATAATACACATAAATCAAAACGAGACAAGCTCACAGTTAGCTACAGATAATACACTGCAACCAAACACAGCTTGCAAACAAAAGATCAAAGACAGCGTTCGACTATTTCCGGAACACAAAAGATTTGAAAAAGCATTAGAAAGTTGTTAGCTAGAAATCGATGGTTATTTTCTGAGTAAAGCATCCTGTCTGATTGTGTTTTAGATGAAATGTGAGAGCTCTTAACCTTTGTGTTTGAACAGAGCTCTGAGCCTCCTCAGCAAACTGTTTCTCTGCCATCAGAGCTATTTGTGTAACGGATTTGGCCTGAACGTGTAGATTTAGCTCGAATGAAGCATCTTGCTGCTTCTGCACCAGAGAGACTACGCAAGACTGCTATAAAAAGCTCGCGAAAGCCTCGACCATGGTAAATCACAGTCAGCGTACATGCATTTCCACAAGGGACTGTGTTTCTATTCATATAGCGGGCCTCATGGTGGAGCTGCGTCACAGAGCTCATGCTCATTTTTTCATAATATACACTGTCAGAAATGCTGGGTTCCACACAATTCGTTTATTCTGTTGTCCCAACACAAACTGATTAAGTTAACCTTAAGTTTCTCTGTGTCTTGCTAGTATGTTTTTAAATAAATTACTATTTGGCCTATTTAATTATTCATTTATTATTTATGTACAATAATTAAGACATGGAATGAGAAAAAAAATGTAATCAACAAAGAAATAAATGAAGTAAATGAAAACTGTAAATGAAAAAGCTTAGTTCTATCATAGAATAACAAACACTTTACATCTCTCTATATATAGGCTAACACATGCATTATTTATTTATTTATTTGTTTGTTTGTTTGTTTATATATTCATTTATTTATTTGTGCATGTATGTTTATGTTGTACCACAAAAACTTAAGAATTGTGTCCATTCATCTCATTATAAATAAGCAGTTTGAACAAGCACACTGTAAAAAATACTGGGCTCCACACAATCGATTTGTGTTGAGACAACATTAAGAAATTAATTTAACTTATTATTTTTCAGAAATTTAAGTGGATTGAACATAAAACAATTAAGTTGTCCCAAAAAAACTGAAGAATCGTGCTGTTTCAGCTCATTTTAAATAAGTAGTGTGAACAAACAGCAAACAGCATTTTTTTTAGTGTAAGGAAAAATATATTTTTTTCAATATATTTAGCTTCATGTCATACAGCACCAAACATGAACAGTACAGTATCACTTGTTTCTGAATGACACACATAGAGTAGAAGTCAATGAGGTTTATAACAATGACATTGGACACTGTCATTGCATAGAGAAATTAAGAAAAATATATATGTCTTGTCCCACAGGGGAAAGTAATACAGGTTTATAACTACAGTGCAGTACGTAAAGACAAAAGAATTGTAATATTTGGGTTTGCACCTAAGAACGCTGACATACAATGGGTCTCACGGTGGAGCTGCATCACAGAGCTCATTGTTAGTTGGCAATGAATATTGCTACGATATTTTTTAGGCATTGCTATTCAGCAAAATGCTTACAGTTCAGCTGGTTAGCACATAGCACACAGTACTAGTCACAACTTATGATTTAAGAAAATAGTTAACATTATTATTTATTATTTTTAAGCAATTTTGTTCATGCAGTGAAAGCAAATGTAGTCCAGAACAACTTGCGTAAATTATAAAATTAAGTTCGATTATGATTCACTTAGAGGTGCCACAGTGGCGTAGTGAGTAGTACAATCGGATGCCTTCGATATGTATCGGAAAACATATGCTGGATAAGTTGGCGGTTCATTCCACTGTGGCGACCCCATATTAATAAGGGACTAAGCCGAAAAGAAAATGAACTAAAAACGTATGCTGTCGTGACTAATTGATCATATAATTTTTTTACAGTGCAAATATTGATAGGATATTTTGCGAATATTTGTAAAAAATAAAAAGACTGCATTAAAAACAAAAAATTATAAGTAAAAATTATATATTTAAAAGTAATGTATGTTTATTTTATAATTAATCATTTTTATTTTTATTAACAACATTTTATTAATGATATTGTGGTATTTTTGAGAAATTCATCATGGTTTAAGAATATTTGTTTATGCTGTGAAATGTCAATGTGCAACACTACAATCAACATCAAATTGGCTTTCGTGTCTCCCAAACAACAACACAATTAGTTTTTTTTATCCTAAAAAATAAAGACTTTTCATTTAAGCTCAAAATATTGCTTTAATATCATATTTAATATTTAGCTAACAAAAAAGAAAGTCTGTCCACAAAAAATGCACACGCTTTCAGAGAATGGGGCCAGAGTTTACAGTAAATGCACACGTCTGTAAAAGGGTCAGTGAGAGATAGACAGACACTGAGAGAGAGACAAAGGAAGACTTGAATAATAGAGAGACTGGACCTGAGACACGGGGCTTGAAACTGCAGCCAGTCGATAGAGAGTGAGTACATCAATAATGTATGACTGAAATCCTCTCACCGGGGCCGTACATGTGTGTGTGTTTTCTACATTCTTCCATCGTATTTCATGGCTCACACGGGCATATGTACAAAATCTCTGTCAGAGCTGACAAAATAGTGATCCGCAGTGCCTCACCTGACAACAGTGCTATCCGCATACTGTGACACTAATGAGAGGAGGATGCACTAGCGTCCCGCGCTTGCCTGTTGGTGGAGCGCGGCACACGGGCGCAGCTGCCGGGCGCTCAGGGGCCCCTCGGGGAGACGCCGGTAAAGCCCTGTAACCTGTCTGTCCGTCAGCCTGTCAATTAGCCTCTGACACCTCTTCTGCTGGGTGCCAGGCGGGCACAGGTCTTGAACTTTTTCTATCTGTCTCTAGGTAGGGGGCATGAGCTCATGGGGGTCAAAATCCCACTGTCAGATAAGGTAACTGATGAGACCCACAAATGTGATTAGCGCAAGGGAGCAGGAGGAGGCTGGCTCCTTCAGCAAAGCTACTTTCAGATACGGCTGAAATCAAATGTAATGTCATTAGAAGACATGTAAAAAAAAATGTAAAAAAAACATATTGTTATCATAGTAATTGTAAACATACATTGAAAAACTAAACATCAATACTACACTTGAAATTATATATATATTTTAGATTTAAAATCAATTTACTTTGGTTTTATTACCTCTTAAAATGAATATATGTATATATCGTTAACGCAAATTTCGATTCAGCCAATCACAATGGTGAGGGGGACATTTTCTTGGCACACTTTGTGCCCACAGCCTACCTTAGTATTGTTGCTGACCGTGTCTATCTCTTTATGACCACAGTGTACCCATCTTATTCCTGCAGGATAACGCACCACGTCATAAAGCATGAATCATCTCAGTTTTTTAACAATGAGTTTACTGTACTCAAATGGCCTCCACAGTCACCAGATTTCAATCCAATAGAGCACCTTTATGATGTGGGGAACGGGAGATTAGCATTATGGATGTACAGCTGACAACTGCTGGCAACTGCTGGACCAAAATCTCTGAGCAATATTTCCAGTACCCTGTTGAATCTACAGTATGCCACTAAGGATTAAGAAGGCAAAAGGGGGTCCAACCCGGTATCAATTAGGTGTAGCTAATAAAGTGGCCAGTTAAATATAAATAACATACATTTGTCCATTTATTTATTGATTATTTTTTTCAAATCACAACTGCAAATAAAAATGGTAGCCAGCATTTTCGAGTGTAATTTTGTTAAGGAGATTACCATTGATTGCCAGACAATGATGGAGAGTTTTTAATACAAGACAATAACGGCTAGTATTGAAGCCTGATCCCTGAGCGGTGGTACGGTGGTCTCTAAACTGATAATTCAGTTCAAACTGACAGCAGGCAGAGGCTGAGCTACTGTCTGAGGAGTGAATAATTCAGCTGTCAAAGCTTAGAGCAACAGGCAGAGGTTGCACACACGCGGGCACACACACACACACACACACACACACACACACACATGCAAGCAGTGGTGTCTATCAGCAGGGGAGATGATAGGGGCCTTATTGATTTGAAGAAAGCAGCCAGACAGTGGGTCGCTCTGACCCCGGGGCGGCATAATAATCCAGGTTTGATTATGTGAAATTAGAGAGTGAGAACGTCAAAGAGTGAGTGCGACTGCATGAGGGCTCCTTTTGTTTGCCCAAGACAAAAGACATCAACGTTCCACACTTGATTTCATGTTTGTGTGCGAGTCGTGGTTTATGCCCCTTTCCCTGGCTCTTTGTTTGCCAATCACCCCCCCTCCGCATTTATGGAAGTGGTGTTTGTGTGTTGAATGCGGGTGTATATACAGATGGCGGGTTTGGCTGCACCCCACTGCTCTCTTGGCTGCTCTGCAGGCGTTTGCTCAGCATGATTGGCTGGCTGGTGTTTGGGAAGAAGAGGGTGGGGGGGGGACACCATCATGGCTCAGGTGGCCCAGTCTGGTAGCAGTCATATCATAAACAAGCCTCTTCCATAATTGTTTTATCCTGATTGAACCAACAATTACCATGAAGATGGAACGCCTGTTCATAGCTAACAACAATGAGCCCTGAACAACTATTGTAGCAAAATGCAACATTTGTCTACTCCCAATAACACACCTTTAGACTGTGCAAATGATCAATGAACTCAATTAAGAGGATAGCAAAAAAATTCAGTTAGCATTATCAAATAGCCAAGATGCTATTACTATTGTAATCAACAATTAGCTTGAGGAAATAGTGATCAGCATGACTGACTGATTGGCTGGCATTTGGAGAAAAGGAGGGAAACACCATCATGGCTCAGGTGGTCCAATCTGGTAGCAGTCATATCATCAACAAGCCTCTTCCATAAGTGTTTTCTCTTGATAGCCAACAATTAGCATAAAGGCAGAATGTGTGTTAACAACTGCTAGCAATAATACCAAATTTAACCATTATTGTAGAAAAATGTATCATTTGTGTATTGATAATATTACAAATTCAAAAGGATGTACAAAATCAATCAACTTAAAAAAAGAATAGCAAATCTTTAAAAATAAAATCAGTTAGCTATTATCACATAGCCAAAAGCTATTGCAGTTCTA
>CAIGQQ010006052.1:4191456-4205502 GCA_903798035.1 Danio albolineatus | reverse complement strand
TGTTTCATCTTGATAGCCAACAATTAGCATAAAGGCAGAATGTGTGCTAACAACAGCTAACAATAAACCAAATGTACCCATTATTGTAGAAAAATGTATCATTTGTGGGTTGATATAAATACAAATTCAAAAGAATGTATAAAATCAATCAACTCAAAAAAGGATAGCAGAATCTTTTAAAATAAAATCAGTTAGCTATTATCACATAGCCAAAAGCTTGCAATTTCACTCAATGATTAGCTTAAGAATGTAGCGTTTAACATGACTGGCTGATTAGCTGGCATTTGGAGAAAAGGAGGGAATCACCATCATGGCTCAGGTGGCCCAATCTGGTGGCGTCATATCATAAACAAGTCTCTTCTGTAAGTGATTTCTCTTAATAGTAAACAATTAGCATGTAAGCAAAATGCTTGGTCACCGCTATCAACAAACCCTCACCAAAATGTATAAAAATCAACAAATTCAAATAAGGATGTTAAACTGTCAACAGGCCCTTATTATAGCCAAGATGCTAACAATAATATTCTAGCCAACAATTAGCTTGAGGACGTAACGCTCTGTGTGATTGGCTGGCTTGGATTTGGGGAGAAAGAGGGGGGAACTCCGCCATGGCTCAGGTGGCCCAGTCTGGTAGCAGTCATATCATAAACAAGCCTCTTCCATTCAGCCCTGCGGATCTGAGGAAGAAACAATTTTGTTGAACCGCATGGACACAACTGATGCCCCCTCCTTTGATTCACTCGACAGATCATGAGGCGTTGATATGATAGAGACATGTCCCAATTTCTCTCCCTCTTCCAGGACAGCTGAGGAGGTGGTAGATGAGCTCTGGCGAAGGAACCCTAAAACACCACCGCAAGAAATAATGGGCCCTCGCTTTGTAGAAAAACGTGAAGGAAAACACAATTCGGCTCATTTAATCGAGCCGCTCTGACAGTCCCCTTCTGAGATGCTGTCGAAGAGGAAGTCATGGAAATATTCTGGTAATGAGCCTCGGCTGTCTTTGGGTCTCATTTTGTACATCCAGCCAGCACAGCGAGAGGCAAATGTGGCTCTTTTTTTTTTTTTTGACTGGATGGATCTGCACCAATCACCTTAAGCTTATATGAGCCTCTGGCTTACAGTTATTATGAAATGTATTTCTTTACCTTATGGTTTTAGCATTCGATTTCCTTGTAATAGTTGCTCAGGGCCTGTCATATGTTGTGCCTGTTTCTTTAAAACCAACTTTGCAGACGGATTTCATTAAATTACTTTGGGACTCGTCAAATATGGCACTAAATATTAAAGATTTGGGGGAACTAAATGTCGCAAAAAGTCACTAAATATCTAATTCATTATTGTTTGTTTGTATTTGTAAATAAAATGTATTTAGGTAAGGGTGGTTATGACTAGGGCCAGACAAAATCTGCAGACATTTTTTGCTATTTCTGCGGAGTATTTTGTTAAAAATCTGTGGATTTATGCAGGAATGATTTTAGCAGTATCATAACAAAAAAATTTATATATGAAATAAAAAGTAATACCTTTTTAACTTTTTTTTTAATGTTTAAAATGCAAATCCAATAGGATCCATTTTATTTGTTAAACAAAGCAAGACTCTCATATAAAATATTCACTAAAAGACAGAAAATATTACTTTACAAACTGTATTGTAAATAAATCATATGCATATTTTCATATTAGTCAATAATATTAGTGAAATTATTTTGAAAACTGATTAAATATACATTTACACACATTTACCCAAGTAAATAAACAGAATCAATGATGGGCTAAAAATCTGCGGAAATCTGCAGAAATTTGCGCGCGCAGATTCCATGTGGGCTTAGTTATGACCCTAAGCACCAACATTTATTATCAACTCTAAGTCACATGTATTTTCAGGAGTCACATTACTTCAGGAGCCTCAAAAATCCTTCCAGGTCTAAAGCAATCTTCATTCAATCCTTTATAATACTTCCTTCCCAACATTCATCACTGTCTCCAGTGTGTTTCGCCCACCGGTGTGCTTTCCGCTCCCTGTTGAGTTCTGTCAGCATCGTGCCAGTGCACTGCTCCAGACTGACATCCATCACTCGCTTGGCGGAGGCAACGTATGCTCGCTGCATTAGTATTATCACTGTGATGGTAATGCGCAGCGCATCACATGCTCTGAGCGGATATAATTGAAGACAGTGCTTCTGTCAATAACCTGCACATCAAACTCTGGAGAGCGGAGATGGGAAACCTGACGATGCGAAACTCTGCCTTATTAAGTGAGTCCGACACTATAGGAGTGGTATTAAAATATCAAAAGCCGTTAATGTGAGGTGGTGGCAATACATCCTGAGTGAGAGTGTGTCCCTCAAGAGTGAATGACACAAACATGAAGATCTCTCAGTACAACTAGAGCTGACAGCTCTCTCAAAACGATCTTCACAGGAGCACAGATGCAGAGCTGATAGATTGATTCTTTTCACTGTTGGCCAGCAATGCTGTGCTAGGATAGACAGCAGAGTCGGTCTTCCGACACATGAGGTACCCAGAAAAGGCAGAACCTGCCACTACTGCTGTGTAACCCAGGAAAACAATCACCTCACGCCGCGCAGGGTGTTTACGGTTGCATCTGAGCCATTAGCAACCCAGGCAAAGAGCATATGCAGCTCTGGCAGCGACTGTGTTGGTGGGATGGCAGGCGGGGGTAGGCTTCGCCCCGAACTCGACCAAAACTGGCAGTTGAACCTGCTGAGGTGCTCGGAGGGGGGAAACGCTCGATCGACGGGGGGCTTCATTTACAGCCTCTCGCCTCAAAACAAGAGGAGGAGCACTGGCCCCACTGCGACATTCAGCAGGGAGACATTGACAGGATCTGTCTGGAAGCACGCAGTCTCAGTGGGAGAGGTACACTCATCTCCATTATGGCCTGGCACAGCCTGAGACTCCACTCAAATTCGGGCAGATGTAATCGATAAAAGAAGGACAGGGGTTTTGTTATTCCGGTATCTATGAAGCCAAGGGCTTTTAAAAGCTTGGACTCGATTAATGAGAAGTATCTTGGAATCGCTGCCAGGCACCAGATCAAGCCAAATGAGGATGGAAATACAAAGCACCCGTTTCCAAAGACAGATGGAAAATGGCCTCTGCAACAGGACAAGCCCATTATTAGTTAGCCAGGATGATAACGGGTGTATTATCCTGAAAGGCAACTACAAAATTTATTATGCTATCAAATTTAAGTTTGATAAAACAAGTATATAAAGCAAGTGCATTAACAAAATGGAGAAAGCAGTCATAATTGTTGTATCACCTTCTAAAATAAGGCAATAGAGGCAAACAAATAAGCAGTTATTGCAATATAATTTAAGTAAAGCTAACAATAAACCCTAACAAAAATGACGCCAACTTCAGCCATCGCTTGCTACAAGTTCATTTTCAGAAAATCTAACTGCTAACTGTTTTTTCTGGATAGCCAATTAGTGTGAAAATGTAACATTTATACATTTCTAACAACAATAGCCCATTACATCAATGAAAAATGTTTCATATTATGCCAACCAAAATCTGAATGTTCAAAAGTCAATACATGCTAATTTAGCACGTGACTGTCTGTGGGAATGTTGACAGTTCTCACGCACATAGAACCTGCAGTAGAAAACGTGCAGAGCGAGAGAAGATTTTCCACTGGTTAATCGATTGTGAATGTTTGGTTTCTTTAAGGGAAAAAAGTGTAATAGGATGAAAATAATTGTATTATTTATGTATCATCACCAAATATACTTGGGCGTCCGTTAATATACCTGGGGGGCCCGCCCAAGTAAAGTCTATGTGTGGAAAGCACTGTACTTTAACGCAGTCTTTGCAACAACACAAGTCCATTATTATTTAGCAAAGATGCTAATGACATCTTTGCTATGATTTTTCAAATGATTTTTCAAATCAATGCTAAGTTTTTCTAAACAAATATATATCTACAATAAGAAACCATTTCAGCCTGATCTGAAAAGGAAACCTAACTAATTTACATTTTGTCAGTTTAGTGGCTAATTTGTTCGAATGCCCAACACCACCCCTAAACCCAACCGTTATTGGGGGATCAGCAAATCGTACGAAATTGTACAAATGAGATTGTATGACTTCATACGGATTAGCCACTAAATCAAAAAGTTATAAATTGCTGTAAGATATCGTTGCATATTTTTAAATACAGCAACAGACACACATACGTTTACAACTATTGTACCAAAATTCTATTGTTTGTGTACTCCTAACATCAAACCCTAACAAAAATGTGCCAATGAAGCCTTTAAAAGAAGTTATCTGATAGCTAAGATGCTAACAAGAGTATTATCTCAATAACCATTAGCATAAATGTAATGTTTGAGTTCTGCTAACAACAATGAACCCTCAGAGGATGTGTAAATACCTTCAAACATATTAGAAATGGGAAGACCCTGCTTAGGCCATTTCATGCTTAGGCTGGTGCTTAACTTGACCAGCTAAAGGACTGGTCCTCTAAAACACTGGTTCTCAACTGGTTTTGGCCACGGGACCCACCTTTTTACATGGTCATCATGCCGCGACCCAATATTTTATTGTTGCATTTAACAAAATGTATCAAATTATAGATATATTACAAAGTATTAATGATAAATACTGTAAACAGCGGTTAGGGTAGAGAAATGTTCATTTACCGAACTAAACTGAACTGTTGTGGCGCCCGCATTTCAAAATAAAAGTCCGGTATAAGCAAAAAAAATTATTATTATTTTTTTGACCACGCACTCCGCGACCCACTAAAAATGTTCCCTAGTGACCCACCAGTTGAGAAACACTGCTCTAAAACCTTTATGCTATAAGCATTAACTAACGAGTGTACTGTAAAGCCCTAAGATACTTTGAGAAAGATACAGTTGTTGTTTTCCGCCACACCGACAGGGATAGAAGTAATTTCTGCTTGTTCTGTCTCCTAAATAGAAAGGAGCGAGTTACACTACACTGCCTTCATCAATTAGACAGCTAGCGCTAATGATAACATGCTAGCAGCTTTTCTTGACAGAACTGAGCCTGATTACTTAAACTGGAAGTCGCTTCTCTACGAGACTCCTTTTTTTGTTTAATTAGGCTTGTAAATAATTATTGCAATTAAAGCCTGCAATTACTAGACTGAAGCGGCACTATTAGTGATGTGACGGATGCCAGGGAGACCCCTTGGTATGGTGGGGCACGCACAAAAGATACAACATTATGCAGTCACACGCTGACAGCTAGAATGACTGTTGATATGCTAGAACATTTTAATTGCAGATGGTATTATCCTGCCATCCTCACGTCTGATCCCTGAGACAACGTCGCTTGAAAGTCACAGAACGGCTTCTGTACACAGCAGTGTTCGTTTCAGTGACTCAAGGAAACATTACATCTGCTTCAGATGTAAAATTCCTCCAGAGGAGGGAAACGGGATAAAGGAAGGAGTAAATGAGTCAAAATTGTAATTTTAGTTTGATATGTATGGGAGATTTTTTCCTTATCAAAGAAGATTATTCAATCATTCATTTTCCCTTAGCTTAGTCCCTAATTTATCAGGAGGAGCCACAGTGGAATGAACTGCCAACTATTCTGGCAAATGTTTTACGCAGCGGATGCCCTTCCAGTCACAACCCAGTAGTGGGATACAAGGACTATTCTCAAGAAAAATATGATAGCGCTTAGAAGTTGCAATCGGGAAAACTTAATGTGATTCTCAAACTTCGGTAGCTATACTGTATATGAAAAGTGTACTTTTATTTAGTTTAACTATTACTTGTTTGTGTTTCTTGTTCTTTAATTTGCTGGTTGAGAAGGTCATAAATGTGATGTTAATGGGACGGCAGTACCCCGGAAGAAACAAAGTGGGTCAGACACAATTTTTGAGCTGATGTTTTCGGGTCTATTGGTTTGGTTGCGAAGGTACTGTATGGTTGCGGGCTTCATTTTGAACACATTCACATGTTTCCTAAAATTAGTATCCTAATTTTGATGCATTTTTGTTGATAAATTATTTATAAAATAAACAAGAACATTGAACAAAGTGAGTGGGATGAAGTGTGTTTGGAACAAATGTGCTCTGCGGCCAAATCAAAAGTCCAGAATACAAACTTTTAAAAAAATTTTTATTTAAACATCAACTAAAGTATGTCTCAAATGCAGTGCTCAGTCTAATGAAGTAACTAGTTACTGTAAATAAATTACTTATTCTTTAAAAAAGTAAGGTCAATGATTACTGTTCATTTTGTTTTGTGTTAATCATGGATAACGTCCACACTGAACTGAACTAAACTGAACTTAAACTCTGAAATCTGGACTGACACAGTTTAAATTAACTATAATATTCTATGTAAAGCTGCTTTGACACAATCTACATTGTAAAAGCACTATAGAAATAAAGATAAATTGAATACTAGTAAATGTAATTGCTTGACACGGTGAATAAATTCAACAATTCTGTATTATTTAAAACAGAGTAGTAGAGTAATTATATTTTCATTGTATAGATTATTTGAAGATTAACTCTGTTTTAACTTAAGAAAGCCGCTAAAGAAATCTATTTTGCTCTCCATATGCACCTGACACCCTCTTGTAAACACCCCATGCTTCTTGGAAAACATTATACAATCCTGAATGTGCTCCACACAGGTGAGTGAACTTGACAAACCACCTGTACGACACACTCTCCCTTCTCTGTATGTTCAGAGAGAAAAAAAATGAAACTAACTTAGACTTAGTCACAGTATTTATATGTTGCTGCTTTCTGGTGATATGAAGTGCTTCTTTTATCCACACTCGTAAGCAGCTTTGCATAACAGAGCGTGCTAAATTAATAAAGGTAAACGTAAATGTAAATAAATGCAGATGATCAAAACATTCCACGTTTAGAAGAGGTTTAGAAGAAACAGTGGTTGATACAATGATATGCATAAACTGACACTTAATATCATGTTTAATTTCAGTCAGTTTCAGTCATCGTGTAAAATAATTCAACTGAAACATTTGAGCAAATGTACTACTTAAATGCATCTTTTTCTGCGAATCACAAAGGAAACGTCTGAGCTTTTCTCTAAAGATAAAGACCAAACAAAACTGCATTATTAATTCTGACTCTTTATATCTTAGAAGTATCTTATGCCTCATTTGCATCCGTCTCGGTTATTTCTTGTAAGGCTAATAAAAACAGAAATAAAAGACACACTTCTGAGAGGGGAAGCGGAGACGCCTGTTTGCTTTAATCTTGTTCGATTGCAGAGGTTGCTCTTTCATAGATCATTTGAACTTTTCCAAGACTCTTTTTGTCCGTGTTTTTCACAAAACAGCGGGGAACGTGTTCAGCCACTCATCACTGCTAATTCTTGTCAAGCTGTTTTACGCTATCGACATCTCTCATTGGGTGGTCCGGCTCCAGATTGATACACAACAGAAAGATTGTGAAAGCGAATGTACCCTCTTACCTCTGCCGCCCTCAACCACGGTTCTGCTTACTAGCTGTGTTATGCTGCGTCCCACAGAGTCACTGCTCTCTTAACAAGGCATCCGACGGCCCCTAAACAAGCCACGCAAGCAGATCTCAGGTATCCACCACCTCATTTGAGACTATTAAATCAACACTGCACTGAAAGCCCCCCAAAGGCCTGTGAGACAGCAATGAACATTCAGCAGGTACAAACAGTGCCGCTAGCGCCTGCGTTCGCTCTTGACTAATAACACCCAGCGTGACACGGGCTTGTCAACGTACGCTGTGCTAAACCCGGGACTAGCCTGACAGGTCAGAGGCCGGCCTAGAGTGCAACTGAGGTGTTTACTAACAAGAACAAAGACCTTTCACCTCGAGAATCCAAATTTGCAGCTCAACAACAGCCGGCGGTAGTTTGCCGTGCCATATCGCAATTTATTTATTGACAGCACAGCTGCCGATGGGGCAGAAACGGGGAGGGATGGAGAGCAAGAGGAAGCACCTTGGATGTGATGCATATTTTAATTAAACACTTGATGGGGGCCAACAAGAGTTTTGCTATCAAATAATGAGGTTAAGACTGTCCACTGGATCTGAAACTTGATTAATGCAAATCCTTGGTTAAGTCAATTAGCAATGCATTTATGCAAGAAGAGGGATGTGCTTTCTGTAATGAGTGACTGTTCCAAGTCGGGCTTATTTTTCTAGTTTGGAAAGATGAACAGCAATGGTGGCCCTATACATTTGACCCAGGCGATCTGACACATCACACCCAGTCAGCCTTTGACCTCAAGACCACAATATACGAGGAACTCTGACATATAGCCTCCAGATGTCTGGAGAGAGTGTGAGATTGGAAATATGGTTTGAGATACATTCATTCATTCATTTTCTTGTCGGCTTAGTCCCTTTATTAATCCGGGGTCGCCACAGCGGAATGATCCACCAACTTATCCAGCATTTGTTTTACGCAGCGGATGCCCTTCCAGCCGCAACCCATCTCTGGGAAACATCCATACATTCTCATTCACACACATAAACTATGGACAATTTAGCTTACCCAATTCACCTGTACCGCATATCTTTGGACTTGTGGGGGAAACCGGAGCACCCGGAGGAAACCCACGCAACCACTGGGAGAACATGCAAACTCCACACAGAAATGCCAACTGACCCAGCCAAGGCTCGAACCAGCGACCTTCTTGCTGTGAGGCGAAAGTGCTACTCATACGCCACCGTGGCGCCCGGTTTGAGATACATCTCTAGGAAAATGTTAATGCTCAGAAGCTGGATTTTCAATGCTCTGGAAACTTGACAGTGATTCTCAGAACTGTTCTTGTGAGTTTAAACTAAACATCATTTAAAACATAATTTCCTTTAATCTGCAGCTTCAGACAATGGTCCTGATTGAGATTATGGCCACACGTTTGAGAATGTGTGCATTGTGGTGTTTGTGCTTATCCTGGATGGTGCAACAAATCTTACACCTCATTAGTATCTGTCTTGCTTATTCCCTTTAAAGACCCTTAAGCCTGATTTATACTTGTGTGTCGGGTGATCGCCATACCCCGCAGCACACACTACAAACTTAGTCAATGCTCTTGTGAGCATGAATACATAGGTGTTCTGTATGTGCTTCTCTATGCTTCACTGTGTTGATTTTCTTTGAGTTTTGGATTTACACTGGAAATGTGTGCGATGCTGTTGTAGAAGTAGTTCACACTGATTCAAGGAAGAAAGAGGTGGGAAGGGACGGATGGACATCTTTAATCAAGAAATCAACACAAAACAAAATCTAAACACTTGTTAGAAATTTGTGCCACCAGCATTGTTCCGCTCTCACAGGCTTTCAGCCCAGCGAACACTTGTGACTACCACCAAGTCGACCAATCACAGACCTTGTCCTCTGTGTTGTCACAATGTGCAGTTAAATTTTGGTTTTGAGGTGAGCTTGTGAAAGGTATGTAATGCCCCATTAACACGGGGCGTCAGCGTCAACGCCTCCCATTCACTTTGAATAGGTGACGTCAGGCTTTACTGAACTGCATTTGGATTCGTCGGCACCGCTTCAATGGCATTGCTCGCTGCAGGAGTTGGGACTGTTCAAGCACCAACGGAAGCGCCAGCCAATCAAATCGCTGTATGCAAATACACCAGCCCAGACAGTAGCCGATTGTTGACTAATTTCATTGGCTGACACTGCTATGACAGTCGCATCAGCTCCAACTTCAGACACGCCCATCTGTGGAGCGTTGAGCTGAAGCCTCGTGTGAATGGGGTGTAAGGGTAAAGTATGTGACGTCTACACCAATGTCTACACCAGCCCTACCACCTGGACTTGACTTAGACTCAACTTATAAAACTAACAACTAATTCACTTTGAGATGCTACAAGTTTGCTTGATGGGGCTGACAGGGGTTTTGCTTTCAAATAATGAGAATAAGATTTGCAATGGCTCTGCATCCTTAGTGAATTTCACAAATGTTTCACATTACATTGGGTGTTCATTGTACTCTCCAACGTGCATCAGTAAGGGCGAATAGTAATGTTGGCCATATACAATTGACCCTGGCAGTTTGATACACTGCTCCAGGTCAGGCGGTGACCCCAAGACCGCAATATACGCAGCACTCAGGCATAAAGCCTCCAGGTGTCTGAAGAGACTGTGAGATTGGAACCGGCTTCCACAGAATGAGTCTGTTAAATAGCTTCATCAATAACCCTGGACGCAGGATGTATTGACAGAGGCATTTATCCTGATCTGTCCCCCTGTCAATAGCAAAGTGAAGCCGTCACGTTGACGCTCAAACCCGCATCTTATCATTGGAATTGATTCCCCCACCTGTACTTTCTATCACGCAAGCAGTGACCCCCTAAAAATCTGAGATAACTGACAATATTGTATCAATCAGTCCTGCCATTGTGCTAGAAAGATAACGCACTAGTAGTGGCTAATCAAGAAGAATGATTGACAAAAGCAAAACGCACACTCTAGCAGATCATCACTGTTCTTTTTAATGGCCTGCAGATGTCAGGCAGTCCTAAAAGCCCTCTCTGTGGCGGCAACGACCTTTTGCTATCACGCGTCACAGGCGGCCATTGTCCAACTCCTGTCATCCATACAAACACAATCATGAATTTCATGAAGTGAAAATTGCATGTGACCTCAAACCTGGAGAAAAATGGTGAATGCAGACACTATCACAATTATATACTACAAACACTGTCAACATTTAAATCCATTATATATATGTGTGTGTGTATTTTAACAATTGTCTAGTGTATATATATCTTATGTAGTATCTTATGTAGCTTAATTACATTCTATCAAAAATATATATACACAGAAAGTACTATCAGGATGTAGCTCTATTTTATATGTTAATATTTTATCAATATGTTTGGACTGGCAACAATAAACAATGCATTTGTTAACCATAACGCTAATTTTAAATGATGAATATTCTTGTTTGTGTTGATGGGCTTTTTATAGCATTGACTAGGCTGGTAAATTACAATAAAAAAAAAACCCTGAACATAAAAAAAAAATAATTATCAAGAACATAAAAATGTTCTACTATTGCTTACGATTACATTATACAAACATAATGCATTGATGCAATTGATTTAACTCTAAATGTTAACATGCTAAGGGTGCCACGGTGGCCTAGTGGGTAGCACGTTCGCCTCACAGCAAGAAGGTCGCTGGTTCGAGCCTCGGCTGGGTCAGTTGGCATTTCTGTGTGGAGTTTGCATGTTCTCCCCGTGGTTGTGTGGGTTTCCTCCGGATGCTCCGGTTTCCCCCACAAGTCCAAAGACATGCGGTACAGGTGAATTGGGTAGGCTTAATTGTCCGTAGTGTATGAGTGTGAATGAGTGTGTGTGGATGTTTCCCAGAAATGGGTTGTGGCTGGAAGGGCATCCGCTGCGTAAAAAATATGCTGGATAAGTTGGCGGTTGATTCCGCTGTGGCGACCCCGGATTAATAAAGGGACTAAGCCGAAAAGAAAATGAATGAATGAATGAATGTTAACATGCTACATGACCAGAATGCTTCAATAATGCAACTGTTCAAGAGCTCATGGAACGACACAAGCAATGTCAGAAGCAAGATTTGTAAACAAGCATATATTTGAATATCTTAAGCTACTAGAGGGGAAACAAAGCCATGCAATAACTATGTTAGGTAAACTAGACTGGTTCAACCTTTCATGAATAAAATGGACTTCAAATCTCATTGGTTATACTTAAAAAACAACAACATTTTCATTCTTCCCCGTCAATTACCATAGCAGCTACAGTTAATCTAAGTCTTTGTCCAGGACTGCATAAATGACAGTGATTGGTGGATGGAGGCAAGGCAGGGGTCACTGGTCAAGACACTCTCCTTGTTCCTGTTTTTTAGCAAGAGCAGCTGCAATTTCACAGGGTGACCAGGGGTCATGGAAGTGCTAGAGGGCATCAGAAGCTGAGAAGACACTGTTTTATTTTCAGATTTGCATGAACTTTGGGCACAATTGCTCAGTTTAGCTCATTGTTAGTCGAGCTGCTCAACAACACACTATAATAAAAACTGAATTCCAAGCTCCAGGTCTCATCCTGTGCATTGTGTGCAAGAATCAAAGTCTTATAACATTTCAAATACATATTTTTTTATTACTTGGAGCATTTTATTTAAAAAAGACAACTAGTCCGAATGAAATATGATTGAAAATCTGAGTTATCCTATTCAAATATTGCAGTCTTAGCTGTTCTGAAGTTAAAACATTGGCATTTTGTTTTCTAAAAATGACCGTAATCATGTGAATACATCTTTTTGTTGACATTTATACCACTTATTGTTTCTGTCCATTTGTAATAACCCTAACCCTAACCCAAAATAAAATAAATTAATTAAATAGGCAGGAAATGTCAACATAATGAAATACCAGGCTTCAGGTCTTTTCCGATGCATTGTGTATGAGACTCGATGTCTTTTAACAGTGGTTCCCAACAGCGGCCCACAAGGAGGCCTCAGTGAGCTCAGGGTCACCTCATATTTAAAAAAAAATTAGCAGTGGACAATTAGGAGAATGATCATGTTGCCTTAGTTCATTTTATCCCCAGCTAACCAAAAAATGAACAAATTTGTAATTCTTCCTCCACAAAAAAGACAAGTCTCATTGATTCGCCTTCAGCAGCTAATAGTAATGACCAAAGCATACTGGACCTAGGTGAGGAAGCTCCAAACATTTTGGGTTGCAGTGCTAGCAATACTGGAAATACGAAATGCAAGAAATACGAAGACAGTTAGCTGAACTATGTTTTTTTTCCATTTTCTTGAAGCAAAGAGTCCCTGACCCAGCCACAGTGCATTATCTGCGCCAAAGTTGTTGCTTACAAATGATTGAGGCCGTCCAAATTAATAAGACATTTGCAGACAACTCATCCCTATACTGCAAGGTGTGCCCCTATACAAAGTGTCTACGTTTACATTAGGCTATTATTTGTGCATAAACATATCTAGATAAAGTAATATACATAATGTTTGTTTAAAAACAATCTTTTTTCGCCATACCTACTGCAAACCTATATGACATCATTAAATGTGGAAGGGGACCTTACAATATTTTCTGGGGTCACAGGCAAAAAAAAAAGACTGGAAACCACTGTCTTATAACATTTCTTCCAAATTTCAAATATGTATCTATTTCATTATTTTTTATTTTAAGCATTTTGTTTAAAAAATACAACTGGTCAGAATGAAATATGATTGAAAATTTGAGTTATTCCATCCAAATGTTGCAGTCTTAACTCTTCTGAAGTTAAAAAAATAGGCATTTTGTTTTTTAAAAATGAATATAAACATGTCAAAACATTTTTTGGTGACATGTATAACATTTATTTTTGTTATGTTGTCCATTTGTCCAAAAATGCACATTTTTGTTAATTTTAAATGGAGAAGAAATGTCAAAACAAAATGAAATTTCACACTTCGCTTTCTGTGGATTGTGTATGAGAATCAAAGATTATAACATTTCTTTCAAATTTCAAAATAAAAATATTGTCATTTCGAGAATTTTAAGTCAGAATAATATGCTGTAACATTGGTCTTGTGTTGTCTAAAAATAATAAAAACATGAAAATATATGGTCTTGTTTACATGCACCACATATCTTTTTGTTATTTTGTGTGGCATTGTGTTTTTTTTTAAATACGTGTATGAATATAAACAAAATACATACATAAATAACATAAATATAAACATGCCTGAAAACATATCCGATATTCTACATCCATCATTTTAAATTGGGAGAAAATGTCATCAATAACAGTAATATGTAAGTCCAGGTTTCAGGTCTGCGTGTGTGACTCAGAATCTGCACATGCACTTGGGTTAAGTGAATATTAATGCTGCTTTGTTCTCATTAATCACATCCTCTGCTCTGTTGATTTCCTGTTAGCCCTTTCATCATACACACCCCCATCCCCCTAACCATGCTAGAGTCACCCGAACACTGACATCCAGACACATGCACACACGCTTGCACAGTGACACACACACACACACACACACACACACACACACACACACACACACA
>CAIGQQ010006052.1:4177340-4191446 GCA_903798035.1 Danio albolineatus | reverse complement strand
CACACACACACACACACACACACACACACACACACACACACACACACTCACACGCAGAGAAACCAGTGGCTGTCGGCCAACTCAATCTGCATGCAGTATGAGGGCCGGTTTAAACCAAACAAAGACAAACAAAAGACTGTAAAGGCACTGAGCCTAAATCACAGGCTAGATATAAATTCTTAAGGGCATTATCTGCACTGACAGGACTTCACTTAGTCGACATTTGTACATTTGCATAAATGAAGGCTTTATATTGGAAAGAGTAGAAATTACCTCTTGAAAATTCAGACTTTGTCTGGATTTATTAGGTACAGCACAGGTACAGGGTTTGAGTAAAATTTTATTATTCATTCATTAACATTTCCATTTGCACATAATATTGCCATACATACAATATTGCATACAGAAATATACCATTTGCCAAAGAGTAAGATTGTATTGTCTGACTGTACTTTACTGCGCTATTCTTTATAATTATATTATAATTATATTATATATTATAATTATTTTAGGCGGTTCATTCCGCTGTGGCGACCCCGGATTAATAAAGGGACTAAGCCGACAAGAAAATGAATGAAATGAATATTATAATTATTTTATTTATTTTATTATTTTGTCATGTCATTGTCATTCTGTTGCTCTACGAAAACTTCTGTCAAACAAAAATACCCCCAAAAAGAAAAATAATTTAGGGCATTTTATTTTACTCAGACACTGAAAATTGTGATTTAACTTTGATTTAAAATTTAGAGTTTTGCCATATATTATTGCTTTCTTAACTTTTCTTGTTAAACGAGATAAAATATTGGCATTGTGTTGGCATTGTGTTTTGTAAAAATGTATATAAACATGTCTGAAAACATGGCAACTTATTATTTTACTAAAAAAAGATCTGAAAAACAACATTTGAAAGAAAAAGAAGCTCAAATATTTTCAGTTTTTTTTCTTCACTTTAAATGATACATATTGATTTAAATATTAATAAAACACACTAATGCAATGTTCTTCCACTTAAAATCATTTAATTAGTATGTATTCAAAATATTTCATGAACGATTATTTTTTTAAATGAGACAGAACCACGAAAACAAATCCCTCATATGTGTAAACGCACCAATAAAGGCCTTTCTGATTCGGTATTTTATTTTATTCTATAAAGGTCTGATAATAAAAAAAGAAAAAAATAATAATTTAGGGCTTTATTTTTTCTGAGACACTGAAAATTGTGATTTAACTGTGATTTAAAATTCAACTTTTCTTGTTAAACTGGATAAAATATTGCCATTGTGTTTTGTAAATAAACATGTACAGTATATAAACATGTCTGAAAAGATGGCACCTTATTTATTTTATGAACTTTATTTCATTCTATAAAGGTCTGATAATATTTCTGCAAAAAGAGAAAAAAATAAAAATAACTTAGGCCATCTTTTTCCCAAGACACTGAAATTTTTTATTTAAAATGTGGGGTTATTCCATATATTATTGCTTTTTTAACTTTTCTTTTAAAACTAGATATGTAAAAATGTATATAAACATGTCTGAAAACAAGGCACCCTTTATGAAACAACTAAAAAAAGATTTGAAAAACAACATTTGAAAGGAAAAAAAACTATTCAAAGTAATAAAAAAACTTTTACACAAATACATTAATTGTAGATCCAGAGAAACTGAAGGCAAAGCAAGACAAGTGTGTTCATAAAAATGTAGCACATTTTCTATGCAATGGTAATTCTAAGTGTTTGACATAAAACATGATTAAAAAGAATCATTAAATGATCAAATTGAAGTATAAGAAATAAAAAAAACAAAGAAGAAAATATATAAAAAAATTATTAAACCCACTTTAAAGGGGTAAAAAAGAGACATAAATAGTTTGATCAGCTGGACATACTGTAGCACAGTGTTCATACATTTAAAACACTGCTTTATATATAAAATTCACTACCAATTAAAAGCTGGGAGACAAAAGTATTTTCTCTTCACAAATGCTCCATTTGTTTGATGAAAATAGAGTAAAAACATTAACCTTGTGAAATATTTAGAATAGCTGTTTTTGATAGGAATAGAACTGACTTCTTTCTGTGATTCCAAATACAATTTCCAGCCAGTTTTTGATGTCACATGGTCCTTCGCAACTCCCATGTATATTATTTAATATTTAGGAGTATATTTAAAATCCCTTACAACTACACTGTAAAAAATGATATGATCAATTAGTCCTGACAGCATATGTTTTTAGGTCATAGTAACTTATTAAACTCATTTAATTATGTTCTAACTTAATTGTTTAAGTTATGCAAACAGTTCAAGTTAGTTTAACATAATAACCCCCGGTTTCACAAACAAGGTTTAAGGCTATAGTTATGGATTAAAGTGAATGTTTGAGTGGTGTCAACTAAAAATAACTTGCAGTGAGATGTCTTAAAATATGTCAGTGTCATTTTTTGTCTCCAGGTGCACACCAGTAATGTATTTTTCTTAGGCGTTTTTATAATTGTGGCCTTAATAACCTAAATTAACTAAGGTCCAGTCCTAGCTTAAGCTAAGCCCTGTTTATGAAACTGGGCCATAAGGGTTAAACTCATAGGGTTAATTTGATTCGGCTTAAAAATGTAAGGCAACCAGGATTTCTTACAGTGTAGAAATAAATTGAAATCTTAATGTATTAGTTTATTCAATGATCACATATAAATATAAAGTCATTTAAAGGTCTTAAAAGTCTCAATTATTTTTTTCCTCATAAATAATAATAATACAATTCAATTATGATAATAAAATAAAAAAAAAACATTTTTTAACTATTATTTTAAGTAATCAAACGTCACAACTCAATTATAAAACACCACATTTGCCTTTTCTGCACGTGTTAAGATCAAAAAAGGGGTTAAAATATTTTATGTTATTCCTTTCCTTCACTTTAAAGGATACTCATTAATTTAAATATTAATAAAACATGCTAATGCAAAGTATTTTCACTTAAAATCAATTCATTTGTATTTATTCAAGCTACACGAATAAAAAGGTGATCAGCATATTTCACGAATGATTATTTTTTTGGAATGAGAGAGAATCATGTCTTTCATGTGCAAAGTCTCTAATATCTAGTCCAGTGCTGAGTATAGAGATGATTTCTGAGTCGACACTCTAGAGCTGGATAATGGAGGGAGAGCGTGTTATTTAAGAAGCTCCCTGGAATGGACTGCAAAAGGAGAGCAGGGAGCCTCTAAACAATCTCACTCCGGGTGAAAAATCCCATTTCCCAGCGTTTGATAACCACACAGTTCATTTCCTACACATTTCCCGGACAAAGGGAGCGCAGGCCTAGAATATGTCCGTGTGTGTGCGTGTGCGAATGAGTTGAGAAATCAAAACGGTAAATACGTGCATATAACTTAAAGTACAGTATGCGTGTGTGTGCGTCAAAGGAGGTTGAAGCTGTGCAAAGACACAGAGCAAATAATCTGGTTCTTCAAGATGGGGAACAGGGAAGCCATGCATGGATTTTAAATTTCACAGCTGAGCACTTGGGAGAGAAATTGCCAGGGCGGAAATACGGAGGCTCTTTTATTTGGTTGATGATTGCGGTTACGTTGCTTTTATGAGCAGTGATGGGGAGGCCAGAGAGAAGGGGGTCGATGCTAAGAAGAAGATCGTGAATTCTCAAGTTCAACTGAAATGTTCATTGCTATTGCAAATGCAGCAAATGACATGAATCTATTTCAGGCTCAATGCTTTCGCAGTGTTATAGCCACTCTTTGTTGTTTAAAATCATATGGTTAAAAATCAAATAGAGCATGCTAAAATTGACTTCAATGTTTTTTTTTTTTTTGCCTATATACTGGCCAAACATATATACGGGGTCTAAGGCTCCGTTTACACTAGTGCGTTTTAGTTTTAAAACGGCGTTTTAGCATTAAAACGATCCGCGTCCACACTAGCGTTTTACCCAAGCGTCTGTCAACATATCTCCCTCCAAACTACGCCACCGGAAACGTATATCACGTGACCATTCGCGCACTCTGGGCATGCATGTTTAAGTATAAACAGGAAGCACGTGTCTCGCTCGGCATTTGGTTATTGTTAGTCAACAAACGCTGGTTGAACGATGAACGCGATGGCAAAGAAAGCGAGAGAGGTCTTTTTGTGGACAGAAGACGAGGTCGAGTTGTTACTTAAAGTAACATATGAATATAAAACATCTATGGCTATCGAAAATACAGTGTTTTCAGTGCAGGCTGGTCTGCTGTCTTCCGGTGACGTTTTAGCCATGTGCGCTTGACGAATAAGGTAAGGATACGCTATGACCCAAAAGCCCCAATCACGTAGCGAATCTCTGCAGCCACGCCTCCGTTTTCAAAGGTATCCGTTTCCCTCCATCCACACTGCAGCATTTTAGAATGAAAACGGCCTCTCCAGCGTTTTCAAAACGCTCCGTTTTCGCGCCTTGAAAACTCCGGCGTAGCGTGGACGGATGGCGTAACCGTAGCAAAACTTATGCGTTTTAAAACGAAAACGCACTAGTGTAAACGGGGCCTAAGGCTGATTTATACTTCTGCGTTGAGTGATCGGCGTGACCCACAGCGCATGTCTTTTGCGTTGCCGTGCATTTATACTTCTGTGTTTTGTTTGTGTTGCTCTGCAATAACACTTCCAAAAAGCTAGCTGGCAGTAGGTTTCTATGTTCCTCTATGTTGAGCTTCTTCGCTGGTGTTCAGTTTTTTCTGAATGCTATCTTAATGTAGAAGTAGCTCAAACATGCTTATTCGAAGGTGGAAACCAGCGGACGTGAGACAACTTTACTAATAAGGTAAACACAAAGCAACAGTTTCCATCTGGAGCTCCTTCATGGGGCTTGACACTTGTAAACACTCGCTCCAACGGGTTCGTTTGGCTCTCACCCCTGCCTACACTCGTCAGCACCTCCAAGCAGACCAATCACAAAGCTTGGGCTATGCATCGTTGCGATGTGTAGTTACATTTTTAAGAGGAGTGCGTCAGCATCGTCGTCAGCCATGGTGAGGGCAATGCGACTGCGCGAAGGCTGTGCCGGAGCATACGCTTGTGCTTGATGCAAAGTATAGCCTATAACCTTATCACCTGCGAGAACGGGATATTGATGAGACTTTTATTTCAGTATGTTGATGTACTTCCCACTGAAACTAAACACTGAGGGGACGGGTCTCTTTTTTTGTGCATCATTACCTCATGGCAAACCAAGAGAAAAGTGTGTAAGAGAAGTGTGGTTACTAATAATGTGGTTATTAATAAAGCCATCAAAATGATTCCAAACGTGAAAGCAAATGATCAGATTTTTATTGAAATCTTATTTTATTAATTTTTAAAATTATTTTTTATCAGTGGATTAACTTGTTCACCTAAAGAATAACAATGCGCACAAGTATAAACAAACATAAACATTGTACATTTTGATTTCACAAAATGTTTTCACTTTAATAGAGAGATTGTTCACTCATACTGTACATCTAAATTCTGCTCACCCTTGACTTGAATTTCAAACCTTTTTTGGGCATGAGTAGATATTTTGAAGAATGTTAGAAACAGTACTCGCTGAATTGAACAGTATTATTTTCCTACTATGGATACTGGTTATCAATATTCTTTAGATTACCTTTTTTGTGTTTAAGAAAAAAATGAAAATCTTAAAGGCTGGAAAGCACTTGAGCGTTAAACAGTACTTCAGTTTAGGTTAAATATATATCTATTTAAATGTATGCTATCGTTCAAATCAGTTGTAGTAATAATGTAAATAAATAAACTAAGAACTCCACCTTTACACTGCAAAAGAGATACGTGGAGCTGAAGTGGCATTTACTTGTTTTTACAATACGCATGACACTGAAGCTTAAGTAAAAAAAAATTACAGTAGCTTAAATGAATTAACATGGCAAACTTACAACTGCATAAATAAAGCTTAGTGTTTTATATATAATTAATCAATTTTGTTTTTAATATGAATGTAAACCTGGTTTTAATTTAGCTTGATTTAGAGTTTCTCTTATACAGCCTCAACTGAGAATCACAATAATTATCTTAAAAAAATGTTGGTCATTTTTTATTTATTTTTTGTTAACTTGTCCTTTCAAAATATCCACTTGTCCTGTACAAGAATTAATGTGGAGCCTTATTATATACGTAAAAAAACTTAACCCATCAAAGTGGGAGTGACTGTATTACACGGCACTGTTGAAATCCACCCACATTTGGCAGTTTGGTGGGTGTTAACGTCAGGCCCGGTCTATATGACTGACAGCAGCATATGCTGAGAATCTGCTTTAATTGTGAAAGTCGACACTTCATTCAAAGCTTCTCCATGTTAGTCACGCCTATGGAAATTTCATGCCACTTTTGCAAGTGGGCGTGAGATAGACAATGTCAAATCAGTCTCCATCAGACCAACTCGTGAAACCAAACTAGCACACATCTCTTTCAGGATGCTACTTCTTTTTATTTGACAGAATAAACGTAATTCGTCAAGGATAAACACAATAAAGATTTAAAAACGAAACTTTTTATTTCAACTGTGGTCCTTGATGTAAAGTACAGACCGACACTGCATAAAACATCAACATACTAGTCTGAATAAGATTAAGAAGCTATTAGTTTTTAAACTAAAACGAAAACTAACTACATTTGCAATACCTTTAATATCCACAGGCAGCTTTTGCCATAATGATTTTTCAAAGACTTATGAACATACATTTTAAAACAGCATAATCAGTTAGACTTTGGCTAGTTTTACATAAATGTCCCCCGGTTAGCCTTTGCATTTAAATATGAGAGTACTTTATTAATAATAATCTTATGTACCATTCTTATTTGAATGTGTTCAAATCTATTTCCTGCTGATAGCCAATCGAGGCACTTGAAAGAACATGTGGAAAACAAGAAGATTTGTTATGGCATTAACCTTAACCACAACTCTCACCATTTGGATCATTGTAAAGGACTCATCCAAGATAGTTAACAATATCTCGATATGAGATTAGACCATACCTGTCAACCCTCCCGTTTTTCCCGGGATTCTCCCGTATTTTACAGTTTTATCCCGCTATCATCCCGTAACAGTATTTTCCCGTTTTTTTCCTGTATTTTCAGTCGTTCTCCGATGGGTGTCAATAAACATTAAAGAGCCGATCCTCCCTATACGCAACCCATACTGCCGAACCACCAGGGGCCGCCCCTTGCTCTTAAATGTGAGTCAGTTCTGTGCTTTTGATTTATTTAGGCATGAAACACTTTGAAATAAATATAAAAACGGCGGGATTCCCTTTCCTTTTCATTACAGGTGCCGTCGCTCCTCCTGTGCAATCCTCAAAACAGTCATATAGAGGTCCGTGACTGTCAGACGCGTTCCATAGTGATAAACAGACGCTGTTTTCCAAACGGATTCTGTACACTCGATGTTTGAACAGACATATACACATAATTAATAATAATAACAGCTAAAGATGTCGATCTTGATGGGGGGTTTTTTCAAACACAACTAATTTTGTCCTAAATGAGCATAAAACGTTAGGAAAGCAATCGAATGCAGTCATTTTAACTATAGACGTAAACTTCTGTTATTTATAACAGAAACGCCTCTGTTATTTAATGTAATCAACCAAAAAATCTAAATAAATGAGATTCATTCACTGCTCTTTAATCAGAATGTGTAACATTCAAATAGGAGAATGTGTAAGAAAAGATTAATAAGATTTGATAACTTGATTCTATTTCTTTACAATAGCCAATTTTAATAAGTGAAACTGTTTGATAATGTATACTATTAAATTTTCTTTTGTAAATAATAATATTAAAAAGTATTACTGACCGTTTAACTGTTTATTTACATTGTAACAGCTCCAGAAGGACATATCTATTATGTTTTTTTTTTGTTTATTTATTGATTTTTTTGGGGGGGGATCCCTTATTTTCACATCCCAATGTTGACAGGTATGGATTAGACAATCCACCACCTGATCAGGCACCTTAGAAATTAAATCCTTATTATTTCTAGACCCAAATCATATGGATTTCCCTTTTTTACCCGAATGCAATTTCAGTACTGAGTACTCATATTATCACATCACATAACATGTACCTTAAGCTATGTTTTCATCACTATAAATGTGCGTTTGGCAGCTTTGAACTTTGCCCCGTGTGCTGCTGATGGTTAAAAGAATAAATGATTTGTTGTAAGCTGTTTACCACTAATGTGATGGGAGTTAATCATTGCATTGTGCGACTGATTAAACAACCAATCAAAACCCTGACAATCCATTCTCAAAGCCTCTCCTGCTTGATTAAAGAATAATTGTAAATGAGCCTTTTCAATTAAAGAGTATTCAGATTGTGCTAGTCACAGTTTTAGAGTGAGTGTGAGCAGAAAATGGAAAGTCTCGCCATACAAGAGTTTTCTTCTGGGTTTTCAGCCAAACGCAGCTGTAATGCGATATGTCTTTCCTCCTTTACAGTTTGCATGAGGGTTTGGTTTCTTTGCTTCCTTGAGAGCGAGACCAGACTGGTAGCGTTTGCTGGAGTTGGTTATATTTGCTGGATTTGCATATGGCAGCAGGTGTGGCTTTGCTTATCCCAAATGCTCAGGCCTCATTTGACTGTGTGAGGTCGAACAGATGACACATAAACACTGTTCCAAAATATACTGAGCTCACGGCGAAAATATGAGAGAAGGTACACAATCGTTGTATGCGTATCCTCGTACTATGTGTTTCCATAAGGCTCAGGGGTTCTATAACAACACTTTGGCTGTCATTTTATGCTATATTAAAGGCGTAGTGCAAGATGACTCTTTGTATATATTAGTTTAATAGTAATAGTCGATGTTAAGTATATATAGTTCCTTTTAGGGAATTTTCTAAATACATTTCTATAAATATCCATCAGTTATCAACTTTATTACACTACGATGTGTACTGAGGGATTGCAAACACGAAACACGTTATTAATATTTGATACTGTATATTTTAGTCATTATTTTCAATTTTTAAATGCTTCCCTTATAAGTTCAATAAAATTTTTACTGCCATTTAGTGCTAAATTATAGGCAAACTGCATTATTATTATTATCATCATCATCATCATCATCATCATCATCATCATTATTATTATGTTTATTATTATTATAATTATTATTATTATTATTGTTGTTGTCATTATTATGATTATTACTTTTATTATTATTATCATTATTTTTATCATTATTATTATTATTATTATTATTATTATTATTGCCATTATTATTATTGTTGCCATTATTATTATTGTTATTATTATTATTATTATTATCTATATTTTACAAATATACAATGTGTCGTTTTTACCTTTTTACTAATAAATGTATTCAAAATATAAATATAACTACTTAAATAAATGCATTTGTAAATACGTCCCAATAAATCATGAATAATATTACTTAATTATTGTAAATATATTTAATACTGCAAATTGTGATATTTTTAATAAAATTGATTACAATATCACCAAATATAATAATACTGCCAATTTTATTTATATGCATAAACTATTGATCTGTGTAAAAAATGTGTTAATTCTCAAAGAAAGGATAAATAAAACAGCACAAATTTAACATCCTAGTAAACTTTTCCTAATGTTAAAGTCGCTTGTAAACTATGCATTCAAAATTAATTAGTAAAACTCTGTTTGCAACCTTTAGATTTTATTTTGTTATGTCAGTTTTCTAACATGTGTGTTGTCAGGTTGCGTAGAATCAATCTAAATCTGCTAAAATCAAATACTATTAGATTTAATTTATAAAAAATATGTGGTATAAATATATCTAGCTGTAACAAAAGGCAGATCCAATTAGTTTAATTCTATGAGATTGGTTTACTTATTATACGGAGCAAGATTGATGCAACTCAACTCTTCTAACAAATATTCATCACATAAAGTTTATTAGTTCAATTATGTTAAAAGTATGTAATCCATATAGATGGATGCAAATTTCATATGAAATCATTTATTCGTTTTCCTTCTGCTTAGTCCCTTAGTTATCACAGGTCGCCATAGTGGAATGAACAGCCAATTATTCCACTATATGTTTTATGCAGCGGATGCCCTTCCAGCTGAAACCCAGTACTGGGAAACACCTATTTACTATTGCATTCACTCAAGCACTCATACACTACGTGCAATTTAGTTCATTCAATTCACCTATAGCGCATGTCTATGTCACCGTAAGCACCCGGAGAAAACCCACGGCAACATAAGGGGGACATGCAAACTCCACACAGAAGTGCCAACTGGCTCAGCCAGGGCTCAAACCAGCGACCTTCTGGTTGTGAGGCAAGGTTAACTCTGATGGTTAACTCTGACTGACGAGAATCTACAGCAGATATAATGATATCTACGCTGCTCTCTGGGTTTTAAAAACATACTTTAAACTCCCACTAGCACAATTTAGGTCTGCCAAGTAAAAACGGTTTGCCTTCAGCTGGAATGTAAACTGGGATGAGATATTTTTGAACCCGTCTTTGACACTCATTTCGAAAACGCGCATGACATCGCTAAGTTTCCATGTCTCTTTCAACGACTCCTTTTTTTGTTTCCCTCGCTCGCCGCTCTCTCCAGCGTCTCTGTAAAGCTGTTATCAGCCGAAACAGCTCTGACCTTTCGTAGCTGTTAGCCTCTGGCTCTCTTCCCCAGCCAAACAGCCAAAGCACTTTATCACAGGACTATGAATTACCAGAGAAAGGACACCGTCTCACCGCCCGCATGATCTAAGACCGCTCCGAACGCTCTTTCTTTCAAGCCCTTCAGAGACATTCGGTAAACATGGCTGACATAACCTGTATTTTTTTGGACTGCATTGGTTGTGGACACGTCCTGTCTGGAGCTCATTTGTCTTTTAGTTTCAACGTTTTGCTGGAAACAGCAACAGATTATTAAAGGGAAGGTTCATCCAAAAAGGTGAGCTCATTATTTAATCAATAAACCAAATATAAGTTAAAGAAAACAGCTCAAACTCAAGGTCAAAAAGCTGTGCATTCTGTCAGCCTCACCTCAAACCCATCACCTTCCTGTTTATTGGCCATCTGACCTGCAGAGGGCCAGTGGTGTAAAGTAACAAATTGCAAATACTCAAATGACTGTGAGTTGCTTTAGTTGCTTTAGCTTTAAAAATGTGTACTTTTACTTTACCTTGAGTCCATTTTTAGTGCAGTATTGGTACTTTTACCTGCTGTCACTACTTTATTTTTTCTTGTTTATGGGGATTAGAAAAGTCTGTCCTGTTATTCCTGTCCAATCAAATCGCACATAGAAGGTAAATTGCATCATAATTAACTACCTCAAGACATGAGCAATTTATGATTGCAGCAAACTGTTTGGAAGCATTAAAAGTGTCCAAGAAGATGTCCAAAATCTTTACACACATTGACCCAGAGACTGTTCAGATGCATGTCACTGATGAGAAGATGAAGGATGTTAGCGTATGATGACCGAAATGGCCTCAACCACCCAGCAGGCACCCAGCAGGTCAGATTGACATTGTACCCCAATGTCATGGGGACGTCGTTGCATTTTGTTTGTAAGCGAAGTTTCACAAACTAATTTCGAGAGGAGCACTGGTCTCTCATCTACAATCATTAATCAGCCAATCAGATTAATTCAATCCCACTATAAGTAACCCAGCAAATATTACTCCCTTATCTTCGTTTTCCGAAGTACCCCCCCCTCCCCCCCCATATCTTTATCACGGGGAACTCTCGAGAACTACCTGATCTTGTACTCCCCTTCACATGCTTATTCTACCAGGTGGGAGCCCTAGGCTCAACTATCTCCGAGCTCAGGGTTCTCTCCGGGGAAGCATTCCAAACCTGCTAATATTTGTCAAGCATGTCTAAGTGTGAACTCTTGAAATGAAAATCGGGTTGACATCAGAACCCAACATCAGGCCATCATCACTGTCCAACCTAAAAGCAACCAAATATTAACGTCTAATGATAATACAGCTTGATGTTACCGCTATGACTTCTATCAGATGTTGCATTTTGGTTGCCATACCTGATGAATAAATGTCAGTATGTAACATCAAAATGGTGTTGGTTTAAGATGCTAGCATTGGCTCAATTTCTAACACAACCTAAAACCAACCAAATATCAATGTCATTTGATGCCACTAGTGGACATCAAAATAACATTGTCCTTAGACGCTGGCTAGACATTGAGTTTTGGTCAACTGACATCTCAACCTAAATCTAACCTAATATTAACGTCATATGATGTTGTGTGCCTGCTGGGCAATAACTAAATGCACTACAGAATATTGCATTTACACACATCCACAAATTACATCAGCGTAAAACTCAATACTCACTACTCTTGAATACTTTTGAAAGGGCTGCTTTTTACTCATACTTTGAGTAATATTTACAACAGATACTTTTACTCTACTTGCACTACAAGAAATGGTACTTTTACTTGAGTATGATTTTTCTGTACTTTTTCCACGATTGCAAAGGGCACAACTCTCTCTCTCTCTCTCTCAAAAAGAAGAAAAAAAAGCTAAATTGTAATGATAAAAGAATCCAAAAATATAAACAGCTCCTTCAAACACACTTGTTTATAGAGCAAGTAGTTTGAGTGTTTATTATTTATTCTAAGTCATTTCTCCTATAGGCAACAGAATGAGAAGTTCTAAAACAACACAAATGCACTTCCACATTGCAGAATTAGGTCAATAGTATGAAAGTATTCGATTTCAGATGCACCAATAGTATATAAAGTATCAAAAATGCATTACAGTACCATTTAACAGCATCATTGTTCCTCTCTTTTTCTGTGAAGGACAGCAAACTGTATACTATTCACCAGCCGTATTGGCGCTACTTCATTAGTGAACAAATATTCACAATCCCCATACAACACATCCCCATAGTTTAACTGCTCTGGTTGTGGACATGTCCTTTCTAGAGCTCATTTGTCTTTCAGTATCAGCGTGTTGCTCAAACCAATAACTACGGACCATTAACATGGTATAGACACTGACTTGTGTGTATTTCTCTGCAAAGCAATCTGGGTGAAATATACTTGGGTGCGAGTGAAGCATGGCTATGCATTCGGAATGAGCTGTATTTATGCGAGTCTTTGAGAAAACGCAAAATATACGACATCATAGAAAAGAATTATAGATGGCCAATGGGAAAAGCGCTAGTTGGAAGCGTTTGTGGGTGAAGATGTGTGTGCATAAAGCAAGATTACATGCTGGTTTGAGCAGCCTTTGAATGCTAACTGCGTATCTATCTCTGCTTGGTTTGTCTGATGCATGTATGGAAATGTGTCATTTGCATATGTGTACCGATGTATTCGACTGTATTGACTCTTTACACACAGATGCACTCTCTAATGGGAAATGACTATGGATGTTATAACCCCCGGTTAGCCTTATGATATGTGTGTGACTCAGAATAATTAGAGGGAAAAAATAAATGACAGAAATTTATATTATTTGTTTCAAGATTGATTAAGTTATGACAAAATGTATAATATTAAAAGGAAAGCACAGTTTGTTTGTATGATACAAGTACAGATACAATTTCCTCTCTTTAATGGTAATGTAAATTATATTAAAATATTTTCTCTATAATTTTATAGAGACAAATCTAACAAACAAACAAATTATCAGCCCCTCCTCAAACTAAATATTCTAAAATATAAAAAAGTAATATTATAATTTTCTTTTCCAAGTTAAATCCTTTTACCCAAGCAAATTATTACAACTTTTATAAAACTTAATTTTAAGGTAAATATTTAATATTTCTTTTATTATTCTGATTACATTTAATCAATGTTTTCTAAAAGTTTTTACATAAGAAAACAATATATTAAATTAAAACAATGACTAAAATAAAACCCTTTTGTAAGCTAAAGTCTGTACATATATTTTACATGTACATATTATGTTATATCCCTGATATTATTAGTAAATGATCAGATATATATATATATATATATATATATATATATATTAGGGCTGTCAAAATTAGCGCGTTAACGCACGCCGATTAATTTGAAATATTAATCGCGTTAAAAAAATTAACGCGTTTAACGCAGTGGTAG
>CAIGQQ010006052.1:4158916-4176940 GCA_903798035.1 Danio albolineatus | reverse complement strand
CATGCCTTGATTTTTAAATATTTAATTACAACAGCATGGTCTGACTTTGCTTAGACAAAAGTCTTGTCACTTAACATAAATAATGTACAATATAGAATATAAAGTCATGGTGCAATGGAAAAAATAATTCATGTTGTATATGACTCCCATGAGCTTGGATGACTGCATCCATACACCACTGCAATGACTCAAATAACTTATTAATAAAGTCACCTGGAATGGCAAAGAAAGCATTCTTTCAGGACCCCCAGAGTTCAACAAGATTCTTTGGATTCATCTTCAATGCCACCATCTTACCTTCAATCTTACCTTCAATCTCCTTCATCTTACCCCAACAATAATCATTGCTCAATAATGCTTATGTTTAGTGACTGGGTTGGCCAATCCTGGAGCACCTTGACCTTCTTTGCTTTCAGCAACTTTGATGTGACTTTTCATATTTGATGTGACTCTTGTCAGGTGTAGTGTATAAATATTTATATATGATGCATTTTAACAGAAATAATATTATGTTTAATCATTTTCTTTTTCACATTGTACATCCCTAATAATATTAATCAATATTGTATTCATATCAAACAATTATCATAACATTTTATCAATCTGGCCAATTATTCAGTATCACAGTATATATCAAAATGTCACTATATCATGTAACAGAATCAATGTGCCTGTATTTTATTTGTATTTTGTTTCACAGTGTTTTTTCATTATGAAAGACATAAAGACCATATGAAAGACTTTAGAGATGGCATGTACCTGTAACCATTTCATCAGTAAATTTACAGCACTGGTATTACACACCCTCATGCAGCCACAACAACTACCCTATCTCAGCCATTTTGGCTCTATTTTCATTTATCTACATCCAGCAATACATGATCACAGTGAGCTCCACTCCGCCATGACGGCTCTGTTTCCTGCTAGCATAAGAGCCTGCGCTGAAACACGAATGCTAATCCTGCGTGTCTGTGAAGTGTGAAGCGTGACTCTTCAAACAACAGCGCTCAGGTGATGTGGGCCGTGTGTGCTCTTTAACACTATTTTTTGTACCCTTCACCCCAACAAGTGAACGTCTCACACCTGCATCCCGAATATTAACACTATTCCGAGATGATATGAAGAGAAACACCTCGGAGAGCAATCGAGCTAAGCGTCAGACTGAAAGAGCCTCTCAATGCGGCCGTTTATTAAGCTGTAATATTGAATTAATCACCTGAAACACTTAAAACAGGACAAAAGAGGCTGAAGAAATGATGGAATGTGCTGATGGCTCTTTAACGAGGGGATTGGTTTGGATTAATGTGTGAGAGAGAAAAATCTACTGAGATTCGGCTAACACACACACATGAAAAATGACTACACTACTTTACAATATGTTTTCTACAAGTGAATATTCACAGGCAGTTTGATTGACAGGTAATCCAGTCAAACATGGAATTCTCCGCCATCATGTTTTTTCAGGTAAACAGTACAGATCAGGTGTAGTAGAGTAGCATGGGTAATTTACATGGAAAATTGTGAACATCTGCTCAAACTGCTTTGCTTTGATGTTTTTGTCTTGTTTTTAGTCTAAAATATCTGAAAATTTCCTTAATCGAGAAGGATTTTCTAGTCAAGTAAACAATATTGTCTTTTTTTCCTAAATAATATGTATAATATATGTATGTATAATATTAAATATAAATATAAATATAAAATATAAATATAAATATAAAATATGTATAATATTATAATAATATAATAATGTTAAGTAAGTTTTTCCTTAAAACAAGCTAAATAGTATGATTTAAAAGTGAAAACAATATTATTTTGCTAGCTACCCTGGCAGATAATTGTGTTATATTTCATAGAATCATACTTGTCTTGTTTGAGATAACTTGTTTGAGTGTGTTTGTGAATTATTTGTTAGGGAATCAATTTGTGACATTTGAATTATATTTAAATGATATGAACTTCTCAAGTAGATTTTAATGTAAGTTTTTAAAGTTTTATTTTGTTTTCATTTCGAGTTACACTCACATCATGAATATATCCCTTGTATGTTGCAGACCTTTATGTCTGCTGCTGTCTGAAATCAGTAGGCAATGTCATTTTCCAAAAATTATCTCCCTGGGGAGGGCTGATACCGAAAGCTTGAAAGAAAAAGGTAAAGGTGGGATTTGCGAAGGGTCAATTCTTTGATAGGAGCGGGATTTTAAGTGTATGATGCCAAATATCCCCAAATATGATGATCTTCACTAACAAAAATAAAATAAAATAAAATAAAATAAAATAAAATAAAATAAAAAGAAATAAAATAAATTATATTAAAATAAATAAAAATAGGAAAGGGAGAGAGGGGGGCTGGGGACATACGTATTTTGAGTCTATATCTCCTCTGTTATTTTTTTGTAACCAAGTTTGGGGGACACAAAATAAATAAATAAATAAATAAATAAATAAACACAACACAACACAACACAACACAACACAACACAACACAACACAACACAACACAACACAACACAACACAACACAACACAACACAACACAACAAAACAAAACAAAACAAAACAAAACAAAACAAAACAACTAAATTTGAGTGGATGAGTGAAAAAGAAAGAGTAAAAGCACAGACTTTCTGGCTCTGTATCTCCTCTGCTAAATATACAGAGTGTGACCAGATTTGGGTGAAGCAGAGGCCCAGGACTCAATCCACAAAGTTGATAAAATACTGTGAGCACTTCTGCATCCCTCAGGACGGCAGCAGGACGAGTGCATGGACACATTGTGCTGACTCAACAAGTCTCCTTCTTTTTCTCCTCATTTTTCTCTCCTCTGACCCAGCGGTCCTGCATGTACCCGTCTGATGTGAACCTGTCAGCCCACTGTGCATTAAAGCATCTCTCTCATTACCGACCTGTCCCTCCTGCCCTGCCTGAGCCATCCCACTACCCACACGGCACCCCAGAGGGGATATCAGCCCTCCAGAACACATGCTAAAAAAAACCTGGGGATGTAAGAGAGCGGCCTGCTCATCCATCTCTTTTCTCCTTCTCTTCTCCTTTAAAGAATGGCTAACTCTTCTATTCTCTTATTTCGCACTATGAATGTGTCAGCGGCTGGAATATGTGCTAAATTTATAAATCATGATGCAAACCCATACAAAAAAAATTGAGAATGTTTATTTTCCTAGAGTCTTGATTAGTGTTTAGCTCATAAAAACAATATTGTTTTAAATATTTAAAAACAATATTTTGATAATGCTGTTTTTAACTGCATTGCTAAATGATGTGAAACAACATTTCTATTGATATTTTTACAATATGTAAAATAAAAAAATTATTTAGCTTCTAATTACAATCGATAATCCTGTTTTCATCTCAGAGTAAATAAGAAAAAAAACACATTGAGAAAAATCATGCAAATGTTCTTGCATTATGAGATGTAAAGTTGTGATTGTGAAAAATAAGGTTGTAAAAATCTATAAAAATAAATTATATAATTATATATAGTTGTAAATTATATTATATAGCAATACATCTAACTGTATAATTTGAAGCACCAAATACATTATATGTACTGTAGGGTTTAAATTAGCAATACAATAAATAAATAATGTACTATTTAAAATAAACTAAAATATTAATAAATATACTAAAATATATAATAAAATACTAATTATAAATTACATAATTATAAATTACATAATAAATAACTTTTGTTTTGCTAATTAAAATCCCACACCTGTATATACACCGTGTCTTAAAAAATCAAGCAATATTATATCATACACAAATTATACTGCTTATTGCACTACAGGAATATGTTGGAATAATCCTTTTGATTTCCTTTCCTTGGTGATGATGTAATGATGGCGTAATGATGACGGACTTACCTTTTAGCTGCCTTGGGCTTAAATAAAAATGGTGTTTTCGAATGAAGATAAGAGTTTGATATACAAGGTTTACAAGAACTGAAAGGCTATAACGCCTCACGTTTTCTTTGTGAATTTCTGACTAAAAACTGGATAAAAGGTGGATTGGATTACTTGTTGGTGAAAATTGATCGTACTGGATCAGTATGTCGTGTGGCGGGGAGTTGTCGTCCACACACTGCCCACACTGTTGAACAGACATAGTTCTGAGCCAAGAAGATGCACCATGCACCCATCATGCTGTCTGACAGAGTCTGGCAATAAATGACTGCTATACTGTATGTGAATGTTGCTTAATTTCTGTGTGTGCTAATTTAGTTTGCATGTAATAAAATTAAAGCATTCTGTCAATATTTGGGTTATCATAGTTTAACATTGTAATGCACTGATATAAATCAGGTGAGGTGGAAAATGTATGTCATATAATTTCATCAATCTGCCATCTAATTACTTACTCCCAGAGCCGTTTATATCGAAGTTGATATTTAGCCGCACCATGTTGATGTTTCGTAACATCTCATTTTTATGAGATGGGTCATTAGCCCAATGCTGAACCCCCAATCTGGAGGACCAGGACATACATACGTACATACACTACATAGACATTTTAGCTAACTCAATTAATCTATACCGCATGTCTTTGGACTTGGGAAAACCAGAGCACCCGGAGGAAACCCATGTGAACCCATGCCAACTGACCCGACAGGGTTCTGGATGCAGACCTGGTGCAGTGCACTCTGAGCTGCGTTCAATGCTTTTTAATTCGCTCACCTAACCCCACCCCTAACCCTACCCACCACAGTGACGTCACTCACTCCATTGAGTGCATTGTGTCTAACATTGCATCGCTGAGTGAAGCAATCTCAGCTTGCATCATAAAGGCTGCATCCAGATACTATTGACTGACCCAGCAGAGGCTCGAACTAGCAACCTTCTAGCTATGAGGCAATCGTGCTACCCACTGCGCCACCGTGTCACCATTTTGTTAGTTTTATTGTTAGTAATTTTATTAGTAATATTATTAATATTAATAATATATTTAAAGGGGCACGAAACCCCCCAGTCTCAGCAGTCTTATTTTTTTAAAAGGAGATGAGCGGCAAATCCGGATTTCACCATTTCCAGATGAAAAAAGCTCTCCGGTAAAAATGTTTCTTACAAATGCATGTATGTATATGTCGCGTGTCGCGTGCGCTGTAATCCAGCGTGAGTCCAGCTGCGCTCTCATAGCGGGAAAATGAAAGCAAAACCTTTGTTGGAGCACATTTATAAACGCAACACTGAAGACCTGTGTCTCCAAACAATCTTTATTCTTCCACTTGTTTTGTCAACCTGCCGTCGCTCTGCTGTCTAAAAACTGTAACAGCTACATTCTTCGAAGCTATCATGCATATTAATGAAGTAGTGCACGCTGATTGGTTTGAACAACGTCCTTCTCATAACTTAATGCCGCACGCTCAGAGACGTCAGGATGTACACGCCGGTACAGATGTCCACTCTCCATGCTGGAGTACATGCATAGATCTCATCGGCGTGAAGCAGCCTCAAAAATTTGTTTCAAACCGGAAGAACAAATTTGCTCGAAATAACTCAAAAACAACCAATTTTCGATTTTTAGTCAATTATATCTGTCATAATAGTGTTTATAGCAGCGTGGGACACATATATGAGAGTCAACAGCTGAAAAAAAGTGTTTTGGTGTTTCATGGCCCTTTAAGGTTAAGGGCATTTTGACAAATTTCTGACAGATTTAATTTTGCTTGGAATTTTTTTTAGGTGTGCGTGATTTAAATTAGCAATACAAAAATATGTATTATGTAAAATATACAATATTATTCAATTCATTAATATACAAATAGTGATATTCCCTATCTCATTATATCCTTTATTTATTTAGTGCTTAGTCAAAACTCTGAGATTAAGCCATATTCTAAGCAATGAATTAACTATATAAGACAAAATCTTTACTATATAGGACAAAAAAACCCCACTTAAAATAACATACTGACTGACCTTGTTCACTCTGAGGCAAAAAAGCATGCTTTCCATAATCTGGTGATGTATAGTACGGTGTGATCTAAAATGCCTCCCACCGCCCACCTCCCCAAGGGAAGTGTAGTGTGTATTGATATAATATGAGCTCAGTCTCTCTCTCTCTCTGTTCATTATGCTGTCAGGGGAGGGTGACCTTGTCCTCTCTCCATCTCTCCTCCTTCAGCTGTCCCTCCATCACTCTACTCTCTCCTCATTCCTCTCTTTCATTAGCACACGTTGTCATGTTCCCATAGTCCTACAGCTGTTACGGATGGAAGAAAGGAGAATATACATGTATATATTCATACCTGTCTCTCCGACATGACGTAGATGTAGCTGTTGTCCAGGGAAAAGGCCATGTCTCGGAGAATCGAGTTTCCATCTTTGATGACAGACAGAGTTTCGTACTGGACGCCGCCTTGAGGAGGACCGTCAACCCGAATCTGAGACAGAGAGAAGAAAGCATACAATCGTGAGCAGAAATTCATTCGCCAGCTGTCTTTGCAAAAAAATGCACGTATCATGGCACTACGACAAGAATCAGGGCAATGAATTGTATCTATGCACACTTACTATACAATAATTTTAATTTCACAATAATTTACATATGCAGATTGTTTACTTTTACATTACACAATACTTGTATATACAAAACTACATTTTTGTGGGAATGGGAAGAAATTTTGCTTAAAATCATTAGAATATTAGACAAGAGGATGTTGAAAAAGTGTTCTGTAAATAACAAATAATTACAAATAACAAATAAATAACAAATAAATAACAAATAATTACAAATACTCAAACTACTTTAATTGAGTTGTTTTTCTTAGGAATTGTAATTTACTGAGTAGTTTTAAAAATGTCTACTTTTACTTTCACTTAAGTACATTTTTAGTGCAGTATCGGTACTTTTACTCCACTACTTCAACCTAAAATCAGTCCTGTGATTCCTGTCCAATTAAATCACACATAGAAAGTAAATCGCATCATGCTGAACAACCTCAAGACATGGGCGCTTTATAAATGCAGCAAACCTTTTGGAAACATTAACCACTGAAAATTAAGGATGTTGACTGTCTGATGACTGAAATTACCAAACAGCCTTAAACAATCACTAAATGGAACAAATGAAGAATGGAAGGAAGGGCCAAATAAACGGAAGGACCGAACAAGCAATGAAAGGAAGAATCGAAGAACCAAATGAATGAAGGAAGGATTCAAGGAAGGACTGAACAAACTAAGGAAGGAAAGAAGGGACGAACGAACGAATGAATGAACAAAGGACCTAATGAAGGAAGGAACAAAAATCTGAAAGAAAAACGAGCGAACAAATGAAGGAAGGAATGAACAATCGAATGAATGAACAAAAGGATCTAATGTAATGGAACAAAAATATGAACGAACGAATGAGTGAACGAAGGAAGGAGGGAACAAACGAATGAATGAAGGAAGGAGAGAACAAAGAAATAATTAAAGGAAGGTTGGAAGGAACAAACGAAAATAGGAAGATCCCTAAATACAGGGATTTGTGTGTTTGTGCAGGGATATGTAAATGCAACATTCTGTAAACGCATCAACTTTTCACAGCGTAATACTCACTACTCAACACTCTTGAGTACTTTTGAAAGGTCTACTTTTTACTCCTACTTTGAGTAATATTTACTACAGATACTTTTACTCTACTTGCACTACATTTTTGGGCAAGTAATGGTACTTTTACTTGAGTATGATTTTTCAGTACTCTTTCCACCACTGATTATTTTAAATGCTAACTTCTTTATCCACAAATGTAGACTTTTAAAACCTCCTCCTTTATATAAGGTTTTTGTCAACGAACTTATTCTGTTAATGAAGTCTCTCAAAGATGTAAAAAAATTAAAGTTATGTCTATTGTAAGCTATTATGAATCTGTTTTTGGCGTCTTGTGAATGTCTTCCATTTGTTTTTGCTTTGTTTTTTTGTTTGTTTGTTTACCTTTCGAATGTTTGTTTATTGCCTGTTTTTGTTGTATTTGTAATAATGCATAATAAAAAATGAATAAAAAAAAACAAAACTTAATTTTAGATCAGCAATACGCATTGCTAAGAACTTATTGTGGACTTAACGTGAGGCAATTTTTCTCAATATTTAGACTCTTTGAACCCCCAGATTTTTGATTTTCAAGTAGTTGTAACTTGACCAATTATTGTCACATCGTAACAAATAAACATAAAAAATGTACATTATTTGTTTGTTTGACCTAGTCAAAAAGCATCTGGGAATGCTTTTCTCAGCTGCGAGAACCAGATGCAGGTGTGTTGCTGTGTTTGTTTTGCTGTGCCGGCTTTTTGCCTGAAAACTATGTGACGACTGCCTTTTGATTAAAACCTTACACCAGTTTACCCGACTATGCCACTTTGGGACTTTCCCCCAAAGAACTAACACACGCACCACCTATGAAGGCACGCACAAGTACGCTCCACCAATTAGAGTCAGAGACACTGGCACAGCGCTGCACACCTGCCATCCATCACATATGTACATATTTGTACATATTGTAAAATAAAAGTACAAGCTTACATAATATAACATGTAAAAAATAAATATTTATATATACTAAATACTGTGGCACCCATCAAATTAAAAAAGACTAGAGAAGATAAAACTACATCATGGTATAACAGTCATACGCGCGCTCTCAAAACAGCAACCCGTGCCTTGGAACGTAAATGGAAAAAAACTAATTTAGAGGTCTTTAGAATTGCGTACAAAGACAGTATGTCCAGCTATAGGAGGGCCCTCAAATCCGCCAGGGCTGAGCACCTCCGTAAACTGATAGAAAATAACCATAACAATCCTAGATTTCTATTTAACACCATTGCTAAATTAACAAACAATCGGTCATCGCTGGAACAAAATATCACACCGCAAATGAGTAGCGAAGACTTTATGAATTTTTTCAGTGATAAAATAGAAGGCTTTAGACAAAAAATAGATGTTAAAATCTCTGTACAGCCTTATACTTCAGATCCAGTAAACATTCCACTGAACCAAATTAGCCTACAGTGCTTCGAGAACATAGAACAGGAAGAGCTAGACAAAATTATAAATAGTTCTAAACCAGCTACGAGTATGCTAGACCCAATTCCAACAAAATTACTGAAAGAATTGCTACCTGTAATAGGAGAACCTCTTCTTAACGTTATCAACTCTTCTTTGTCATTAGGACATGTTCCAAACTCTTTCAAGCTCGCTGTTATTAAGCCTATTATTAAGAAACCACAACTGGACCCCTGCAACTTAGCTAATTATAGGCCTACTTCAAATCTTCCATTTATGTCTAAAATACTAGAAAAAGTTGTTTCTGCCCAATTATGCTCCTTTCTGCAGATGAACAATGCTTTTGAGGTGTTCCAGTCAGGTTTCAGGCCTCATCACAGTACAGAAACCGCATTAGTGAAAATAACCAACGATTTACTATTAGCTGCTGACCAAGGGTGCATCTCGCTGTTAGTCCTGCTAGATCTTAGTGCCGCATTTGACACAATTGACCACAATATCCTCATAAATCGCTTAAACTCTACAGGTGTCCAGGGAACGGCTTTACAATGGTTCAAGTCATACTTAACTAATCGTTACCAGTTTGTGAATATTAATGGACAACCTTCACAAGTCAGCCCAGTTAAGTATGGGGTGCCTCAAGGATCAGTTTTAGGACCTTTGTTGTTTACAATTTACATGCTGCCCCTGGGAGACATTATTAGAAGACACGGTATCAGCTTTCACTGTTATGCTGATGATACTCAATTATATATTTCTACTAAACCTGACGAGACGTCTAAACTATCAAAACTAACTGAGTGTATTAAAGATGTTAAAAACTGGATGACCAACAACTTCCTTCTCTTAAACTCAGACAAAACTGAACTATTACTTATAGGACCTAAATCCTGTACACAGCAGATCGCACAACTCGACCTGCAACTAGAGGGATGCAGAGTTAGCATTAGCTCTACTGTTAAAGATCTGGGTGTCATATTAGACAGCAATTTAACTTTTGAAAGCCATATCTCCCATATCACAAAAACTGCATTCTTTCATCTGAGAAATATTGCTAAGCTACGAAGTATGCTATCCATCTCAGATGCAGAAAAGTTAGTTCATGCTTTTATGACTTCCAGGCTGGATTACTGTAATGCTCTGCTCGCTGGTTGCCCAGCCTCCTCTATTAACAAACTTCAGCTAGTACAAAATGCAGCCGCCAGAGTTCTTACCAGGTCTAGAAAATATGATCATATCACACCAATTTTATCCTCGTTACACTGGCTGCCTGTTAAGTTTCGTATTGAGTTTAAAATATTACTTCTTACATATAAAGCATTAAATAATCTAGCTCCTGTTTATCTAACCAACCTTCTGTCTCGCTACAATCCAACCCGCTCTCTAAGATCTCAAAACTCAGGGCTTCTAGTAGTACCCAGAATAGCAAAATCAAATAAAGGGGGTCGAGCCTTCTCATTTATGGCTCCTAAACTCTGGAATAGCCTTCCCGACAATGTCCGGGGCTCAGACTCACTCTCACAGTTCAAAACTAGATTAAAGACCTATCTTTTTAGTAAAGCATACACTCAATACATCACTTAGCGGTATGATGCACGAATGTGCTCCACGCATCCCCTTTATATACACCATGAACTGCAGCTACGCTAATTATTTTCTTTGTTCTCTTTTCCAACTGGGGATACTCTTCCCGAGGCCCCCAGAGACTATGCAGCGCCACGGATGCGATCCAAGACCCGTGACGAGACGATCCCAAGGCTCCTTAACCCTGGACCAGGCTGTATCCTGAGCAGCTGCTTGGCGGAGTAGCAAGCAAGAGACGGATTCCCGTGACCCTCCAAGGACAAACGAGCCTCGAGTTCTCCAGCCTCCAGCGACTAGACTGCAGCTAGAGCTGCGCATCGATGGATTACTCTTCAGTGTTTGGACTCTAAGTAGTGAATATTAAACAACACTGAACTGAACTGAACTCAGCTATATACTAGCTAATAATTTACTAGCTAATAACTAAACTGACATTTTCAATTTACTATAACCTTCTATGTGAAGCTGCTTTGACACAATCCACATTGTAAAAGCGCTATACAAATAAAGGTGAATTGAATTGAATATTTTGTTGGAATGTTGTGTATGTATCATGTTTACATATTTATATTTACATAAACAGAATATATAAACTATAACACCATAAAAATAATTTATTATTTATTATAATTTTAAAAACAATGTTTTTTTAAATGTTATTTTTACTTATTTTAACAAAATATTTTTTTTAAACGTAATATATTTTGTCAGTTTGACTAATGTAAGTTGACTAGAACATTTCATTTGACTTTTCTATATAATTTAAGGCAGTAAGATTTTTTACAGTGCAAATAAAAACCATTTAACACCAATAAGCTGACTAAACAGGTTTTGATCAGGTCAAAGGTTGTCTCAGAGTGATAAATCCAACTGCAATACTAACTGACGTCACAGGTTTCACACTAGACTGTCTCCTCCCACTGTATAGAGTGTGACCGGGGTCAGTCCAGGGTCATGTGTCTGTCTAGTAGAGCCTCACAATAGAGCAGACGAGGACAGCGAAGACAAACCTGAACAAACACCAATGACTGAGACTGAGGCAACACAGCGAAGACCGTTCAGTGAAACCAAAGATGAACAATTACGATTACTGTCAAATCTGTACTGAAACATGAACAAGCTGTTTCCCAACACAACTCTGACCCAGAGCACAAGTCAGGAGGAAATAAAAAATCACGTCCACGTTATGCGAAATCCCTGTTCAAGCATTAGTCCACTCCAGCAAATGTAAAAACCATCTGCGAGCGGCAGCCTCCCAATCCACTAAACTGACATTTACAGCATACTGACGTCCTGCTGTAGCGGTAAATGTGTTCATACATAAAACATGTCAAGACCCGCCTCCTCGTGCTCGGCCAAGCGTGACCCTGATATGACCTGGCGAGCACCGCAGGGACCTTATGTCACGGAGAACTGTGTGTCCAGTAGTCCGCGGAGGGCACTTTTTGAAGAGCATACTTCATTTGCAGGCAGGAAGTGGCTCTGGCATTCTGCTCGTAGAGGTAAATGTTGTGTTCACTGGCCCTACAGGGGGATATAAAGCAATCAGACGTGGATACCAGAACAGGTTATGTGGATGTAACTGAGAGGCGCACACAGCTTTAAAGGGCAAGAATGCTCTGATAAGCAGAGAACAGGCACAGCTAGATACTGTCTACCAGGGATATCCAAATGTGGCCCTCCACTGTTGGGAACAACCAACATGCCTTGCTGATTCAAAGACCCAGAAGCCTTGCCATAATAAATTTGCAGATTATTTGAAAACTGATTGTTTGCTTACCATCTAAGCTACATAGACCTCTATATGTGGCTAGTTAGTTTTATTTTTGTAATTATGTGTGTGCTGTGTGCCTAATGTACTATTAGTCCTCCATATGCTGTCTAACAAATCAGAAGACCCCTAAAGGTGTGCCGGGCTATTTGGCATCAAGATGATTCTTCAAGACCTGTTGGTTGCTAGTTGGATCCATGGATTAAACTGACTGGTCCAACACATCCTATAGATGGAACTCTTTGTGCTATTCAGATTATCTTTGAACAATGTGTGCTGTTGGCAAATAGCATTATCTTGATGAAAGAGACCATTTCCATGAGAGGACAGCATAATTATGAAAAGGTTGAATCTTCAAGTCTACAAATATGATTATATAGATAGCATTTCCACATCCACATGAACACAGGGTTTCTCAACATGACACTGACCATGGATTTCCTTGGGCCAGAACTGGAATCAGTGCTTGACCAGGGGGAGGGTTTATTCAGAATCTGTTCATGCTTTCACTGAAAGGGGACAGAATCCCCTCTCTGCTTACTAATGTCACAGGCTCCTTTCTTTTAGACAAGCAAGTGTTCAGGGCCAAAACCAGTATCTGAGCACCTGCCAAGTTTTTTATTTTGATTCATTTTTTGGAGTGTAAAAGAGAAACTTGACTCAAAATTGGGCACCAGCTTCAACCGTGAAAGGAAAGCAAAAACACTCCCTTCATCATCCATCTCACTGTGCATCCTGGTGCCATCACTGTCCAAATAATGTAAAAGAAAATATAACTAACCACTAGAGGTATGATTCCATACACTATAGTGCACATTTATTTCCATTTATATAATGAAAAATACCAAACTAGCAAACCAAACCTTAACACTTTTTTGAGTAGTTAGCACAACAGTACAGTAAAGTACAACACAGAAAGTACAATGATGGCACACAGCAATATAAAATGCTCAAACAAAGCTTGTCTCTTCTTGTGATACAGAAGCAAGAACAAGATCTACTGTACTGTATGTCCAAGAAGCAAGAACAAGATCCACTGCATGTCCTCTATTGTTGTTTAAAGCAGTGGTCCCCAACCTTTTTATCACCGTGGACTCGTAGTACGCTCATAGCATTCATTCAACTAGGTGCGTCTGGAAGGCCACGCACCACCATTGGATATAACGAACTTGCGAGAACTCTAGAAAAGGCACAATATGCGAACTGCCACTAAATGTGGAAAACCACCATCATTTGCAATCTCCAGCAGTTGATCTTCTTGTACAAACAGGGTGGATTCACCTGATTTGTTGACAAATGGGTTGCGGATCTATACCTTGGCAGTTTGCAGGTCCTTCACTGGGCCTTTTCCCATTAGCAAAGAAACTTTCCAAAGACATCTGTTTGTTACTCATTTTGCTAATTGTGGGTTAAATTTGGGTGCTCAAGTGACCGAGATGTAAGCGAGAGACTACAGTCATTTTTCAAAATAAAAGATTTTTCAAAACAAGAGATATACATTCAGACTCAGATAATAAATAAAACGCATTTAATTAATGATTTCTTGTGTGGCCCAGTACCAACTGATCTACAAACCAGTACCAGTCTGCAGCCAGATGGTTGAGAACTACTGGTTTACAGGGCCATTCTCACATCAGGTCTAAATGTTTGGAAAGTGCAAGATCCGTCGCTTTCTCTCTAGATTTGTGTCTACATGCTGGGGAACTTTGTATGACTTTGTTCTTCAAGCAAAAATGAGTTGATCGCTAACTTCATCTGCTTTCCAAGATCCAGGTGCTTTTTAAATTGAATAGGGGTAATCGTAGGAAATCTGATTGAACTGCAAATATGCAGCCCCACAGGCAGCTGAGTGTGATGAACTGTGTTGTGACACCTTCTTGTGGCTTCCATCAGACAGGACAGCATTTGATGCATCAATAAGCCTTGGGCACCCTACATCCTTTTGCCAGTTTGTAATTTGTCCCTCTTCTGACTGTTGATTGGGAGTAATCTATAATCATTGAGAGATACTTTGACCATAACAATCGGCCCTTGTCAACTTTTTGAATTTTTTTCATGTTTTCCCCCCCCAAATATTTGTAAAATCAATACATCTGTCCCCTGCAATACCAGACAACCATCATATATTTTCTCATTCTCCTGACCGTTGATGTCATTCACCTGTCGTGAGCCTCTTCTGTCATCCTTGTTATCTCTCTCTCTCTGTCTAAGCCCTGTCTTCTTCTTACAAGTTTTTGCTCATTACTTTTTCATTATTGGCACTTCCTGTTTCTTTCTCTCTCTCTCCCTCAGTCCCGTATGTACATTATAGACGGCTGCCGTCTCTTTGGCTCCAGTGAAAGTGCAGCTGTCTTTCTCATTGAGAGATGCTCCGACAGCAGAGCCCACGCAAAACTACAGCCCACAATCACACAGCATTCACTGGGCCGAATGTGCGCGCCTTCATCTATTCTAAATAAGGATGTGAATGTTATATATGTTCTTGCAATTCGATATTCATGTCAATATGATATCTGACAACTAACGTCGAAATGACATCAACAATTAAACATTAGTCTCTTTTTTACTTTCACAAAAGATCCATACCAAAGCAGCACCAATACAAACTTGTTTAAAAGAAGTTCCTTATATTTTATAGTCTCGTCTTATTTTCATTCCCAAACCATGTTCAATTTCTGTTGCAGTTAAAGAAATGTTGCAGCCCTTAAAGAAATGGAGTTTGTGTGAAGCTTTTACAGCAAAACTGAGCTACTCTGAGACACTGAAAACACTGTTAACATGAGCTGATCACAACGCTGCACATCAGATTTCATATTTATATAATTACAATGCAGTTTTGCTACACCTTTCTAGGCAGAAACCAACAATTCTGGACACACTTGGCTAGAAAAACTGAAACCAAAAATGCTTTGTAATAATAATTGGTTTTCTTTTAAATCATGTACTTTTGCAAGACTTGAAATTTGGCAAAATAACTTAGATCAGTGGTTCTCAAGCTTTTTTCACCAGGTACCACCTCTGAAAAAAATTGTCTCTCCAAGTAATACCATAATAACCGGTATTGAAGTACAGTAGCGTGGTAGGCCTAATTAAGCAGCTACAGCACTGCACAGATCAAAAACAAGGCAGATTATTCTTCAAATTAAGAATATTTATTATTGTCAGCCACTTTAATAAAAGGTTTAGCCTGTTAAAATCAATGTACTGATCACATCGGTGTTATCGTATGCGTCAAAGGGTTAAAAGTGTGTTAATTTATTTACTGTAATTATTCAGATTTTCCTCAGCGTACCACTACAAGGAAGCTTGTGTACCACAGTTTGAGAACCACTGACTTAAATTATAATTATATATAAAAAACCCCACACACACAAGCCAACAAAATTTAATTTTAATGCTAGTGAATCAGTCGCGAGGCATCATTTTACCAGTGTTGCTGTGACAGCGTATTTGCGCTATATTGAAAGCAGCAGGAATATGTCCTGTCAGCTCATTATTCGAACGGACTTTGCTTTTCCAGTGAGCAAATATGGTTCATGTACAGTATAGTTTACTGGTTCATGAATGGAATATCCACAAAGCAGAATATTGAGCTATTTTGAACTTTGACCACAATGCGATCCCACTCTGCTGTGGTTCGACCCAGCAACAAACCAGTCTTTGCATGGTCCATTGAAATGAATAGGTTTCAGCATAACTTTTTCTTCTGCACATAACACAGGGTGTTTTTCCCCAGCAGGCACACAACATCATAAGACGTTAATATTAGGTTAGATTTAGGTTGTGACATCAGGTGACCAAAATTCAATGTTTAGCCAGCACCTAAGGACAATGTTACTTTGACGTCCAATAACTACGTTGATATTTGGTTGATTTTAGGTTATGTTGGACCAAAATCCAACTTTGAGACAACATTATAAACTGACATTTATTCATCAGTTATGGCAAACAAAATCCATCTGATAGATGTCATAGTGGTAAAGTCCACACAACGTCAAGCTGTAACATCATTAGACATTGATATTTGGTTGATTTTAGGTTGGTTGTTGGACATTGACGACATTGGGTTCTGATGTCAACCCGATTTTGCTTTCCAAACAAAATTCAATGTCCACACAACACTGGGGTACGACATCAGTCTGATATCATGTTGACATCCTTTGCCTGCTCAGTCAAAATGCCACTTTCGAAAGAATTTGTCAGAGGCCGAAAATTGAGTGCATCCCTAGCTTTTGCACATCCATAAACCATGTTGTAATCTCAAGCATTGTCACAGTTAACTAACAAAAAAATTAACATCCAACTAACAACTCACATTCTCGACAACGCTCACTTTTAATTACATCTGCTATCTGCCAAGTGCTGTACGCTCTCTTTCTCTTTCCATGTTTCAAATATTAATTCGGCATATTCATTCATTTATAGACACTTGTTTACATGTTGTTTTAGGTGCGTTTGTATTTGTATGATGTACTTCTGAAAGCACCGTCCCTGCCAGCTACATGCTCATGCCAAGAGGACGCTTTTGATGTGAGAACGTACTGTAAGCGTGCTACAAAAAAAGTGCTTGAACAGAAACCAGACACGCATTCAAATTCGCTCACTGTTTAACATGACAACACACTGCAAAACACACACTCTCTCCCACACACTGTATGCGTTCGTTTTATTCAAGGATATGCACACCCACCCTCTGAAACAACCTTTAGGGTACTTGGTTTTGAATAGATCCCATTTCAGATGATTCACGTTAACCTGCTGTTTTTGATCGAGAGAAGCAATACATTTTGAAAGCTCGCATTTACACACCCTGCCAACATCTAGATGGATACTCGACTCCATTTACCTCGAAAAGACTTTATTAAAGCACAATTTAATCTTCCTTTGAAGTAATTACATGACAGCAACGGCAAGCGTATATAAGAGAAGAACTGTAAGAGGGTAATTTAATTCCAACACAAAGCATTGAAACATAAACCTGCAGCACAAAGATATTCCACAACAATATTTACTCTCTTGTCTATTTTTAGCCATAACCTCTAAACCACATTAAGAAGGAACGATCAAAGCTGAATAAGGACCAGAAAAAAAAAAAAAAAACACAACTCTGAATGCGTTTCCCATATGTATTTTTCTTTCGCTATAAAAGGCTACGAAAAGCACAGACCTCAAGAATATCGTTTCCAAACGCTGTGGGACTCGTACACAATGGATGTCCTTGTTTAAATATGTGTGTGCATGGGAGCGCGAGGGAGTCAGAGACAGAACTCAGACTGACAGAGCAATCTGTCCGGTGGCCTATCTCAGATCTTCCGTAATCCATTTTAAATGTGTAGGCTCATGCAGTGTGTCCACATAGAAACACAGACAGAGAGAGAGAGAGAGACTCTTGAACACACTGAATCCAATTACACTAAAGGGGATTCCTCAAAATTGTCTGCTCTCACAGGTCAAATGTCAGTGCTTTTCCAGTAAGGAACAGGGTAACGCTAACTGAAAGGGTTAACTGTCAGAATAAGGCCAACCTGTCCCTTAACTTTCCACATTTGATTCACTGGTAACAGACAGAAAGAATTAAAACCATCTAACCTACAGCAGAAAACATACTATATATACATATATACTATACTATATATATATATAACATACTATATTATATATATATATAACATACTAT
>CAIGQQ010006052.1:4134494-4156631 GCA_903798035.1 Danio albolineatus | reverse complement strand
ATAGATAGATAGATAGATAGATAGATAGATAGATAGATAGATAGATATGGGTGAAATGCAGTGGGATATTTCAGGTCTGTTGAACGCAGCAGTATTTCACTTTCTCTCTCACTGCTCTTGGAGAGATTTTTCTGAGCCCCAGTCCGCCTGGATAACACATCTAATCCATCACCTGTGTCAGCTTGAAGAATTCTGGTGTCAGCAAGCTCTCTCTCCCTTTCCCCCTCGCCTGCTCTCTCCCTCTCTCACTCTGTCTTCTGATGCTTTCTATCAGTGGAAAACAGGCTCTTTTGTTCGTGCTGCTGTAGTACAACACTATCTCCCATAACGCATGTGTTACAGCAACACACTGCTACGGCCGTGTGTCACTTTCCATCCAGACACATTTGAGCACTTAAGCAGATCTCAACCTCTGAGGAATGGAGAGAGAAAGTGAAAGAGCAGGAGCCAGTGGACACTTTCATTCTTACTATTATCTTTGGCTATATTTCTTTTCCACACCTGCCAATTGCGAAGACATTAAGAAAAGTCAGTGTCAATAAATAAAAATATATTTGCCAAGCAGACAAACAAAGTTGACAAGAATACTATCTTTAATATGCAAAATACTAATTATTTATGGTGATTTTTTTTTTTATTTTTACTGGTGAAGAATTGAAATGTTTATTTCGAGTGAAATAATGCAGGGGGCGACGCAGTGGCGCAGTAGGTAATGCTGTCGCCTCACAGCAAGAAGGTCGCTGGTTCGAGCCATTTCAGTTGGCGTTTCTGTGTGAAGTTTGCATGTTCTCCTCGCATTCCTGCATGGGTTTTCTCTGGGTGCTCCGGTTTCCCCCACAGTCCAAAGACATGCAGTACAGGTGAATTGGGAAGGCTAAATTGTCCGTAGTGTGAGTGAGTATGTCTGCATGTTTCCCAGTGATGGGTCGCAGCTGGAAGGGTATCCGCTGCGTAAAACTTATGCTGGATAAGTTGGTGCATGGTTCATTCGGCTGTGGCGACCCCGGATTAATAAAGGGACTAAGCCGAAAAGAAAATGAATGAATGAATAATGCAGGATTTGCATCATTTGAAAAATAAATAAAAGTCAATATCAAGTCATGGACAAATGATTTTCTTAAAAAGAATGATTGTTTTCTTTTACCGTAAAGATTTGCTTAAAACAAAAACTTCATTTGAAAACTTTATTAGAAATTAAGACATGAATATTTAAAAAAGGCCAATATTTACTTGGATTTGAAACCTGGTGATTTTGGATCCTGACTGCAGATTTCTCAGATGTGGTTGTGTTAAACGTAACTTTAGGAGGGGCAGTCTGTTTAACGTGATGAGTCTCTGACAAGCTCATTACGCAAAAAAACAAAAAAACAAAAAACAAAAACAATATCAAACTAAATGTATTTGCTTATGATATACAAAAACAAAGTACAATTTGCATCTAATCATCTTTTATTAAACCTAGGCTTTGCTTCTTAATGTCTGGACATTTCTTTAATGAGTTTTCACCACTGCTATGCAGCTTCCTGGCTTTCATTACTTTTGTTGCCAGCCTCTAATATGGTTTATGGTTTTACAATGAAATGAAGCACAAAAAAGAAATTGCACAAAAAAGTTAAGGCTATATTTAGTCAAGCCCGAAATGATTCATACCCCTGGTAAATTCTGACTTAAATTGTTTGCTCAAATGTAAATAAAAGCTGAGAAATATGTATATTCCCACAAGGGAGGAAGGAAGGAAGGAAGGAAGGAAGGAAGGAAGGAAGGAAGGAAGGAACTGATGGGTAGGTGGATGCTGGATGCATCTTTTGACGGATGATCAAATTGGAGGATGCATGCTGAATGGATGAATTTAATTGTCCACTTCCCAATTCTGCCAGTGAAAGACAAACAGCTGAGTGTCAACTAATTAATGGCATATAGGGAAAAAAAAAATCACATAATCCAAAACCCACAAACAAGCAACAAGACTGCAAAGTATAAGAATATGTAGTTTTGGTCACATCAGTACCTTTAACATAACTAGGACAGTTTTAATTACATGTTTATATTCAGGATGAAACAAAAGTGCCCAGAACACTTCAAACACTGAACATCATGTCACAGACAAACTTCCTGCAAATGTCACTGCTTTGATATTACCTGACCCAGGCTTAAACCCCACACAACTTTTTTCCCCTCTTTCTCTTGGTTTCAGAAACCAGATCTGAATAAAGAGGCTTTGTGGTGAAACATGATCAAAAATATCCCCAATTATCCAAAAATGCCAACATGCAGGCTCGCAGCTATGGCCATCAGCTATATTTAGAGAAGTCTTAAAACGACAGAAGCTCAGCCAGACTGGTGGATCACATCCAAGTGAGCTCATTGAAAATGAGTTTGAGGTAAAACTAATGTTGAACCAGTGGTTATATAGTGTTTTTCTGCACTTAATTGGGCCGAACTGTTCTGCATTAAGATTTATTATGCAGTTGAATTCCTCGTTGAGGTTTCCTCTCTCGTGAGTTTGGTAGACAGTGTTTTGAACCTTTCGCAGTAAAGAGACTACTTAAAAACGAGACAAATTGTATTTAGACTTCTTGTTCCAGACCCTATTATGGATTTTTTTTGCACTCCCAATGGCTTTATCCGTGTTTACTGGACCTATGGAGAACCATATGGTACCTTATCAAGAAAAAAAAAGCTTTCTACAGAGCTGGAAGAGAGTTTACTATAAAACTGAGTGTCCCATTAATTGTAAATGAAGGAGAGAAATAATATAAACATGAGTGAAACAGCCTCTCTCATCAGAGCAGCATAAAACCTGCATCTTAAAATAAACCACACATCAATAAGAATGCACCATTAAAAACAAAGTGAACTCAACAGTGAGCATACTGACTGACAACTGTAAACTTAACAACTTCAGGTTAAAGTATGCAACAAGATGTTTCTCTGGACCAATCATTAATGTTTTATTTTATTTTATTGAGATTAATACATCACCTGAAAACTGAATGTATAAGCTTTCCATTGATGTATACTTTGTTAGGATAGGACAAGGATAGACAACTATTTGAACATGTGGAATCTGAAGATTAAAGAAAAATCTAAATATTCAGAGAAAATGTTTTTAAAGTTATCCAAATGTAGTGCTTAGAAATGCACATTACTAATACAAAATTGAGATTTGATATATTTACATTTGGAAATTGGCATCATTTTACTTACAAAGCTTTACTGATATTGTAATGTATTTTTTTGTGTAAAAGAAATATAGTTATTTAAAACCATAAAATGCATTTTAGTGATTGACTGGTTGTTTTACAAGGGGCATAATTACAGAAAGTTTCTTATCTTAAGTGTCCAATTAGATATGACATGTTAATATTTGTTTTACGGTAGAAAATCTTAACTTAATTTTGGATTCTTATTATATCTTACAAAATTGCATCTTATCTTTATTTAGGAAATTGTAAATTGTGTCATCAAGATCGACAATCTACCCTCATGTCGGTCATTAAGGAACCAACATTGTGTGATTTGAGTTGGTCAAATAAAATATATAAACAAAACTGGGGGAAACTCCAATAAATAAATTAATAACAAGCCATTAATCATGAAATAGCCAGTAATGTTCTGTGATGCTTTGTTTACAGTTCCTATGCTGACCATAATATCATGTTGCAGAGCAGTCTGTATCAATGACCAAGTGTTTTGTCATTGAAATATAACACATCTTCAGGGTCCTCTAAGAGTCGTAAACATCTTAATGTTCAATCATTTTGAATCACTGTTAAATATAATCCATCATACACTTTACAGGAATACTCTTCAGTAATAGCTTTGTTCTAAATGTACAGTAGTTCTAACTAAAACCATACAGACAGGATACGATTTTAGTTATTACCTTTCTGTAATACATCCCCTGGGTTACAAACTGTATATATAACAAGTGAACAAACCAACCAACCAAATAACAAACCAAACAAACAAATAACCAACCAACCAACCAACCAATCAACCAACCAACCAACCAAATAACCAACCAACCAACTGACCAATCAACCGACCAACAGACCAACCGACCAACCAACCAACCAACCAACCAACCAACCAACGTCGTTGTACAATGTTTATTTATATATAGTTTTGATTAAATTATTGTCATTATTAATTACAATATAAAACAACTTTTATATAACTTTTACATAACAGTTATATAAGATTTAAGATAAGCGTTATCAAACTCAGAACCTGTCAAATAAGTGAGAGAATCTCAGTGGGAGTCCAGCGGGGAAAAATAAAAAAATCAAGTCAAATCTCAGCGGGGAGTTCGGCATAGGAACTGATCAGAGAAACCAAAACGACCCTGAGCGACAACACAATTACAAATGACAGCCGAGCCCTCAGATACGCCGCAGTAAATTTCCTACCTAAAGATGCGAAATTACCACACCGTATCAAAGCAACTTCAAAAAAAAGCGTTTGTAGTAACTCCAGATTACGTGCATGAGCACAATACTTCTCCGTCTCCTTCTCTCCCCATTTAAGTGCTTGATGAAGTGTATGAAATCTAAAGTTGCAGGATGAATGAGAAACGCAATGCAAAGCAGCTCACATCTTCCCTCCAAGAGAACAAGCAGGCTGTAATTTGACATAAAATGAAAGTACACTAAAGCCATCCTCATAAAACATCTTTAAAAAAAGATGAACTAAATAAAATAATTAATGACACACAGCTTCATTACTCGCCAAAATTGATATGGGTCTCAAATTCATCCGGATCGGTCAGAATGAAACCCTCATTTATTGTACAAGCAGTCTCAGACGGTCAGACGCTCTTCTTCATGTCTAAGTGGGCAGTTCTTGGCCAGAATAGATTGCAATGAGGACGAGACTTTGCGGCGCAAGTCAAAAAGTCTGGCTAGGCGAGACTGTCCTCCTGTAATTAAGCATTTCTTCTTCCGGAGACCAGAAATGCTACTTGTCTGAGTTTTTTCCTGCTATATCAACTTCATACTGACTTCATTAAAGATGCATTAAAAAAAAGCACTCACTGATGCTTATACCTTATAATCCAGCAGACATCATACTCACAGTACATATTTACTCAGTGTATTTCTAAGACCTTTTTTATTTAATGCATTATTACTTCATTCTTTTGTTTCTACAGAAATGCAGAGCATTGTCTTTCATCGCCTGGGGAGTATTGTTCATTTCTCCTTTGTTCTTTGATAAGGCCAGTCTCCATTTTTTTATACCCTCAACATAATACTGTAAACATGGTCCTCATCTGTTCTTTCTTTTCTTTCTCATGACGTGTGTTTCACAATGACCATCTAATTTGTCTCTTTCAGCATTTCCAGATGTTTACAGATTCTTGATTGCGGTTAAATTTCTGGATTATAGTTGAGTGGGACAGAATCTGCTTTCATCAAGCAATGCATAAACATTAGAGATAAATACATTTCGTTTTGTAGGTATCAAAAATCTCATTATAACAAAAATAATCAATAAATACATACAGTGCCTATAGAAAATCATCAGACCCTGTGAAAATCACATCACGACCTGCTTTCAAAAGACCTATGGGATTAAGTTGTTGAAAAGGCAAAGGTTAGGAGAAGGCCACAAAAACATTTCAAAGGCTGGAAAAGTTATTTGGAATGTGATTTGATTTGAGTGTATGACAAATAAAGTAAGTATTTTCAAAGGAGTATGATGATGGGCGGCATGGTGGCTCAGCGGTTAGCACTGTCGCCTCACAGCAAGAAGGTTGCTGGTTCAAGTCCTGGCAGGGCCAGTTGGCATTTCTGTGTGGAGTTTGCATGTTCTCTCCAGGTTCAAGCAGGTTTCATCTGGGTGCTCCAGTTTCCCCCACAGTCCAAAGACATGCAGTATAAGTGAACTGGGTAAACTAAATTGGCCATAGTGTATAAGTGTGTGTTTGTTTACAATGTTTATACATGAGTGTTTTTTACAATGTTTATATATATTTATTTAATTGTATTTCATTCTGTATTTTTTTAAGTTAACAAACCAGAACTCAAGCTCTGAAAATGACAATCCATGTGTCTAAAATTGTGGTTTTGCTTTGTTTTGTTTTTTTCTCCTAAATGCATTTGTCAGTTTACCTGTAGAGTATTTTACTAAAGACAAACAAGTACATCAAAACAAATTGGTATTTTACTTTACAAAAGATACAATTCAGGTACTTGATCCATGTACATTTTCATTCATTCAGCTTAGTCCCTTTATTTATGAGGGGTTGCCAAAGTGGAATGAACCGCAATTTTATCCAGCATCGGTTTTATGCAGCGGATTCCCTTTCAGCTGCAACCCAGTACTAGGGAACACCCATACAGTCCAACATCCACACATATACACTACAGTCAATTTAGTTTATTCTATTCACCTATAGCGCACATCTTCGGATTGTGGCAGAAACCAGAGCACCCGGAGGAAACCCACGGGAGGACATACAGAAATGCCAACTGGTCCAGCCGGGACTTGAACCAACAGCATCTTGCTGTGAGGCGCCTGTGCTAACCAATGAGCCACTGTGCTGCCCCATGTACATTTTTTAAAGTGTATTTTATTTTCAAATGCAATTTTATCAAAAGCAAACAAACACACTATGAAAATAAGAAAAAATCTGTGCTTGAAGTGTCAGTAGTATACTATTAATTACTAACAAGAAAACTAACAGTGTTGCAGTGGGGTAGCACAATCGCCTCACAGCAGGGAAATCACTGGTTCGAGCTTGGGCTGGGTCTGTTGGAATTCCTATGTGGAGTTTGGATGTTCTCCCCGTGTTCATGTGGGTTTCCTTCGGGTGCTCCGGTTTTCCCCACAGTCCATAGACATGCGCTACAGGTAATTTGGGTAAGCTAAATTGGCCATAATGTATGTATGTGAATAAGAGTGTATGGATGTTTCCGCTGCATAAAACATATGCTGAATAAGTTGGCGGTTCATTCCGCTGTGGCAAGCCCAGATTAATAAATGAATTAAGCTGAAAAGAAAATGAATGAATGAAAAACTAACAAACAATAAAAGAAAGTAAATAATCAATTGAGTGTTTTATTTGATTTTTAAAACCAACAAAACAAACAAACAGTCTGATTGTGTGTGTTTAAAAATGCTCAATTATACAGTACCCAATCACAATTAAGTCATACAGTAACACCTCACCATATTTGACTTATTCCACATCACTTTGGTACTTTAATTAAAATGAATACAAAATAATTCAGGAGAGAGAGAGAGAGAGAGAGAGAGAGAGAGAGAGAGAGAGAGAGAGTCTGTGTGCGAGCTGTGATGATAATAAATCAACTCCTGGTCCACCTGCGAGGCAATTGTATAAAGGCTTTTGATTAAAGCTCCCACTAATCACTCAACAGCACCAGTCTTTATCTATACACACACACACACACACACACACACACACACACACACACACACACATGACAGAGAAAAAGCGTGTAAAGAAAGCAGAACAGAGGAGAAACCAGAAAACGAGAAACCAGTACCAAAGTGCTGAAAGACAGAGTGCAGATTTGCTTTTGCTGGAAGAAGTGTAGTATATTTACAGTATGTGTGTGTAACTGTGTGTGTGCGAGACAGCGTTCCTCTTATCAGATGACCTGTTTGGCTTTCCCTATGGACCTGCAGTAGCTTATCTGGACCCTCACGCCTCAACTGCAGTGTTTTCATTCAAAGCAATATCTGGCGTACACTGTCCTACCAGCGCTGACCACTCGCTCGATGGCCCTCCTGGGTGCACAGAGCGATAAGGGTCACGTGACCTGCTGTAGTCTGAGATGAGGGTCATGTGACCTGCTGAGTGCGCTTGTTGTTTTTTGTGGCTGTAGTAAAGAAGGATAGAACGCTGACCCATTCATCCGACCGCTGAAGTGATGTATACACAGGACTGTACAGTATGTGTGAACAGGTTTAGGGTAGAGTCTCATGAGATGTGTGCTAATTGATCACACGTGCACAGTATGACAGCTTTCCACAACATATGTGCACAAACACATGCGCATATGTCTGACACACTTTTAGAAGCCCTTTTCAAAAGATGGTTTAGGTGTGGGCCTTTGTGAGAAGAACATTCGATTAATACCTATATTGTGTTGTGGTAAATCATGATATATTTTCACATTTGCAATATGCTATAATAAGATTTAAAAAATGCAGCTGTAAGGTCATATAAGGTTATACATTCACCGGCCACTTTATTAGGTACACTCGTGTACTGCTTTTTAACAAACATTGCTAATCAGCCAATTATATCGCAGCAACTCAATGCATTTAGGCATGTAGACATGCTCTAGACAAGCTGCTGCAGCTCAAAACGATAGGGATGAAAGGTGATTGAGGTGACTTTAAACATGGCATGGATGTTGGTGCCAGTCGAGCTGGTCTGAGTACAGTATTTCAGAAACTGCTGATCTACTGGGATTTTCATGCACAGTCATCTCTAGGGTTTAGAACAGAACAGGAAACTGAGGCTACAATTCGCAGAGGCTCACCAAAATTGGACAATAGAAGGTTGGAAAAAACGTTGCCTGGTCTGATAAGTCTCGATTTCTGCTGTGACATTCAGATGGTAGGGTCAGAATTTGTCAACAACATGAAAGCATGGATTCATTTTGCCTTGTATCAATGGTTCAGGTTGGTGGTGGTGGTGTAATGGTGTGAGGGATATTTTCTTGGCACACTTTGGGCACATTAGTACCAATTGAGCATTATGTCAATGCCACAGCCAGAGTATTATTGCTGACCATGTCCACCCCTTTATGACCACAGTGTGCCCATCTTCTGATGGCTACTTCCAGCAGGATAATGCTTCATGTCATAAAGCATTAACATTTCAGACTGGTGTCTTGAACATGACAATGAGTTCACTGTACTCAAATGGCCTCCACAGTCACCAGATCTCAATCCAACAGAGCACGTTGTGGTGGAATGTAAAATTCACATCATGGATGTGCTGCCGACAAATCTCCAGCAACTGCATGATGCTATCATGTCAATTTGGACCAAAATCTCTGAGGAATTTTTCCAGTACCTTGTTGAATCTACGCCACAAAGGATTTAGACAGTTCTGAAGGCAAAAGGCGGTCCATTCCTACATTAGTAAGGTGTACCTAATAAAGTGGCCGATGAGTGTATATACTATACAGCTGTAAGATCATAAAAGATTATATAAGCTATAAGGTAAATATTAAAAGTTAAATATATAAAAATTAAAGAGAGAATATTAATAAAAAACATAAATTATAAAACTTGTTGAATCAGTTACATTAAAACTTTCATTAAAAATTTACACAAAAATAAAAAACTGTCTAATCAGTTGTACAAAATGATCATAATAAATCCTATTAAAATATTAAAGCAGTTAACAGTGAACATAGTAAAGATAATATTAATAAAATATTGATGCTATAAACTTGCCCAGAAAATTATTCATACTAAGTAAATAAAAATAAAAACACACAAAAAGTTACTACTGAATGTTATGTACAGTATAATAATAATAATAATAATAATAATAATAATAATAATAATTTTTATTATTATTATTATTATTATTATTATTATTATCATTTAATATCATTGTTGTTATTATTATTATTACTGTAATTTTTTGTACAAATTTTATCTAAAAACAACAAAAAAATAGTCATTAAGCTGGTGATTCAAAAATTACAAATATTTAAGCTAATACGAGTCTACTAACCCATCCCTAATGCACACACACACACACACACACACACACACACACACACACACAATCAAAAACACTCATACCAGGAAAATCAAGCATTTAATTTCCTAGCCTATCCCATTGTCCTAATCCAATAAAAGTAAGCACATCCTGCATCCACATCAAACCCAATACCCCCTCAGCAGATCAATAACTGAACAAAACCTGGAGGTCTTGTTACAAAGACAAGATCGCCACTAAATCAACCTTGATGCATTGTGGGTAAAGGGGAGGGGGGCGTAACAGCAGAGCTCATGGGTGACTACGACTATAAATTCAGTTGAAGTCCTTGGCTTCCTGCTGTCGTCAGTGGACATCTCCATTAACCCTTAATGACATGCTTGCCGTGCCCTAGAAATACAGCAGACGCACATATATACGGGGTTCTGGAGGAACAGTGGACCATCGTACGCCATGCTGGCTCTAAGCACTCCCCGGTTGCAGCAAATCACACTGACAGACCCATAGGGAGGTGGAAACCAGATGTGTGTTATTGTCTCGGCCTGTCGATATATATTAAACGAACAGAGGTGCGGTGAAGGCTGGAGGGGGATTTTTTAGGCTCGCCTTCCATAAATGACCCTCCCTAAGAAACCCAGGAAAGCAGACGTAAATTTCCACTTATTACGGTTTCTTTCAGCACCTCTGAAGGGTTGTTGTGGTAGGATCTGAAGGAAAGGGTGAGAGGTGAAATAGGGAAGGAAATGCCTGAGCTGTGAGTGTTAGGCGTTTAAGCCAGAGACATACTGTATGTGAGTTGTTATTAATGTAGTTAGCTAGCTGTTGCTAAATTTAGCTAACTTTGCTAACAAGATCTGGTCCCACTTTATATTAAGTGGCCTTAACTAACACTGAAATTAATAATTTGGTACAGTGTACTTATTGTGTGAATACATATTTTTACATTGTACTTATGATTGATTAAATACATGCATGCAATTACATCTGTAATCAATTTCTGTAATTACATCTTTAATTTAACTGTTGACCATCCCTTACACTTTAACCTATCCTTAAACCTAGCTATACCACCAAACCTGTCCCTAAACCTACTCGTATCTTACCTCAAAAGCACCAGAAATGTTTTGCAATACATTATGAACACAGTAAGTACATTGTATTTATTTTTTGATGCAGGTACACAGTAGTTAAGGCCACTTAATATAAAGTGGGACCCAAGATCTAGTTTAAACTGTTGTTTGGCTAGAGCAGCGGTAAACTGTGGAAAACCGTTTTTATGCCAACATTAATTAGGTTAGGGGCAGCACGGAGGCTCAGTGTTAGCACTGAGCCTCAAATGCTGTGTAAAACATATGCCGGAATAGTTGGCGGTTCATTCCGCAGATAAATAAGGGACTAAGAAGGAAAGTTAATGAATGAGTTAGGTTACACTTCTTTTAATACAAATGTATTAGGACAAACGTATTGACCCAACTTAAAATTGTAAAGCAACTTGCGACACTGCTTGTTTTGACTTAAATCGAGTCTCTTAAAGTACTTGAGTTGGAAGTTGAGTCAACTCAAAAAAAGCTGTGCAGCTTTGTTGCCTTACAATTTTAAGTTGAGTCAACTTTTTATGTTTTCCAGCATACTGTGCATCAAAAATTGCATACTTCCCTAATATATAGCTTGTGGCACACAGTATTTGGGACTAATAATATGGCAAATTCATATTCAAAAAATAGTAGGTGAGAATTAGCCTGACCTACAACTACCGGCGAAGTTCTGAATTGTGAATCCAATGTGAATGGGAATGAAGCGACACAGATTTGTCATATGATAAATAATACCATGGCTGATTTATATGGTCAAATTTATGCTGCACACTACATATTCATATTATATAGAACAGTGTTTCTCAACTGGCGAGTCGTGACCCAAAAATGGGTTGCAGAAGCATTTTGGGTGGGTTGAGACATGTGAATGTTTTTGACGCTTCTTGACAGATACGATTCATGTGTATGAGAAAAACACGTTCTCTTAAAGTTAGTTTTAGATGGGACGCAACTTTTGAAGGGGTCTGACTCATTTTCAGTGGGAGAGATACAGAATGTGGCAAAACATGAGTGGTTTCAATACAACTGTTATAAAAAATAGTTTGTGAATACCATTCAATGCTTACTCATCAGTATACGTAATATTCTTTTTCTGTGTATGTTAAGTAGAGTGAGGTGGAGTATGTGTTTGTGTTTGTGTGAGCTTTGAAAAATGTGCGTCCCATGGCCAAACCAGTTGAAAACCAATGATATAGAACATATTTTAACAGTCAATAAGTATGTTCAAACTCAGATATACTGTAGTACCTACTTTGTGATTTTGAATGCAGGATTACTTGTAGATAGCGTATATAGCTAAATGATTTTGTCTTGCTTGCATTCATGGGCTTGTAGTAACATAAAAACACCACTTCATACAATTGGATCAACATACGTATGATTGTATGTGGTTGTAAACAAAAAAACAAAATAGGTCAAAATGCCATAGCGTTAAATGCATCTCGGGTAAAAGAGCAACTGATCTCACTGGAACAGACAGCGTAACATAATGAATGGGCAGATGCACAGTGTGTGTGTAAAAAGAGATAGATCAGAAAAATAAAAGAGAAACAGAGCATCTGATAGATTGAATGAGACCGGCAGTGGCACTGTGGGAAGAGAGTAAGGGTGACAGCAAGAATGAGAGAGAAAGAAAGCAGCAGAAAACAACTAGACAGCAAAGGCCACCAACATGAATGTTCAGGACAAAAACTTTATCGGTTTATTTTAAGTGCCTGTGCATTGTCGCACAGAGTGTTTCCACACGTGTGCACACGTAGTCAGTCGATGATGAGCAGAAAATGACAGAATGAAAGAGAAAGGAAGTTGTAGATTATAGCTTTGTAAAGCATCAAAAACACAAACAGTACTCAAAATACTTAAACAGCTTGAAAATACATAAGCAAATGGTGTGTATATGCGTGTGTGTGACCACTAAGAGATCAAAATAAATGTAAATTAGGTGCGTTTCCGTCAAGTTGTTAGAAGGCAAGCATAATGGAGTCACATTGCGTCGCTATGTCAGAGTTTATTCTGCAAATTGCATCTCACATTATTCCCATTAATCCCCAATGCAAATTAGGTGCATTTCCGTCAAGTTGTTTGAGTGGTTGACTGTAGTATTGGTAACCTGGTTACCAACAAAAGGCAAGCATAATGGAGTCACACAGCTTTTAATTTTAGCTGCGTCAACGTTTATTCTGCAAATTGCATGTCACATTATTCACATTAATCCCCAATGCAAATTAGGCACGTTTCCATCAAGTTGTTAGAGTGGTTGACTGTAGTATTGGCAACCTAGTAACCAACAGTAAACAATGCAGGCATAATGGTGTCACATGGCGTTTAATGTTTGCTATGTCAGAGTTTATTCAGCAAATTTCATCTCACATTATTCACATTAATCCCCAATGCAAACTAGGCGCATTTCCATCAAGTTGTTTGAGTGGTTGACTGTAGTATTGGTAACCTGGTTACCAACAAAAGGCAAGCGTAATGGAGTCACACGGCTTTTAATTTTAGCTGCGTCAAAGTTTATTCGGCAAATTGCATCTCACTTTATTCACATTAATCCCAATGTAAATTAGGTGCGTTTCCGTCAAGTTGTTAGAGTGGTTGACTGTAGTATTGGTAACCTAGTAACCAACAGTAAACAATGCAAGCATAATGGAGTCACATGGCGTTTAATGTTCGCTATGTCAGATTTTATTCAGCAAATTTCCTCTCACATTATTCACATTAATCCCCAATGCAAACTAGGCGCATTTCCGTCAAGTTGTTTGAGTGGTTGACTGTAGTATTGGTAACCTGGTTACCAACAAAAGACAAGCATAATGGAGTCACTCGGCTTTTAATTTTAGCTGCGTCAAAGTTTATTCTGCAAATTTCCTCTCACATTATTCACATTGATCCCCAAATGCACATTAGGCGCATTTCCATCAAGTTGTTAGAGGGGTTGATCGTAGTATTGGTAACCTAGTAACCAACAGTAAACAATGCAAGCATAATGGAGTCACATGATGTTTAATGTTTGCTATGTCAGAGTTTATTCTGCAAATTTCATCTCCCATTATTCACATTAATCCCCAATGCAAATAAGGCGTGTTTCCGCCAAGTTGTTAGAGTGGTTAACTGTAGTATTGGTAACCTAGTAACCAACAGTAAACAATGCAAGCATAATGAAGTCACATGGCTTTTAAATGTTTGTTATGTCAGAGTTTATTGGGCAAATTCCATTTTCTATTATTCACATTAACCCTTTCATTTTTCTTCAAAACCACTTCAAGCGAGTGTATTTTATTTTATTTTTTAAAATTAATTAATTGTTAAAAATGAATTATTAATTGTACAAAAAAAGGCCTTTCCATCACTCATTTCTCGCGTGATACTTCAAAATGCGTATTAACTCTGGGTTGTGGAAACCCAACTATAGTTGCCAAAATTGCTAGCTTTCTCCTTTACTCAATCCATGCACAGCATATGTATTTTCCTTCAATAGCACTCAATGATGTAGCACTGAATGTAATGCAGTGTGTGACGAAATAAAAGAAGGGTCTCGCTAATACACGCTAATATCAGGGATCATACACAAGTCAGATGATGTTGTCCTGTTTAAGACCATACTAAACTCCAAAGCAGACCAGACTTCACGGTGACGGTCATACGTCTGGTTCTGCGGGACAAACATGTTATTCTAAACACTATCTAACATCAGTATCATTGTTCAGCAGTAATTTGTTTGGAGGTTCAGTTATGTATGCTAATCTAACCTTTCCTTCTCTCGTCTGGCTGTCTATCCTGTACGCTCCACGCACACACAGACACACACAAGCCTGGAAGACACTGTATGTAGGCCAGAACCATTAATGCCATTACTGCCGGTCAGTGCCCAACCACTGTGTGTGTGAGTGTGTCTGGGTCTAATTTGAGTGTGCTAACTCTACTGTACATTGAAGCATAGCATGATAGCGTTCATCTAGAAGGAGGAAACCACAAACGGCAGGAGAAACAAAAATGAACTATGGACAACTGAGGGCCTCGGGTGAGTGTGTGTGTGTGAATATATATGTGACCCCCCCAAATGTCCATTCCTAAGGCCCTAGGGTTTGCTCACAGAGCCTCATTATGGAAAAGAATGACAGCTTGCTGTCCAATGTGGGTCAAATGTGAATCAAATTATTTCAAACGCTGACAGCCCATTCAGGTACAGCTGTTTAGACACTGGAAATTAATGTTCCAGCAGACAGGATTTACAAATATCATTATATCTTTTTAAAAAAATGTGTCATATGCTCCAATTATGCTGCATTACTAGGAGTGAGAGTTGAAGTGCAGGTTTTTTACGCAAGGGGTAGGCTTGATTTGTCCCGACTGGCACAGAGAAGCTACTGGATGTCTGTGTCTGCCTGTCTGTCTCAGTGGAGCGATGCTGTGCTGCATTACCTGCACCATAAAGCATTTCCTCACTCTGAACTGCTTTTGTGAGGTAACGTCTGGCTCTGGCAGCCGGATCGAGACGGCGTGTCCACGACTGAGCGAATAGCAAATCAAACGCAGTTGCTGTTGATTTAATGCGCTCTATTGTTTTGGGGAGAGGCAGACGTTGGTTATAATGAGCTGGTAAGCCAGTGTTTTTGGTGTTTCACATAGAGTCTTATTGCGACTGTGTGTCACTAAAAAAAAGGGATGAAAGGAGAAATCAATTAAAAAATGGTGGGTTGAACGAGATGGCCAGGAAAGGATAGACTCTCCGTCTCCATCTGTCTGTCTTGTGGTCTCTTTATGCACACTAGGTAGGGATTTTTTTTTAAATTTCTGAACGGTTATTGGTTCACAGCTCTGAACGTTTTTCGGTTGCTGTGTTTATGAAATGTTTCACAGAAAATTCTATTCTTATGCTGAGAAAAAAAAAAAAAATTAGATTTCATACACTGTAAAACTGCTGGGATCCACACAATCGATTGGTGTTGGGAAACATGAAGGAATTAAACATTTGAAGTGGATTGAACAAAAAAGTTGTCCACCCAAAAAAATCAAGAATTGTGCTTTCTCAGCTCATTTTCAGTTAGTAGTTTGAACAAACAGCACACAATGTTTTTTGACTGTACAGTAGATACAATTTCTTAAAATTTTAGTTTAAGTAGTGATTTTCAATATTAACTAATGGCTTGTTAATCAGACCCCAATGCAAAAGCAATAAAAAGTCGAAATTTTTTGCGATCCTGCAAAATTCTTAATTTAAATGCAAAACAATTGCAAAAAATGTCAATAATTTCACAAAACATCAAATTTTAAACCATATAATCAACTTATATTTAATTCAGTTTACAATGAATTGTTTTACATAACTTATAGACGTTGCATATGCAGTGCACATGATGCATTTGATTGTCTCCAGAAAAATGACAGACCGAGGAGTGAAATTTGAGAAAGAGAAAGTAAGATCGTGGGTAAAAAGAAGAGTTATACAAACTTCCTCTGGCTTAAGCTCTACCGTTTTAGATCTTGACAAGAGACCAAAATAAAGAAGCTTTATTTGTATGATTTGTGTCATAAAGATTGCATATCTTACATAGTAGGCTACATATACCTAATATAGTAAATAAGATATATATATTTAGATATGCAATCTTTATGACACAAATCATACAATATATAAATACAGCGAGGACCATTTACATGGATACACCTTTAGAAATTCCATAGACAATTGCCTTCAGATGACCCCAAAGATAAAAGTCTAAGGGGGTCAGATCGGGAGACCTTGGGGGCCATTCAACTGGCCCACGACGACCAATCCACTTTTCAGGAAACTGTATTCAGGAAACCATTCCCATTTTATTAAGGTGTATCCATATAAATGGGCCACCCTATATACTGTATATATAAATTTCTGGGGATTACCGCCACAAAATCAGGCATTTTGATTGCAAAAATGACACAAAAAAAAGTGAAAAATCAGGAAAAACTAGGGGGTTTGATTAACTGCCTATTATTATATTACAGGTTATTGGCTGTTTATTTGTAATTATATAATACATATGGCTGATTTTAAATTCCTCGCTCTACCCAATACCTAACCTAACTATTGCCTATTATAAAGAAACACATTAGAAGTTTATTTAGCTAATAATTAAAGTTAATTGTTGGTAAATAGGGAGAATTGTGCCTATATTAAGTGTGATCAAATAATTTTTCTAAAACAGGATTTTCCCCTTAGTCTCACACAACTTCAGGTCAAAGAATAATAATTTCAACCTAATGTAAAAATAATTATATATTATAAATCAAAAGTAAAAATAAAAATAGAGAAACATAAAATACCTTAATATTTAGTACAACCGAAACATTGGATTCATATTAAATTCATATGAAAACCACAGTTGTATGTTAATGTACACTTAAAATATCTGAAACACGGTTAATTTACATATTTTTATCAGTAAAAAAATCGTAAAGTACCTCGATATATTAGTAAATATGTCCATTTGATCTCTCTTTGAGAAATAGTCCAGTGTTTTAGTGTTTCTCTCCTCTGAGAACAGGTAGAGTTACTTTCCCATTCTTTATTTTAATACATAGGAGCCAAAAATGAAACGACACACCAAATTCTTTCCCTCACTTGTTCTTTCCCTCTTTTATCCTCTCACCACAGACTCCGTCCAGTCGGCTCTGTGTTTGTCCAGATTCAGGCCAGAAACACTCGGGTTTCCTGTTGGTCAATTTCGGTCAAACTGAACTCGAATGCTTTCTTTAAAAATTCTGTTCTTCTACTCAATTTGGTGGTTAGAATATAAAGAAATGGGTCTCAACACCTAGACTGTTTTGTCTGCTGAAACATTCATGGACTGTATTCAAGTACTCCAAACCTCTTATTGTCTCATTTCCTCCAACTCTTTCACTCAGTTCAGGGATTTTTGGTTGAGAAAAATCTCTTAAAAAAAAAAAACTCTTTCAGTTTTTCTTTGAAAGACTACTATTTACTTCACTATTTATTAAACTAGCAGAATTTATCCATTTGTCAAATTTAAGTTTATTGTTTTAGTAAATTAATTCATTTTCTTTTTGGCTCATAGTCCATTTATTAATCAGAGGTCACCACAGCGGGATGAACCACCAACTTATCCAGCATATGTTATACGCAGCAAATGCCCTTCCAGCTGCAACTTATCACTGGGAAACATTCATACATACTCATTCACATCCATACACTACAGACAATTTAGTTTACCCAACTCACCTACTGTATAGCATATGTCTTTGGATTTGTGGGGGAAACTGGAGCACCCGGAGGAAAGCTTTGAGGTGACCATGTCGGTCAATTTTAGTAAATGCTAAATAAATTTGGTACAAACACTTGTTTAATTGTTGTTTAATAATTGTTTTATGTATTTTAATAACTGGTCAGAATAGGTAATTACACATACACATTTATACACACAGTAAATCCAGCTATGGGGAAAAAGGGACTGCTTTTTATTTGTTTAAGGGACTTTTACTTTTTATTTACTTTAAATGATTTTTTTGTTTAGTTCTCTGAACTTCTGATACATTTTTTTCTGATTTTAAAGTAAAAAATTGACATTTTTCTCATAAAATTACAAAAAGGACCATGTTTTCATTTAATTTCTGTTTATAAAGTAAAAAATATCTATTAATTAGACGTTTGCATATTTTGTGATTTACATTTTTTAGTTTATATACGGTTGTGGATTGCATTATTGGATGTTGATCTCTGCTCTGTCGACTTTTGATGTTGAAAAGAAATATTATATAAAGAAATAAGTCTGTAAAATAATTACAAACAATAATTACAAGATTTTTGTACCGTGATGTACAACACCAACCAATGAATTGAATTATGGAACCTTAATCTTTCTTCCAACAAAGTTTAACCTTGAAAAGTTAAAGACTTTTATTATTATTATTACTTTTTTAATATAGTTTACAGTGATATTTATAGTATAAGAATTTCAATAAAAAGTCACTTTTTCTAACTTTTCAAGGTTAAAAGTGTTTGAATAAAAAGATTAATGTCCCATAAATCAAGTCAAATGAATAAATAAATGGGGAGAATTTTTTTTATAAAAATGTTAATCAGAAATATGAAAAACTGTTAATTTACTGAATTTTTTTACAGTGTATAACAGTGCATATATGTATTTTTACTTCAAAAATAATAATATCTATGCAGTTATACATATACATTTCCAGTATTACCTATTATTATAAACATAAAATTTTCACCATAAATAATTTAACAACTTCCAGTCATGTCAGCAGGTTATTAACACTCCCTTTTAATCATTCTTTTAACATATGGATGACTAAGATTCTGGACGCTTGATGTAAACAGTTTGCTCATCTTTCCTTTTGTTTCTCCCTCATTCTTTCCGTCACTTTATGGTTGGCCGGACCCCCACCTTTTGTGTGAATAAATAAAGGCTGAATAATGGGCTCCATATGGAAGAGGCATCGAAAAAACAGCCTGTCTTAGTGGGGATACATGAAACTATGCTTTGATGAGGTAAATGAGTTGTGTTTGGGAGAGTCAGAACGGGTAAAAAATGTGTGTGTAAGAACACACAGTCCCGAGGGCTCTCAGACAGGAAGTGTTGATGCTGCTCGGTGGAGCACAGGGTTCAAAAGGAGGCGTGAAAACCAACAAAAGCATAACACACATTGTGTATTTGTGTGTGAGGGTGTCATTTGACCTCAGACTTGTGCCTGAGCAATGGGGGTGTGGATGGATGTGGGACGGTTTCAGTATGTGTTTTTTTGGCTATATAATAATTAAACAAACACTTTGGCTTCTTAGATTGTATAAGATGTGCTTTACGATGTAAAAAAATAGCCGTGATTTCAACGGTAAAAAAATGTAAAAATGCTACATTAAAAATCCGTAACCTGGTTAACAGTATGTTTCCTTAATAAATACGGTGAATAACCGTAAATTGAGTCTCCCAGAATTCTCTGCATGGCACATCACTTTTTATGCTATTTGTAGTAGTTTACTGTAAAAATTAGAAATTACTTTACGGTTTGTACCATATTTTAACAGTGAAATACTGGCCACCACAGCTGTAAATTACTGTAAATTTTACGGATTTATTTTTTAAGTGTAGACATGAGATACTGTACAAAATAAGACACTTTACTTGCATACTTCATAAGTTACTTAAATTATATAAAAAAAAAACAATGAAACAAAGAGTAAAATAATAATAAAAACACAAGTACAGTACATATGTTACAGTAATATATGAATAAAATAACATAATAATTTACTTAAATTATAAATTACTAACATTTCTGCACCAATTTAAGAGAAAAGTATGTGAAATGATTTGTTCAACAAGGTTGAATCAACTAACTAAATTAATTTGTCTGACCTATACACTATAAGGGTTTCACACTATTCTTTCAGGCAGTCCCAACTTAATTAACACATTAAAGTGGACCGAACATAAAAGTATTAAGTTGTGCCAAAAAATCTCAAGAATTGAGTTGTTTATGCACATTTTACATAAGTGAACAAGCAGCAAAATTTATATTTTTTGAGTGCACAAGTAACTTAAATGCCAAATTACTTGATAAGTTACTTAATTTTTTATTTAAAAAATGGTCAGATTGCTCAGTTGTGATTGGAAATCTGGGTTACTCCCCCAAATATTGCTTTCTTAAATGTTCTGAAGTTAAAACATTGGTATCATGTTGCCAAAAAATGCATATGCATTTTGTCACACATGACTTTACACAATAACACATGACTGGAAACATTATATTGCTATTTTGACCATTTATCAATTAAATGTTTGTATGAAAACCAACAAAATTAAATTCAATTCATCTTTATTTCTATAGTGCTTTCACTATGTAGATTGTGTCAAAGCAGCTTCACATGCATTATAATACATTGAAACAGTGTCAGTCCAGTTTTCAGTGTTGAAGTTCATTTTAGTTCAGTTCAGTGTGGTTTAATATTCACTGTTGAGAGTTCAAACACTGAAGACTAATCCATCGATGCGCAGCCATATAGTCCCAAACCATGCAAGCCATTGGCGACAAAACCATTCAATTAGTTACTTGTGCATCATGGGATGTCATTCAACCTTAGTTTTGTGTCCGAGCCCGAAATATGTGTGTGTGTGTGTGTGTGTGTGTGTGGATGAAGATGTGGTTATTTCAGCATGTTGTTTTTGATATTTTATATTTAAAACAAATACTGTGGCTTCTCAGACATGCTTTAGACATGAAGTACTTACAAAAGTGCTTATAAATTCCAGAGGTCTGCTTTCCGAGCCCTGTATTTAACCGCCTAGTAGTTTTGGTTAGTGAGTGAGTGTGCTACTTGATGCTAGAGAGTTTCTTGTTGATTTCAGACGGAGTTCAAGAAGATCTAGAATTAAAGGGCCGGATGCTGAAGTTTGTACAGAGTGCTATGATACAGACAATCCAAACATTCATGTGCACAGAGCAGCCGTGTGGAAGAACAGACATTTCCCCTGGCATTTGCAAGCTTTGTCCCCAGCTCATTTTCATTTTTCTGTCCTTCTGTTTTCTTTGCTTGCCCTTTGTCTAATTTTAACTTGTCAGTGAGGCCTGAGTAGATTCAGATGGAATGAACAGACTTTTTCTACACCAATTTGGCAAAAAAAAGTGAAATTATGTGTTCAGTCAGTTTACGTTTACAGTAATTTGTCAGATCACAATACAAGCAACTTAAGTTACAAGTTACTTGACAAGTTACTTAAAATAAATAAATAATATAAATTATTCTACATATTTTACAGTAATACATGAATAAAATAACATTAAATTTATATAATGATAATGTGTTATATAAAATAAAAATGTAATACATATTTTTATTTTTCTGAATAAAAATATTAATATATTAAAATGTTCCACCTGCAATTAAACCAGATTACAGTTACTTTTATTTAATACCCGAATACAAATTATTTACACAATGGAAATTGACTTTTCATTTTCCTTTTTAAAAATCTCACAGCACTGTAGAAAATACTTTGTTCCACACCATCAATTTGTGTTGGGGCAACATGAAGGAATTAAGTTAACATATTCAAAAAAGTCAAGAATTATGTTGATTTTTCAAATAAGTAGTTTAAGCAAGGAGCAAACATCATTTTTGAGTGTGTTTTTTAATATTATTTAGCTTTAAATGAAAAACAACCAAACAAACAAACAACCAACCAACCAAAGAAAAAAAACAAACAAAAACAAACAAACAAACAAACAAACAAACAAAAACAAACAAACAAACAAACAAACAAACAAAAAAATAAAATAAAATAAAATAAAATAAAATAAAATAAAATAAAATAA
>CAIGQQ010006052.1:4117397-4130519 GCA_903798035.1 Danio albolineatus | reverse complement strand
AATATAATATAATATAATATAATATAATATAATATAATATAATATAAATATGGTTATTTAAAAAATGTAATTCACAGTACAGTGTGTCAAAGCAAAATAACCTCTTGGTAGGTACAACCAACAAGCACACATCAGTCGAGAGGTGATTTATGAGATTACAGAGATTTGCTATGATGTCTCATACAAAAGAAGTGTGCAATGATCATAACCATGCCTGAATTGATGTCTTAATTAGACCTTGACTGTTTGCCTCTCATTTTTTTAATGAACAACAACAAAATGTCAGGTGTCTGAAGAGGCCTCTCTGTCTCTCATCCATTCTCTCTCCATCAGCAAATCAACAGCCTCTTAATGGACAAGAAAATAAATAACCAAAAATGTGTCATAGCCAAACAGTAAGTGCACAGCCATTCGACGGAAGTATGAAACACAAATATAATTACTTGAGAACAATTGAATGGAAAAAAGCTTGCGCAGAGGGAGGGCTGTGAGCGCAAAGAGCATTGGTAACGCTATCCACAAGGGATTGGGCTATAGATTGAATGGTGGAAGCTGGAAAAAAGTGGGCTTGAGAAATACTTACTCAACAATCCTGAAGTTACAAAAAGCTCTTTACTATTGTTCCGAGTGGTGTGAGCCAAAAAAAGAAAAAAAAAAAAAAAAAATGGAAGGAATAAAATTGCACTCCATGTACAATATGAAATTCCCCTATGGATAGATGGATGCATGGATTCGCACATCTTTGAGTCTAAATCAGGCTAATTATCCCATTAATGAGGTGGCAAATGTCAAGCCCTGCTGGCTAGCTGGGTTATGAGGACAGTGCTGGAGGCCATTTTAGGAACTAAAACTCAGCATTTTCCATTTCGGCCTGTCAAGGGATTCTCACACACACACACACACACACACACACACACACACACACACGAAGAAAAAAAATCCAGCCTGAATGTACCAGAAACACTTTTCTACACTTTCACCACAACACTCACAGAAAAACAAACGGGAAACAAATTGAAGACGAGTCTTTTTGTAGTTGTATATCTTGTAATGAGTAAAGAGGTTTCTTGGCTTCTCTCCCACCAAGTCTTGAACATGTAAATGATCTGAATTAGAAGCCTAATGTTCAAGTATCTGCTCTCGTTTTACTGAAATACATTCATTTGGATTGGATTTTTAGTTCGGAACAGCAGGATAGAATATCCCGTGCTTCTACGGTAGCAGTCAAGAATGATCTAACACATCTAAATAGATCAGTTTCCCATTTAAAAAGTCATAACTGGGATACAGTTTCATGTCTTTGTTGTAAAGGAAGCTTAGATATACCGAATACGGCTTGGCTCTAATACAAGAACACCAACGGCAAACAAATCCAATCAAATAAGTCCTTGAGTTGTAACCACAGGTCCAGTCCTCTTGGCCTTGTGTACATCTGGTGTGAAGATAACACTGTATTGGTCAATGGGATAACAAGCTGTTGATACTAAATACAGAGGCAAATAGGGTTTAAACCAGTAGTGCTCAACCCTGTTACTGGAGAACTACCTTCCTGCACAGTTCAGCTCCAACCCTGATCAAACACACCTGAACCAATTAATTAGGACCTGAACAGCACTTGATAATTATAGGCAGGTGTGTTTGATATGGGTTGCAACTGAAATCTGCAGGAAGGTAGATCTCCAGGAACAGGGTAGAGCACACCTGGTTTAAACATTTAAGATTATTCCCTTTCTACCATTTTCACGTGTTCAACAAACAGCCACAAAAGAAACTAAATGAGATTATATTGTCACTGGTACGGATATGACTGATTTGCACCATTGCATCTGTACTATGAAGCCAGATTACCTGGTTAGCCAGATAAGTTTCAGTTTAGTTTGCACCAATTCAGGGATTTAGGTATCATGAAGGTAGCTCAGCTCAACTCAGCTGTTTTATAACACAATGGCAATAAATAGTGATTAAAGCCGAGCTGCTTTCATGTTACCTAAAATCCAAGATTGGTGCAAACTAAGGCCCCGTTTACACTAGTGCATTTTAGTTTTAAAACAGCGTTTTAGCATGAAAACAATCCGCGTCCATACTAGCGTTTCGCCCAGCGTTTCTGAACATATTCCCGTCCACACTACTCCACCAAAAACGTATATCAAGTGACCATTCGCGCACTCTGGGCATGCGTGTTCAAGTATAAACAGGAAGCACGTGTCTTGCTCGGCATTTGGTAATTGTTAGTCAACAAACGCTGGTTGAACGTTGAACGCGATGGCAAAGAAAGCAAGAGAGGTCTTTTTGTGGACAGACGACGAGGTCGAGTTGTTAATTAAAGTAACAAATGAATATAAAACATCTATGGCTATCGAAAATGTTGACTGGGAGTCATGTCAGAGTAAATACAATGACACACTCAACCGTTTTTTGGAGAACTATCCGACATCGGAGGAAGCTGTGGCTACGGGAAAAGATTTTCCTCACAAAAATCTCTGCAGCCACGCCTCCGTTGTCAGATGTCTCCGTTTTCCCCCATCCACACTGAGACGGAGCAGCAGCGTTTTAGAATGAAAACGGCCTCTCCAGCGTTTCCGACAACGCTCTGTTTTCAGGGCTCAAAAACTCGGCGTAGTGTGGATAGATGGCTTAACCGTAGCAAAACTTATGTGTTTTAAAACGAAAACGCATTAGTGTAAACGAGGCCTAAATTGAAACTGAACTGGCTAGCCAGCTAATACAGCTTCATAGTACAGGCACCTGGTCTCCAATGACTTGGAGAATGAAAACATTACTATGGAAGTCAATGGGGACCAGAAACGGTTTGAAACCATTTGAGGGTGAATAAACTACACCAGTGTTTTTTTATTTTATTTGGGGATGTGAACTAACCCAAGAAACTGAAGTAGAGGTTGACACTGGAACCTCAGTTTATTTGCACTTTAAAGAGCCTGTCAGGAGTCATTGTTTTCCCATCATTAATCTGAAGGCCAGCAGGTTTTCTTCAGCTGTTCAGAAGGAGTCTTAAAGGGGGTCCAGTGACAGCTCATGGACCCCCTTCACTTTTACAGTAACTTTAACCCACAAAGACACCCAATCCTGACTCTGCTTTTCTCACTAGATTAGGCTCCTGCTAAGTTTAGACAAATAAACTTTCAATGGCTTGAAAATAATGCTTAGCAGACCCCCTCTGCATGGGGTCTGGCTGTCGCCCATATGGTCCCCCTCGTGACTTACATTACGAAGCAGAGCTGTATAATGTGACGGCCTGGAGAACCATTAATTGCAAAGTTGAAGGCTTCAGTGATGGCAATGTTATGCTAATCCTGGAAAGTGCACAGAAGGACAGTTGGGGAGGGACAAATCCAACAGACACTTGGACAAAGAGACAGTGAGGGAAAGTACAGGAAAGAGGTGTAATAAAAGGACCACAGAGCTCGACGGGTTGTTTCAGGTCGCTGAGACACACTGATACAAAAAACACGCACACATGCTCTCTTGAAGAGAAATATGCTTCAGGCATCAGGACCTTTACGGAAAAGAAGTGTATTCCATTGGTATACTTCTATTACTGCACACTAAAAATATGAAAACACACTTTCAGTCTGCTTTTTATGTACTTGTCTGAAATGTACTTTAAGGTGCATCTCTGAAATATACTTTGGCCTCGTCCACATAACCATGCATATTTTCAAAACCGCACCTTTTCAATGCAGTTTGACTTTGTCCACATGCAAAAGCAGTTTCAGGTCATTGAAACACTTGAACTATATATTTTTTTTAAATTCCTGAACATTTTAAAAAAATAAAATTGTAGGGTCTGTGTAACTGTGCCAGCAAAACTAGAGCTTTTATTAATGTCATTATTTCTTTTGTGTGACGTCAGATCTCCATTGTTAGAAGACCAGTTTGTGCAATGGACAAGATGCCATGTTGACCAACTGGAGCTGATGATAGCCCTTTTTTGATGCTTCTGATTGGTCAACATGACTTTACAGTTAAGAACATATCACTAGCTGTTGCTTCGACATGCTTTTGCATCGTACACTCGCAGAAAAAAAAAAAGTACAATTGTGTACCAAAGAAGGTACAAACCCATGTCACTGGGGCAGTACCTTTTTATGGGACAGAATTTTACCTTAAGAAAAGAACCAAAGTTGTACATTTTAAGGTCATGATTTGTACCATGGGAAACCAAAATGTACCTTTGTTTTTAAAAACCTGCAGATACAATATTGTATACTTTGTGAAGGGTACCGCCACAGTGACAAGACACTTTGTACCTTAACAGTGTCAAAAATGCTTACCAAACATTTATTAAAATGCCTTAAATGTTTAGTTTACGATACCTATAGTTTTATGTTTTACCAGTTGCTTTGTATTATTGTATTATAGAACTAAAAATGTATGTTTATAAGTATCTTTAAACATATACTTTAAATGATGATTCTTGTTTTCATATTGAAATTATTTTAAAAAATCACATTGCCTTTCCAGTCATATTTATTTTCATAAATACAGTAATAAAGAAGGAGTTGTTCTTTTGTACCTTTTATATGAGAACAATTGTGTATCTTCATTTCAGTTGTACAATAAAAAGGCACAGAACAGTATCATAAGAGGGCTTTTCAGTACCATATAAGGTACAATTTTTACAAAGGTACAAAACTGTTCCTCAAGGAACATTATTTGTACCATCGTGTACCTTTTTTTCTGAGAGTGTATGGTATTTTTGTGTTATGATGCTGACAATTTTTGAAAATAAAATTTTGTTGAGTTATTTTTACAAAAATACCGGTGTATGGTTGGACATGGCCTTAAATTGCACTTAAATATACTTGACTTTTACTGACAGAAAAGTACATGTGGCATATTGACCTTATTCTCCGCGTACGAGCGTGTGCAGCCATTTGAATCTCTTTGACTTCCGGTGTCATTCACTTCCATTCATTTTTAGATGTTAAAACCAGCTTGTTCTGCTGCTTGATTTATTAATTTTATTTATTTATTTATTCATTTTTAGTTATTTAGCGCCTTTCCAGAGCTCAAGGGCACTTTACAAAGAATGCAACAAAAAGAGATAGTACAAGCAGATATTGAAAGAAACACTAAACAAGTAGAGACAACATTAGGTTCGCAAACATAAAGGGAATCAAAAATAACAAACTGGAAATACAAAACAAGACCTAAGAGACAAATATGTAGAGTACAGGTGGATCAAACAACAGTGGTCAGTTTATCAAATCTGAAGTGTAGCATTCAGAAAACAATTGAGATAACAAGTAATGACTTGAATTCTGCGATATTATTAACAGGACGGAGTGAATGGGGTAGAGAGTTCCAAAGTTTGGGTGCAGTGATATTAAATGATGTTGTAAAGTCTATTTTCATGGAGACACTTGTTCGTAGAGCAAGTAGAGTGACCCTTTTCTGCCAATTGTTATTCCTAGTCACTTCTCACGTAGGCAACTGAATCGGAAGTTCTAAAACAATCACAAAAACAAGCACACTTCCGCATTTTGGAACAAGGTCAATATTTGTTTGTTGACATATACTTAGTTATATTTATGTATTCTAAATAGACTTGGCTTGTAGCTGTTTTTACTCTTGAGTGACCTATTCATTGTTTTTCATAATATTAAATATTCCCCCAATTTCAGAAACAAGGTTTAAGGCTAGTCTGGTCTAAAGTATGGGACATCATACTTGGCCATGTCACAACTTTCCTTCTGTCAAAGGCTAATTATTTTGTAAGTATTAGATAAACAAACTACTACTGTACTCATACATTTGCTAACAGTACACCGTAATTGTGAATTACTTAAAGTTTACTACTGTCATATTTAAAGTGCACTTAAAAGTATACTTTTTACAACTAAAATGTGGGCCAATTTAGTCCCAAGTCGTATTCAAGCAGTACACTTACAAAAATACTACAAGTACACGGATGTTTTTACATTTTTCATATGAAGTATACTTAAATACAAGGGCGCCACGGTGGCGCGTGAGTAGCACGTTCGCCTCACAGCAAGAAGGTTGCTGGTTCGATCCCCGGTTGGGGCAGGTCCCGGTTGGGCCAGTTGGCATTTCTGTGTGGAGTTTGCATGTTCTCCCCGTGGTTGCGTGGGTTTCCTCCGGGTGCTCCGGTTTCCCCCACAGTCCAAAGACATGCGGTACAGGTGAATTGGGTAAGCTAAATTGTCCATAGTGTATGTGTGCGAATGAGAATGTATGGATGTGTTTCCCAGAGATGGGTTGTGGCTGGAAGGGCATCCGCTGCATAAAACAAATGCCGGATAAGTTGGCGGTTCATGCCGCTGTGGCGACCCCGGATTAATAAAGGGACTAAGCCGAAAAGAAAATGAATGAATGAATGAATACTTAAATACAGTATATGCATTACTTAAAAGTTCTTATGTAAACTTCATAAAAAGGGAAATTCAGAAAAAGGGAAAAAGTCAGAAATTAAATGAATGTTCTTCAGCTTTGTCCCCACATTCACAACCAACAAGGAGAATAAAGATACCTTTTCATATTATATTTATTTTATTATATTATATTTTTAAAAAATATACAATATAATCAATATGAACAAATATTGCTTTCAGTATAGCATGTTTTCAACAAATGTGTTCGTTGTTGTAATATTTATTCATTTGATGAGACAGCATACTATGGTTTAAGGCCAAATAGTAGGTCTTAAGGAGCAGGGAGGGGGGTGTAATCAAACTCAGGTTTGCAAGAAACTGAACTGAATGTGGAGCTTTTATTTGTCATGTTGGTAAGTTGTGCTTATCTAAGGTTTTCTCCATTTCAGATGGGGCTCAGGACAAATCAAAAGGGCTAAGCTCAGTACAAGCAGCTTATCCAAATACAGCCTAACCAGGGATTTGTGCTGTTTCATTCAAACAAGATTTATGCTTTTCACTGGCAATTATTACGCACATACACTCTCGGCACAGAAGTTGAAGCAAATCAGTCGCTTACTTAGTTGGACAGATGTGCACGTGCCGTACCATGTGCCGAAAAAAGGATCAGATTAGAGACCATCAGCCATCAGTCAAATAACTGAGCAAACATGGGCTTGTAAAACTAAAAAAGCATGATGAAGCATTTAGAGGTTTTGTTATATATTCTGATGTCACAAATCACTGAGAAATATGTTGTAGTAACACATTCAGCTGTCTGTGGTGCTGACTCAATAGTGTAAAACCAAAACCTCAATAGAAATACAGCGACGTTCAGCACTGAGGGCAATGTAATCTCTTTCAGGTCAAGTTCATTTTGGGATACATAGTCCCCGTACAACTGGACCTGTAATGTGGCTTAATGAAGTTCCAAGAAGGATAAAAGTCATACTTTCTGCACCGTATGATTTAGGGAAGAACCATGCCGAAATCAAACATCAGTTTCAGGTGAAAAAGGCATTTTTAAACTAATTGTATCGGTTTTATGAAGCCAAATCCATTACTTTATGATAACATCATGTCCACATTACATTCACATTTCAGTCCAACTGCAACATACACTGTAAAAATCAATTAATTAAAAATGTGTGTAAATCAGAAGGTTTTTAGTGCAGTATCGGCGCTTTTACTCCACTACTTTCCTTCAACCAGCAGTTACTACTTTATTTCTTTCTTGTCTATGGTCATTAGGGCCAAGTAAAAGAAAGGACCAAACAAGGAACGGAAGGAAGGATTGAAGAACCAAATAAATTAGAGAAGGATTCAAGGAAGCACTGAACAAACTAAGGAAGGAAAGAAGGAAGGAAGGAAGGAAGGAAGGAAGGAAGGAAGGAATAAACGAATGAATGAACAAAGGACCTAATGAAAGAAGAACCAAAAATATGAAAGAAAGAATGAGCGAACAAATGAAGGAAGGAAGGAACAAACGAATGAATGATCAAAAGGACCTAATGTAGGAAGGAACAAAAATATGAATGAACGAATAAGTGAACGAAGGAAGGAGGGAACAAACGAATGAATGAAGGAAGGAGAGAACAAAGAAATAATTAAAGGACGGTTGAAAGGAACAAATGAAAATAAGAAGATCCCTAAATACACTACATGTTGTTTGTGCAGGGATATGTAAATGCAACATTCTGTAAATGCATCAACTTTTCACAGCGTAATACTCACTACTCACTACTTTTGAGTACTTTTGAAAGGTCTACTTTTTACTCCTACTTTGAGTAATATTTACTACAGATACTTTTACTCTACTTACACTACATTTTTGGGCAAGTAATGGTACTTTTACTTGAGTATGATTTTTCAGTACTCTTTCCACCACTGGCCTTATGTAAGCTTAAAAGCGATAAAATGAATTTACTTAAAAACTAGGTAAACCTATAGTAACTTGGAATTGTTAAGTTGAATTATTTTTTATAATTATACAAATAATTTATTTACTTAATGATTTTAAGGCAACTGATTTACTTACTTTTAAAAGTAAAGTCAACTAATCTGTAAAGAGTCAGGGACAACAGAGTTGAAAATCCAAATGCAGTCAGTTTGCTTTGAAATTATGTTGAGAAAGTGAGTTTTATCAGTTTTTAATCCATTCAGCTGATCTCCCGGTCTGTCAGGAGCACTTTTAGCATCAGCTATCAACTTACACTGGCTAACATATGTTGGAAGTTGCGTGGTGTAATAGCATTTTGTCTGCTCCAGCTATTGTTCGTAGATTTCTGTTAGATTTATGTCTTACATTTCTGTTAGATTTATGTCTTACATATGTCTTACATGTCTTAAATTTATGTTAGATGTAAAGTTCCTAGATTTATCGGCCTAGAAAATAAAAAACGTTTTCATCTTCCATCAATCTTAGTACATGATCTTATTACAATCAATCTTTAAAAAGAGAAATCATCAAAACTCTTTGGTGATTATTGAGCGAGATAATAATGGTCTAATCCGATTCAATGATCTATGCTAAGCTAAGCTAAAAGTGCTCCTTTATGTAAATAAACAAAGATTGAAAATATTATTTAAAAAATAAGTTAATAAATGAGCAATAAAAAAATAATCATTAATAAATAATTATTATACAAACAACATACTGATACTATTGCTGCTGCTATTAATACTAATACTAATAATTGTTTGTTAAAATATGGATCCAAATTGTATTTATTTGTCCCACCACAGTGTACTAAAAATCAAGCTACTAATTGTGATGAATTGTATATAAATGATACATAAAAGTTGAGAAAGTTGAATCTCACAACATCTCAGTTCTCTTGCCCCTTTTTACAAGATGTAAAATAAGATGCTAATGGTCTAATCCGATTCAATGATCTATGCTAAGCTAAGCTAAAAGTGCTCCTGCAAGACCCCGGAGATCAGCTGAATAGACAAAAAAAAAAGATAAAACAACTGTTTAACTCTAGGGGAGTTGCAAAATGAGCCTACCTTCAAAAAAAGCGTTGAGTGTTCCTTTAAAAGCCTCAAAAAGCCAAGAAGCCAAGAAAAAGTATAATGTGTGAGGAAGAAGATGAGAAAACAGACTATTCAAGACTCTTAAAAAGTTAATAGAGCTGTTAGACGAAAAAGCTGCTGCATTTACTGTCGATTTTATGGTTTTTTATTAGGTCTTTGTGCCTGGCGTGTATGAGCCGAATCACTTGTTTTGTTCTCAGATTCAGCGAACCCGTCTCTGTTTAGCCGTCTGTGGTTTGTGCGGAGGATGTCGAACAAGAGAGGAATAGAAATATTTACAAATGCGTCCTATAATGATCTCTCGAGGGCCATTTGAGGGTAGAAAGAGCAAAAGAGCGCGAGGAACAGACAAAGAGAAAAACAGAGCAGGGTAAATTCCTCAGTTCATCCTGTAAAACCCACACCGTCGAGTTTAAATCTGATATGAGATGGCGGTGCTGATGCAAAAATCCAAATCCTTTCTAAAGCTGAGTAGAAAGAGCCTGCTGGAAATACAGAAGAGCGAGAGAGGGAAGTAAAAACAGACGCAGACAACAAATGCCTGCAGAGTAAATATATTGTTTTCCTCCTCTGACAGTCGATGATGATTCTTTTATGGGGGAAGTCATTGTGGTCTGAAAAGAGAAACAATTTCCTCTCCATCTCACAAGGCAACAATAGCAGCCAGTGTAACCGCTCTGCTGCTGAAGCCATTGTTGGTTACATGATCCCAGAGGCCTGCATTTTTTTTTCTTCTTCTTTTAAATGTTATTGTTGGGCCTTGTCCTTTTCTATGGCCTTGCTTATAAAATAACTGTCTGCGGCCGCCAGACCAATAGTATTCTATAAACTTTCCATAAACTCGGATAAGGATATAAACTCATCACATTTTTCCTCCTTGCTTTCTATATATATTTCTATCCATCTAGATATTAGAAATAGTACAGCATTAGTAAAATTGTAAAATTGCTATTCTGAATTACATGTATGTTAGATTTAGTACAACATATTCAGAATTTAAAAATAAAAATGAAATCAGACTCAGAACATGACTCATGAAATTAAAAGATTAAAGTATATGCTACTATTTTAATTCATTTGTTTGACTCATCATAAAAATCTTGAATTTAAAGTTATACAATATATATACAATATACAATATATAAATGTAATATAATATAAATAATGCACATTTTTAAATATAAAAATACATTTGTTCAAATGAATTGAAATTCTAATTATATTAATGATTTAATTAATGTTTAATGAGTTATATGAGCATGTAAATAAACAAAGATTGAAAAAATTATTAAAAATAAGTTAATAAATCAGCAATTAAAAAAAGAATCATTAATAAATAATGATTATACAAACAACATACCAAATAAATAAATATTTTACTACTGTGACTGATACTATTGCTGCTGCTAATAATACTAATACTAATAATTGTTTGTTAAAATATGGATCCAAATTGTATTTGCTTGTTGCACTGCGGTGTACTAAAAATCAAGTTACTAATTGTGATGAGATGTACATAAATGATAAATAAAAGTTAAGAAAGTTGAATCTCACAACATCTCAGTTCTCTTGCCCCTTTTTTACGAGATGTAAAATAAGTCTCTGATGTCCCTAGAGTGTGTATGTGGTCTCAGCTAAACATATCCCACAAACAATGTTTGAACATTTTTTGAAACTGCCCCTTTTGTGCATTCTGGGTCCAAATTGTGTAATTTGGTGACTGTAGCTTCTAAATTCAAATGAGATTGTGTTTTTTTCAAAAGAGAGCGAGCTACAAATGTGTCAGCTTCATAGACTGTAAAAGATATAGACGTAGTATCCTTGATGTCCTCCATAGGTTTCTGAAGAGTGCAGATGAAGCTACAAGTAGGAATGGCCAACCATCGCCACTTTGTTTTGCGTCATTGCACCTACCGGGGCTGACCAAAAAAGGGCAAAGAGGCAGAGCGTCAATGGAGCTACAGACGCCTGCTAGCATTTTGCTTAGACGAGCTTTTCTCTGGAAGAAATGCTTAATACTTTATTCCCTGTGACTTGATTGTGTTCTGACCATATGTTCTTGGTTGTATACTTTATCAATAAAGTGTTTAGTATTTTAAAAACACCGTTGTAATACATTGATACATTGAATGCATTGTTCTTATGACATTTTTCTACAATGGAAAATGTGAATGACTTCCAAAGACTTCAAATATAGCCTGTGTTAGTAAATACAAGGCCATTTACTTTATGAAATCCAGGCATAAAGGTGTATGACAATGTTTCAGATGAGTTTTACAGCCTATAGCTAATCAATCTATCAGATTCTGAAGTGCATACAAGTCTAAAGAACATTATAAATGATAAATTATAAAAAGTAAAACAAATAGGTTTATAGATATGGTACAGTATATAAGTATATAACTTCACTCAACTGGGAATGGAGGCACACATGAATGGTTTGTGAGCACATTTAGGTGCACACAGCGTGCCATATTATCAGATAATTGTAGGAAATAATTCCAAAAGGCAGCTGACTGTGTAAAGCCACATAAAACAAAGCAATGTATATGGCGAGTTCATTGTCTAATCAGCCGGAATCAGCTAAGAGTACGTGACGGCAACCAGCGAGACCTAGCTGTTACTCAAGTGGTCATGCCTGTAATTATTCAGACTTAATAAAACCTAATAAAGATGAAACGGATGAGATGAAGAAAAATACACACCCCTCACAGTTGTCATGATTGTGATTCATCATCGCAGTCAGTCAACATCTGGAGTTCCTAAAGCCAGCCCCCAAAGGAGAGTCGATGAACTGCAGTTTCAGTTATTTCCGTATTGGCTTCACAATAGAGACGGAGGTTGCCGTTTGGTCAGCATATGTGGCAGAATTTAAAAACAAGATTAACTTCCTATGCTAATAAGGGAGAAATCATCACCAATGGGCGGGGCTTTCCCACTCTGATGACACGTACAAAGGGAGAATGTCAATCAAAGTGTTTCTGCAGACTGTTTTTATCAAGTGTGATTACAAAAAATAAAATTAATACATGTTTACCATTAGAAGCTGGTTATATTCACAGACTGTTGCCACACACCTGTGTTTAAAACCCTTATACTGCAATTTTTGCATAATAGGTCCTCTTTAATCATCACAAGACTTCCAACACAAAGTAAGAACTAGAAGTCAGTGGAGTAAAGAAAAAGAAAGAAAAAGTCAGCATTTGAGTGCCTGAAACCGGATCTTGTGCAACACAGTTAATCTTATCTCTGTCACGGCGCTCAGTGTGACCCTGTCTAAAGCAGACAGCGCTCTGGAGAGAGAGCAGCCCAAACATCAGACAGATCTCATTACACAGGGGCAACCCAGCAAGCCAAGACTGTCACCCGATCCACCGCACACCTTTCAGCTCTCACACACCACGTCAAAACAGCATATACCTGCAGACTTCTGCCGCTGCTTACACCATTTACACTCAGCCCATCGGACGCAACATACTGTAATCAATATATATTGATATAACTGATATTGATATTAATATTGGCATTTGAAAATAGAGTGAATAATTATTTGTAACGTCAACTTTTAGAGTGGTTTTTAAATGAGTTATTTAAATATGTAAATAAACAAATTATATATATATTAGGGCTGTCAATTGATTAAAAAAATTAACTAATTAATCACACTTTTGTCTGTGATTAATCATGATTAATC